>VZRZ01008347.1:314862-328100 GCA_013398175.1 Climacteris rufus | reverse complement strand
AGGGAAAGGGAAAGGGAAAGGGAAAGGGAAAGGGAAAGGGAAAGGGGTCATATTTCCATTAATTAATCCAACTGGGTCTTATGCTATCCATAGATATTTTCTTTCTTCCTTTATGAGAGTCTCAGATTTTCATATCAGAACTCTGTGTTTTTTTCCTTGGTTTCCATAAACCCAAGGAAGTTCACTTCAAATGCCTAATAATGAATTTAACGTGCCTCTATGTTAACACAAGGTACTGAAAACTACACAAAAGTAGGGATAAAGGCAACACCATACAAACTTCTTAGAGAGAAGGTTAATATATTCCAAATCTCTCAAAACCTAAAAATCTGTCTCATTGTCCCTTGCCAGCTAAATGGCAAGGGAAGTACTCAACCATTTGTAATTGAACATTTGTAATTCCGAACTGATCATCTTTTAAAAAGGTGTGCAGTGTGCCAAGAAAAGTTTTTTCAAGGTTTGAGATTCAGAAACGATATTTTTTTAGAATGTCTCATCTACACCAAAATAAGGAATAGAAGCTCCATCCACATGAAAAATTCTTCAATATATAGAATTAGCGATCCAAAAAGTCAATAGAATTGAATTCCATCTATATTTCTTTGTAACTTTGATGACACAAAAATTTAGTTAGTTCATTAGAGTAGCTTTCCACATGTATATTAATACTTCAAATTATATCAGTATCTGTCTGTGTGACAGACCTTAACTTACTTACATACCTAAAAATGTCTTGCTAAGTAGCAGGGCAACATAGGACGATCCCAATCCTCAGTCACATTGAACAGCAGTCACCTACAATGTAGTGAACTTCCTTCAGTCAAAATTTCACATCTGTTAGTCCTTTGAAGTTTTTGTTCCTTCTGTCACTCTCTCCCTAGGGTTTAGAAAAGGGCTAGGGCATTAGCCAGGAGGCTCTTTTGCTTCCTTTGGTATATCCCTTTCAAAAGTAAGAGAAACTCTGGTATGCAAAATCAATATCAACTCTGTCTTCCTTCAAATTGCCCATACCTGAAAGCCCCTTTGCTCCTCTTGTGCAATCTTACTCCAACTCTCATCTCTCCCATGCCTTCAGGATCCTCCAAAGGAAGAGAGCAGTGGGGCCAGGTTACCAATCAATTACTGTCCTACTGAACCAATGCCAGCTTGTTGAACAGCAAGAAAAACACAATCAATCTATTCCAACAAGAAATGTATCTCTTTAGATTTTTGTCTTGAAGTGTGCATTACCTATAGGAATTGCACGGGAAATGGTCAAGCCCTGAAACTTCTTTTTTGGCAACTTATAGCAAGCTTTTTATGCTTTTAAATCTAGATGTTTTTCTATACCATACTGCATTTCTACTGTGTGATGTACTTAAGCTGCTTTTAAACCAGTTTGTCAGAAAGGTATACAACCATAAACTGCTGAGAGCAGGCAGTAGTCCAAGAGCAGCACATAGTACTGATGTTTTGTGAAACACTTCCTTCCAAAAACAGCTGCTTTTCTAAAATGCATGTCCATGTGTAGATTGATTTGAAACTCACAGAGAGCAGGGGAAACTGTTTACTCAATGTGATCCAAATTTAGAGGAGTTTTAGACACAATTACACCTTGTAGAAAGGGAAAGCGCTACAAAGAACAGCAAACCCCAGTAATTCATTAGCATCTAGTCTTCTTATCTAAAACCTGCAATTTATGTGGCTTACCAAATAATCAGTAACTTTGCTTTTGGAAGCTATTTTTGACTACATTGGCTACTGCTACTTTTGAGAAATCACTGCTTAAGACATTGTTGAAAAAAGACTTTAAATCTATAGAGTATGAAGTGCCAGTCACATATCAAAGAGAATAAAAAGCCCCTGAATTTAGTACAGGAGCCCAGTGGGCTCTGCGAGCCTGCACCGCAAGCCTACACTGTCGATACAGCATTTTTTAAAAGTGCCTGTTCTGGTGTGGTCTGTGCACCCATTCCAAATATTTCAGCTTCAGTCTACCTGCTTAGACCAACTTTATACCATGCCTTCCTATCTGTCGCAGTCAGCAGAGAGGGCGAGACAAATAATCACACTACAACTCCAAGCATCAGAAGGCAAAAGGCAAAAAGCAAGTTTAATTCTACAAGGTGTCTTTTATACATTTTTTTGGCTTTCATGCAGTGTGTGCATTGGCTCCTAAACTACTACATTACACACTATTGGTTAGCTACAACTGATACGCACTGTAGAAGCAAACAACATCCTGCTCACAGGTGGACATTCTTTGCTTTTGCTATTTTGGATTCTTGCTTCTTGTTGATATTAAAGTTCTCACAGGTACGAGCTGATTGTGTCCAACTCTATATCTGAGAGACTTCCAGACCAGCTGTCCATTCCCACACCTATCCATGCAGAAAATAACGTGTTTCTGTCCAAAAATCAAACATTTGACCTGAAAGTTAATGTATTCTATATTTCGTGCCTGAAAGTTAATGTATTCTACTGAACATTTTATCCCAAGCAAATAGTAACTTAAGAACTTCAAAAGTTTTGGTTCTAACCCTTTCAAAAAATTCCTGATAATAGAAGATAAAATTATTAAAGTTTTTAACTGAATTTCTAACCTACCTACACATGGCTCCTATAGACATGGCAACAACATTTTCATAGAGGTTCACTAGATCACTTAATCCCAATTAACATCCAAGCATTTTTTGACTAGTCTCTTATGAAATTTTACTGCTAAAGGGTGCAAGGCAGAAAGAATGAAAAATTTTGTCAAATGTCAAATAAACACAAATGGATAAACTCAGAAGAAATACCAACATCTAAGCAGAAACAAATTACTTTAACAGTGGAACAACAAGCTTCCTTGTTAGACCTAGAATCTCATTATGTCCACAAAGAGAACACACCTTACATTGAGCCAAGAGTTTAGTATTAGGCCAATAAAGTTCTTCACAGAAGAGTTCAAATGCAAAGATTGGTTATAATTTTTCCAGTGTTAATGATGTAACACAGCTCAAATGATGCAATTATTTGTAAAAATAATAAAAAACCCACCCTGAATTAATAATATAGTTAACTAGTAGACTGCTTAATATTGTTAGACCTTTATCATATATGTTTAAACAGTATATAGAACCTGCAGCAGTGTCATTGAAGAATTAGAGCTAAATTGACTTATATTTGAACTCCAGGTATTTTTACAATTTTAGCTCTTATATGTGTTTTCAGTTATAACATTTATCCAAAAGATTTTTCAAATTCAGCAATTTTGGTTTAAAGAAAAGAGTGAGGAGGAATAATGGAGCAACTCTGTTTAGTAAATGACTGTGGTAGTCCTTTAGGGAAGAAACTTTTTTAATCCCTCTCCATATTCTGCATAATAGCAGTCTGAACCTGAGTCTACATTTCCTTAATCAATGCCGCAAGACCTGACCAATTGAAGGAGATCACCTTTCCATTCCTGTCCATAAATTATTGGGACAATCTCTTTTTTTTTTTATTTCAAGTTTGATTCAAATTTGATTAGTGGCAGAGCTAATTACAGCTCAGGCAAACTACAACAACAGAAGAATGAAACGTCATTGTAAATTAACATTAAAATATTTCCTCATTTAGTTTCAAAAGTCAGTGTATCAAACCAAGAGATGAGACTCCCAAAGAAAGACAGGCTTCTTCTAAAGTGGGTGGGTTTTACCAGTGATACTGCAAGAGCACAGTACCTAAATGACTATAACATTCTAGGAGTGATGGAGCTTAGGAGATTTATCACAACACAAATAATAAAGTTCCACATTATATTCCCATACTGTTTGCTTCCCAGAACTGGGCTTCCATTGCCATAATGAAACATCTCTATTTGAGTTTTACAGTGAAATTGCTAGCATTGATCACCCTGTTATAAAAGCAGAAGTGAAACCAGTTTTAGTGATTAATATCACTGTCTTCCCTTTTTTAAAATAAGTTTTAAAATAACTTTAACATCTAGCTCATTTTCAGAGCAAGTTCAGAAATTTATTTCTTTACAATATTTCCTTTATGTCATTCTCATCTCTGGAGGAAAGAGGTATTTCAAAATCTGTAAAAGCAATGTTCCAACTTTAAGTATCAAAATATAATAGTGTGGTAGTAAACTCTGATATGATATCAAAGAAAATATCTGATTCTACTACAGGTAATTATGTAAGTTTAAAATTACTGTATTTTAACAATGGTCTAGAATTACTTTGAAAACAGTTACTTATTGTAATGATGAATTAACATTTAATAACATCATTAAACTATGAGACTATAATCCAATGATAAAATTTAACAATATTTTCTTTCTTATTCATATGTAAGGTGGAACAACTTTTCTGCACTTCGAAATACTCAGGTACCTTAAAAAAAATCCTTATTTAATCTTGATTACAGAGGCATGGGAATTTAAACTCAGCTTAACTTGACAGATATGTGAATCTTGGAAAGCTATGGAGATTACCTATTCCTATATGCCTGGGTCATGTATATTTCGAGGTACAGGACATTAAGAATAGATTAATTTGTAAGAAGAATTGTCTCATACAGTTTTACACTAATTTCCAAGAACTGGGAAAAAATATGTGTTTATTATATAATACTTCTTTCTATAAGAAAAGGTAAATGCCACTATACTATCTCCTTCCATTGCAAAGAAAACAACCTTTTTAAACCAGAAAAGTTTCCTAAATGCTATAGATACTCCTTTTTTTTTCTGACCTCCTACCCACAAATGAACAGCACAGATTTAATATTTCATATTCACAGTACACTTTCCACTCTAGTAGGACAGGAAACATAATTTGAAGACATATTTTAATATTTAATTTCAGCTGAAAGTAAACATAAGAATATAATGAAGTTACCTAGAAAAAACCCATGCCCCAGCACCCTCTTTATTGGCTCAGAGACACATAACATTGCCTTGCCACAAAGAAACTGCATGGGCTTCCGTCTCTTGATTCAGACCAGCCCAACAAAGACTCAGTGGAACTAATCCAGAACATAAAGAAGGTGCAAATATCCCAAAAATTCAATGCATGAACATGTTGGATATAGCCCTCAGTAACTAAGTTAATGGTTTCTCAGACACTAACTGCTGAGCTCTTTCTGCTAAACATAGGATATGGTCTCACAACCACCATGCTTCATGCTTTTCCTTCTGCTGGTAGGGGAGAACTCATTTTCTGATTTCAGGGTAGTTTAGAAAATGCATTCCAACAACCAATATACATCCTTCATCAATCCGTTAAGTGAACTGTTGTTATAAATTACTCTGATTCTTTCTTTACCCAGAAGCTTTGATCAGAAGTTTGCTAAAATAAACTGAATTTCATGTAGAAGAGGTTTCAGCAGCCGGTTCTTTGTTTTCATAGTACCATGACACATCAGTACAGTGGAAGAAAGGATGGAATGTCACATAACAAACTTTAACACCATGAAACAAGTGAATATTTCAGGAAGCAAAGGGATATGAGTAGGAGAAATGAAACATGAGTTAACAGTAAGCATGACTCAGATGCACAATGACCTGTATTTGACCCTAAAGAGAAAGCAGAATTTCAGGTTTTAATATTTTTTAAATAACATTAAATGTCTGCTTTTTTTACTGCATCTTCCTAGTGTACATGGTCATATACAATGCAGCTGGCTTACACGGTATTCTCTATGGAATTCCAAAGTGCAACCATAGTTCTGTATTCTGCGCTTGATAATATGTTTCACTAGCAATTATATTTCTCAGAAGACCAGAAAAGATGCTAAGCTTATCCCAAAAAGTATACTGATTACTATGTATTTGCTACAAAATCTTTTAATTCTGTACACTACCATTCCAAATATCCCTAGCAAATTACTTTCAAATAAGACCCTTCTAAAAAGATCAACACAGAATCAATATAGTAAGGGGAAATTTACAATCCCAAAATGATTGGTAATCTTATTTGGTTTCGTGTCTGATCAACTTTGCATGGGACTTCTGGGTTATAAAGCAAAAAAATAAGAGAAAACAATTCTACAATAAAGAAAAGGAATAGATGATGTTATATATATATGAGAAATGTAATAACATACAATCTTACCTAACTTTTGAACAAGGAATATTTTGTCTCTTCAAAATAAAGAGGATAGAGATAAGGCCTTCTCTCCAGCTGCCTTACCATTTCAGGATGAAAAGAGGAAAATAAATCTTTGTTAAGTCTTATGCCACCAGTTATAATTTAAGGACAAATTATTTGCTTTATTTCTTGAAAATAAAAGATAACACAAACTGATCAGAACATCATGAGAAATATATCCTTAGCTTATACTATGCCTCTTCACTTTGAAATAAGTTGCTTTTAGAATTTAAACTGCAAGTTAAAGATTACTGAATATGATTGCTCAGGACTTGCAGAGCTTTATAGACATCCCAACTCCCACTTTCTAGTAAGATTTACCAAGGATACACATGCCTCAAGACACCAAGCATGGTAGACTAGTTCAGTGTCTTTCTAAAGAATTACTGGAAAATACCTTGGATTTTACTGAATCACTGGTTGTACATAAAATTCTAGATAGCATTCAAACAGTAATATTTTTTAGTACAGTAATGGTTGAATACAAAACTTTCATTTTTTCCAGAATTACAGGTTTTGCAACTACTAGCTACAACAAACTTCTGGAAATGCAATATTATTTTTTTTAGACATAACATTAGTATGCTTGCCAACTAACATCACTTTTCTCGCAATGACAGTCAAAGGCTCCTGTACATTTTAACTTCTTTTGAAAAAAGAAATGAACTTCATTTTCATTTTGTGCATGCTACGTATTCCGGTTACAAGATCAGGAATCTTTGTGAGATCCATAGGTAGCATCATAGTACAAATATTTTCTGGTCTTAATTAGCAACTATCAGACCTTAAAGCACCATTATAGTCAGATAGTATCCCAGTAACAGCACATGAAACAAATTAGGAAGGACAAAATGACACACAAGGAAACTGAGGAAAACAAAGAATATCAAAGAATGCATTAATAATTATAGCATTTCAAAATAGTGTTTGCTTTTAGAAATTAAAGAAAAAAATTGAACACTTCAGCTTCTTTTTCTCTTTGCAGTTTCCCTGTATGTTAATGTGAACAGTGTGGATTTTAATAGTATTATTCAGCTGTGCTAGAGGTTTGCTGAAGGGTTATGGGGCACTACAGAAACCATCCATGAAGTCCCCAATCCTTTGAAATAACATATCAAACTAAGAAAATATTAAAAATTCTTATATTATAACTTTTCTAATTTATGCATTTTAGAATAAGACCACAGATGCATTAGATTTTGATAATTTTAATGCACAGTGTATGTTTTGTAAGTGGCCATTTAATATTCTGGGGTTAAGAATTTTCAGGAGAGGATTCTATTGGCAAATAATTCTACACTAAAAATAATGTTTTACACAAGCTTTGTCTTGCAGACTGACAAGTCCTTTAGAGTTCCGATAAAAAAAAATGCTACATGACGACACTTTTTTTCTAAGTGATGTTCCACCATGAAGCTGGATGTATATAGTGATAGTCCCAGAGGCATTGCCTTTCCTCAGGGTATGAGAGGTAAGTATAAGATATCTTTCCATGGGCAATATTTTATTTTATTTTATTTTATTTTGTTTTGTTTTGTTTTGTTTTGTTTTGTTTTGTTTTGTTTTGTTTTTTATCTTATTTTATTTTATTTTATTTTATTAACAACAAAGATTCACGTTTAATACTGGAAGCTAAATCGCAGGAAAATTGTGAGGAATATTCCATCACAAATGTAGTTCTTACCTCTGCATCTGGAACATTAACATAATGCACAATATCTAAAGAAAATAACAATTCTTTTATAAAAGAATAATGATTCATCTAAACTTTTAAAGCTGGTTATATTCATGATTTTCATACTGGACTGAATGGAGAACAGTTTTTAATGGTATCTGTTATATATTATTTATTTTCCAGAATGTTTCTACATTGAAAAGCTACATAAGTGATACAACTAATTTTACCATCAATATGAAAGGCAAGATATTTTTAGCTAGATAATCTTAAATCTACAATGAAGATTAGATTAATAAATTACCTTTTTTGGGCTGGCACAACTACTTAGTGGTAGGTTAGGAGTCCTTCTGAATAGACAGTTATATAAACAATATGACGAGCAGCATCACTAAAAAAGCTGTGTTTGGAAAACCGTATCGCATCCATGCATTTCTGTGAACTTAGCCCCAGAGTGCATCCTATATCATCATAATGGTGAAACTGCAGCCCTAGAGGTACAAATACATCACCATGAATGTGTCAGTTTTGTTTCAGAGGCAATTCTACCAAGTGTTCTTGTCCTTTACCTCATATACAGCTCACAGTTTCTCTTGTCTAGCTCCAATAACAGCAAAATTTAAATTCATTTGGGGTGTTTCTCCTTTATGCACACGGACATGTAGTTATAACACTGATTAATCACCAGTATTGTAAACAATATTTATCAGAAGCACACATTAAAAAATTATGTGAAATATGTTCAACTTCAGAGCTAAACATTAATTATTATAATAGATTTTGAGACCTTGGTAGGTCACTTGGAGAAAAGCTATTAAATCTTTCCTAGCTTATCTTGGAGTTATCAAAAGAATGACATTAATTATTAACAAGATTTATTAAAGAAAACTGTGAAGAAGTGCATGTAATGATTAATACTGCTGCGTAGATGGCAATACTAATGTGCTCAGCTGAAATTTGACACCAAAAAAAAAGCATACAGTACGAAGTCAACATGGTTTCCTATAAATGCTGGGAAAGGGCAATGTAATGTAGGGCAATGTAATCAAGAGTATCAAAGGTCAACAGACAGAGACTCCTCTAGTTTCTGAATCAAATGTCATCTGTGTAACAAACTAAAGAAATGATTCATCAACATCTTGCTTAACTGATGAGGACTGTAGAACCCATAAGAAGCACAAAGGCAAATTTCTGAAGATCAATTATACCTCAGAGTACTTTCAAGACTGAATAAAGAAATCTGTTAGATGTCTACTGAAGCTGTCCATCTGAAGAGGAAGGATAGTACGGCCTTGTACCCATGAAGTCATAATAGACTGATGTGTAAGAAATAATCTAGAAGCCAAGAGAAAGACACCCTTCCTGTAATCAGACAAAGCTGTGTGTACACCACCATAAAGCACAAGCCCCAAACACATCCAGCTGGGTTGGTTTCTGGACAGTGACAACTGTGATGGCTGCAACACATTTTGTAATGGTAGTGTGATCGTTGCAGAAATTCGACAGGTGACCAAACAGGATACAGTTATACAGACTTCCTCTTGCACTGGTAGCATTCACACAAAGAAACCATCTGTGTTCCACTACTAAGTATTCCTGAAAATTCTTCTTCACAGTTGATGCTTCAGCATATGCTTCATTTCTACCACCCACGTCTTTTCCAATTAAAAAGTGAACCATAAGAGGCCAATTAAATATTTTGCTTGCATGTTATCTTTGTTATGATGTACTTCAGTCCATGTCACTGCCTTTACTTGTCTAAGTTTGTTAAAGAAATAGATTGGAAGCATGATGAGTTCTAAAAGAGGGAAGTCAAGGTCCTCTCTTCTCATCCACAGAAGAGATTATAAGGTTCAAGAACACTTATCTTGATTCACTAGAGATTTCAGTCTTAAAAAGGAACATTTAAACTCTGTCCTATCCAACTCTACTGAAAGCTTTCTCTTAAATAAATAAGTAGCACAGAGTACCTTACCTAGTTTCAACACAAGGACCTAAAAGACTTCAATTAAAAATAAAAATAAATTTAAGGAAAAAATTTTGAAGTTTGGAAATTAAAGTATGGGACTTTTTTTTTTATTTTCCTTTTCAGAACTGGAAATTGTGTATCTAACCATAATCCAAATTTGAAAATACCTAATAATGAACAATTACATTGCTATAATAATTTGCATTGTATATCTAACCAAAGGAGATATCGAATAAGTCACAACTGAGTAGAGATATTTTGAGTCTCTGTATTGTTCTGACTTCAATTCTGTTAAAGTACTTAGGAATTTCATTATTATTTTTTGAAAAAAGACTGAGTGCAACTGTGAGCAATCTGAAAGCATGAATTTTTAAAATAATGGAAACACAACTGCATACCTAAAACTAGAGATAGCAAAAATATTTTTCTATTAATATTTTCCTCAACAACTGAACCTTTTTCTGAGCATAAAGCATATATCTAACAAGGAAAAGGGACAGTTGTCAGTAATTACTATGTCTTTTACACATTTTTAGACAGTCATGAAAAGTGCATACATTCTTATCCTAATGGGGAAAATCAGAAGTCATTCAGCTGAAGAAAATGAAGGTGATGGAAAATAAGCCTGATATAACTGCCTTATTTAATAGAAATGCTGCACTTATTAAAAAAATTGTGTAATACAAAGCAGTCATTCATCGAGGAAAGAATCAGGTCAAATGGTTAGGTTGTATTTGTCTGTTAGCTTTTTATTCAGCTTCTTCACACATTACCATTCAAAGACATCAGTATAATTGGATGTATTCTTCCACCTCTTTAACAAAGGTTGCTGATAATTCAAATTTCTTTAAC
Source organism: Climacteris rufus (assembly GCA_013398175.1). Lineage (NCBI taxonomy): Eukaryota > Metazoa > Chordata > Aves > Passeriformes > Climacteridae > Climacteris > Climacteris rufus. The sequence goes on along the minus strand of VZRZ01008347.1, from coordinate 317,506 downwards.
ACTGGTGATGGGAGATGAAAGAAAGAAAAGTATATTTACAACAGAAAGAGAAATGGACTGGTGAATGAGAACACTCTAAATTACATGTATACTCCCACTTGAGTCAATAAGTGTAATTTGTAACCTAGGTATGCCTGAAGAGATTAATGGAATTCTATTACCAAAATTACTGAAATTCTCATTAATCAGTGGAGGAGTTTGGTTTGTTTATTTAAACAAAAATAAATGTACATTAAAAAAATATTACATCAAATACTATGATATGCCGTCCTAGAATTTTTTGCAAGAAGGACTGATAAATCTCCTATGCCATGAGTGTACAAACCTAAATAAAAGAATAAATTTGTACCAAGTCTCTACTTCTTCAACAAGAATTATAATGGATTCCTTTAATTGTATGCCTTACAAAATTATTTTTGAAAGGTCAGTTAATCAGCTGAGGTTAATCACAGAATCACAGAATCAGCTAGGTTGGAAAAGACCTTTGAGATCATCAACTCCAACCTATGACCTAACACCACCTTATCAATTAAACCATGGCACTAAGTGCCACATCCAATCTTCTTTTAAACTCCTCCAGGGACAGTGACTCCACCACCTCCCTGGGTAGCCCTTTCCAATGCCCAGTCACTCTTTCAGTAAAGAATCTTTTCTGATGTTCAGCCTAAACTTCCCCTGGTGTAGCTCAAGACTGTTTCTTCTCATCCTGTTTCTGGTTGACTGGGAGAAGAGACTGACTCCCACCTGGTTACAAGCTCCTTTCAGATTGTTGCAGAGAGTGATAAGGTCTCCCCTGAGCCTTCTCTTTTCCATGCCAAACAACCCCAGCTCTCTAAGCTGCTCTTCATAAGGCTTGTGTTCTAGACCCCTCACCAGCTTTGTTGCCCCCCACTTGGTGTCATCTGCAAATTTGCTGATGGTGGACTCAATCCCCTCATCCAGATCATCAATAAAGACATTAAACAAGACTGGGCCCAACACTGATCCCTGAGGGACACTGCTAGTGACTGGCAACCAATGGGATGGCACCATTAACCACTCTGTCCAGCCAGTTCTTAACCCGGTGAAGAGTGCACCTGTCCAAGCTGTGGGCTGCCAGCTTCTCCAGGAGTATGCCATCGGAGATGGTGTCAAAAGCTTTTAATGTTGACTTTAATGGATCTCTACTAATAGCAAGTGAAAAGCAAAATAGTAGTTTTGTTGTTCCATTTCTTAAGGTGAAGGTGAAATTTAAAGGAGATGACAAACTTTGTAGGAGACAGTGGCCAAAGTATTACCAAAAGCAGTGAGTGCTCTATTCACTTCTTCATTCACAAAAGTATTGTCTTAGAAGAGAATTCACAGTGGCTAAGAAGGCTTGGCCAAGAAGGGAACTCATAGTGATGTACAAGGCCTGCAGGAAGTGACAGGTTACAGAGCAGGAAGTCAAAGGCATTATCCAAGCATGTAGCAATGGAATTCAAAGCACATCAAGGACAAGAGGAAAACCTTCTACCACTGCATTAGTTTAGTGTAGGTTGAGCACAAATCCATATGGACTGCTTCCAGTGGTGCTTAGAAAGTAGCTGATGGGTTTGAAAGACCATTCTCTCGTTTTTAGAAAGTTATGGATATAAAGGTAAGTTCCTAATGGTTAGAAATGAGTAACTGTTGCACCTATCTTAATAAAAAGACACAGGTGGTTCCAAGAACCTAGAGGCTGCTCAGCCCCTTTTCAGTCCCTAAGGAAGATACTGAGCACGATCTCTTGGCAGCCTTTTCTGGATGCATGAATAAGAAGAAGGGGATTTGGAACACTGGGTGGGGACTTACTATGCATAAAACAGGTCTGGCCAGACTGTCTCCTTTATATGATAAAATTTCTGGATCTGCAGACAAGAGAAGTAGTGGACAGCATTTTCTTTAGCTTTGTCAAGGATTTGGACAATGCCCCTTGAAGTATTCTTGTATCACATTTGTAACATTACAGGTTGGAAGTGAGGGCTACCAGATGAGTGCAAGTCTGTACAGGTCATACACCTCATGAAGGCTGGTAACAAGTAAAATAGTGCAGGAATCTATCCTGGAACATGTCCCATTCAGCTTTGCCAATGACAATTCATGGAGTGTACTATTCTCAAGTTTTTGTATTTCACAAAAATGGGGGGAACATTCAATATGCTTGAAGGCAGAACTGCAATTCACAGGGACCTTGATAGGCTGTAAGAACAGATCAACAAAAACCTTGTAAAACTTAACAAAAAGAAATGCAAAATCCTGCAGTTGGGAAGGAAAAAGCTCTGCACCCATTACAGGCTGAGAAATGACTCACGGACACAGCCAGCAGATTGATAGATTGGCTACTGATGCCTAAAAGGCTAGCCCAAAAACTGAGGCCAGGCAGGAGTAAGGGAATAAAAGGTGGGTATTTATTTGAAGGGCCTTCAAAGGTACATTTAGGGCAGACAAAGCCCCCTCCTTGGGGCATCACCCAAAATGGATGACGAGTCACGAGTTCTCCACACTTTTATAGGTTTGGTCCATTTGCATATCAGCATAGATTTACCAATTAAAACTTTACGATTTCCCCCTAGCTCGCCCCCCACCCCCCCCCTTTAGAAGCTTGGGTCTGGGCAGCCCGAATGGCCTTGGTTGAGTACAGAGT
>VZRZ01008347.1:281910-314636 GCA_013398175.1 Climacteris rufus | reverse complement strand
TTTGTTCCCTGTTACCTCATGTCCTTCCCTTACTGGCTTTCTCCCTTGCTCCCCTCTCTCTCCAACCCCCTTTAAAAAGTGCTGTCTCCCCTTCCCTAACGCCTTTGACTGACCGTCTCCCTTCCGATCACACCCCCTGCCCCTTCAGGGTGGAAATAAAGTCGGAATTAAGGACGCAGCTTTGGCCATATCTCTTATCTTTTGCCCTCGCCGAACAGCACCCAATGAGATATAAAGCATACATGCCAGACAATGCAGGATTTGAAAAATATAAGGGTTAAAACCTAAGGCAACACTACACTGCCTCCGCAAAGCAGTTTTTATATCTATTCTAGAATAGTTCATTCAGTTTCAGGCCCCACAATGAGATGAAGATATTGGTCAGCTGAAGCAAGTTCAGCAGAGAGCTGTCAATAGGACTGAGAACTGGAGCTCTTACCCTCTGTAGAGAGAAAAAAGAGAGTTTGTTTAGCTCGAGGAAGAAACAACTTCAGAGCCACCTAGTAGCACATTCCAGAATCTATGAGGAGGTTACTTAGAAAGTGAAACCAGAATCTTCACAGTGGGAGGAAGAAAGAAAATAGGTAAAAACGGAAACAAGAACTGCGTGTAGGGAAAATTTTGTCAGTGTCGCGGGTAGAAAGCGTGAGTAACTTGGAAACTTTTGCATCGGTCTCGTGTCCTGAAAGAAGCGACTTTGGCTTCATCCAGTCTCCGATCAGAGGCGAGGAGTATAGGCTTAGTTCATGCACAGCGGTTTAATTAAAGCAGAGAAGCAAAGAGACGAGAAAGGGTTCTTTTCCACTTATTGCCAGCAGGATTTTATTACTGGAATCATGTGTGCGGTAAAAGACAAGTCAAAATGGAGGTCAGGGTGTGTTATAGGACGGAGGCAACGGAAGGGCAGTCGGGAGAGCCAATCACTGAGGAGGATTACAATGATTGACAGGGGCGCCGGCCAGTGATTCGGCTGTCTGCACCCGGTGCAGGAACCAATGAGCTGTCCCCCTGGGCAGGGACAGCCCCTGCCGCTGCAGCTGGAGAGGCCCCCTGACGACCTGGGGCTGCACCATCCCAGCTGCATCGCGCGGGGGAGGGAAAGGACCAGCCCCCACGGCCCCGGCCTGGTGGGGCCGGGCCCAGTTGTAAGCCACACCCAGAGGCACCGCAACATGTAGTATGAGAACAGGCAAACATTGGAAAAGGTTGCCCAGATAAGTTGTGCAGTCTCCATCTTTGGAAGTCTTCAAGACGCAACTGGATAAAGCCTTGAACAGCAATCTGATCTGATCTCTCAGCTGACCTACCTTGAGTAAGAAGTTGGACATAGAATCTCCTGGGGTCTCTTCCAGCTTGAACTCTGCTATGATACTGTGCTAGTAAACTTTCATTAATTATCCAGAACCAGTAGAAAAAAGGGGAGAGAATATTTTTGTTGCACATTTCTAAATAAGCCTTATAGACATTCAGGCTCCTAAGCAAAAATAAATAAGGAGACAGACAAGGAAAGGAGATTGATTGAACACTTAATAACTATTGCTAAAGTCACAGTGTATCTTGAGAAGTATGTTAGGAAATCAATGATTTTGCTTTATATTTATAAGAACAAATTTAGAATCTGCTAGAACAAATTGCTCCCCACTAGAAAGCAAAGAAGCCGACATTGTTAAACCAAACATGGCTCTCCAGCAGCCACTGTACATGCTCTTGCATAAAAAAGAGTGTTTGATGAGGAAGATTATGTATTAAGTTTACTTAGCATGATGGACAGTACATGAGTATTATATCATTTTCTCTAAACTTCAAATTCCAGTGTACTTAGAAAGTAATTCAGTATTCACTTTTCTTAGCACAGACTAATCTCAAACAAACACTGCAGATTTCCAGCTGACATTTGGAATGTGCACTTGACAAATGGGAGAGGAAAAAATTAAGCAAGAAAAGGAGAAGGGGGAAAAAAATCTATATATGACTGAGTTGGAAAGAAAAAGATCCTCTCCATCTCAATTTCCCCTTCTTAACCACATTTTTAAGATGTTTAAAGATCCACAAAAGCATTGTCTGTGTATCTCTCTCCATGCTTATTTTTAACTTCCAGACACTAAAATATAACAATTTTCTGCTGTTTTCTGTGGAGTCTTTTCAATTAAAGTAAAAGGTTTGTAAGTGCAGGCTTCAGAATTAGAAGTGGCTATAGTCCAGGAATACATTAAATGCTTTATGACCCACAAATATTAATGAAAACAACATTATTAATATGGGAATCCTCTAGGGAAGGTGATTCACACGAAGCAGGAGAGACTTCAGGAAGTGAGAGATCTGGGAGTTGATTAAAATTATTACATCAACTATATGGTACTATTTTTTATCGTTAATCTTTGTAATAACTTCACACTGTCTTTCTGCTATCATAAAATGGTGTTTGCTTTACCATGAAAGCCTATACTGCACATGCCTTTTATGACATTATTGCAATTGCAAGACAGAAACCATGAAGTTTATTACTTCAATACAATAAAAAAGCAACTGTAAACACATTTCTTCATTCTTTAGCAATATTTTGTTCTTGCTTACCCAAAAAGATGTTTCAAATTTCAGTTCAACAAACCTGACATAAATAGACATATTTTATGCACACACACACAAACCCCTTAATTCTCACCATAATTCCTCTGTATAAATTTTATTTTCTAGAAATTTGACACAATTACACCTATGCAACATAAGCAGATTAATATAATTCCACTGATTCCTATGAGAACCTGGTACACCCACATAGCAGATGTATCATAGGTTCTTTTTAGGTTTATGACACACATTCTGAAAACATACAAATTATAAATTATTTGTATAAAATCCAGTTGTAAAATAGAACTGAACATTTGCACAGAAAATATATGCAATTTTTTTACCATACAAAAAAAACAGTGCAAGAGAAAAATGAAGATGAAAAGAAGCAAAGGTTGGGTCACCAAAAGCATATCACAAATAAGACCATGTCTGGAAAATAAATTTCAAGGCTCAGAAATAAAAGTGCATTTGAGTTTTGAATTTGATATATAATAAAGTAATTCTTTTAAACACCATTTTTACTGGTAACTCACTCAAAACCTGTATTTGAATCTAGAGGTTGAAGCGGTCTAACCTTGGCTAGCAAATTTCCTTTGATATAAGAGATAGTGGTGATTTTTTATACTCAATAGGCAACATAAGGTCTCAGAGAATTTGTCACAGTTCCAGTTTCTCATAAAAGACATTAAAAAAGTGGTGTCGTGTAGGAGAAATAAGATACAGCCAGGCCTTTTTATATCTCTACGTGTGCACATGTGTTGCAGTGCCTCTGGGGGTAGCTGACAGTCCGACCCAGCCCTGCCCCACCGGACCATGGAGGCTGGACCCCGTGGCCCGCGTGCCAGTGGGGAGGAGCCCAGAACCACGTCACAGCCTTTGCTCCGTGCCCGCGATGAAGGAGCTCCTCCCAGAGCCACCGGACAGGCGGGACTGGCTCCTCCCCGCCCCACGCGAATACAGCCGGTGATGGTACGCCCTGGGTGGCCGCAGGGCCGACCTAGCCACAGCAGGGGGGTGGTCCCTGCCCAAAAGGGCAGCCCATTGGTTGCTCTGCTTTGTGCGGACAGCCATGTGACTGGCCAATGCCCCGTCAGTCATTCCAATGTGGTGGTGTGCAGAGCTGAGGCCACAGCAGCCAAACCTCAGCATTGGTGGAACAGGGCTCAGCACACCACCCCTAAGAACTCCTAGTCCAGTTAGGGTGACACTTCAAGTTCACCCCATGATCCCTCTCAGTTACTGTTTGCATGTTTGCTATTATTGGTTATTTTGATTATTACCTAATGTTCTGTATTTGGAGTTAGTCTGGAAAGTTCGCATCTCTTTGGGTTTTGATTGGTTCTATTATAATCTCTGTACTCCCATTGGCTGCTTTTACCCGCTTTTTTCCCTTTAAAATCCCGCTGTACCCTGTACCCGCGCCTATGTCCCTGGATTCACTCCGCTTCGTTGCACCCCCGCGCTGCCGCTCCCGAACCCCTGGACCCCTGCGCTGCCAATCCCGAACCCGCGGGCCCTTCCCCCTGCGCTTGGAACTCAGCCGAGAGCGGCCGCTTCCCACGGCTGCTTCCCGCTGCCACTCTCAGCTGTTCCTGCCTTCGCACTGCTCCTGCCTTCCCACTGCTTCTCGCTGCTTCTCCCCCCGCTTCTTCCAGCAAATAAACCTGGCGAATCCATACAAAGGTCCTTCTCGAAGTCTTTCCTCGCTGGCCACCTGAGAACACCGGGCTGGGATGATCCACATATCAGAGAGGCCAGAAGCCATAGCTGGAACCCTGCACTTTTGGGGACATAGCTGCATGGCAGCTTCTCCCTTCCCCAGCACATGTGGAGGAAGCGAACACAACCGCGCAACCTAGGGTCGGAACCCAGCAGCAGCAACACCCCCTGCGCGGTGATATTCCAATCCTCCACAGCCATTGGCTCTGCCCCGATTCCCTTCCCCTCACCTCCCTGGCATAACAGCTGGGTCCCGCCAGCCTCAGGCCATCTTTTATCCGCTCCCTGTCTGCAACTCCAGTAATAAATCATCTGGACTCAAGCAGAAAAGAACCCTTCTTCGTCTCTTCTCTTCTGCTGCCTCAATTAAACCGCATATGTGAATAATGCAAACACCAGTACAGAAGAATTAAGGCAGCCACGACCTCCCACCTGAGGGGACTGGGCGGCGCTTGAATCGCTTCTCTACGGTCATGTGATCGCCGCCAAAGGCTTCCAGTTACTCATGATTTTTACCTGCGGCACACATGAACCATTCAGTGTGTTCTCTCATTATTCTTTTCGTTTTGGTTGACTGTTGTGTTGATTGTCCATGATGATTCATAAAATTTCTGACTTACCTTCTGCCTATAGTTCTTCAAAGAAGCATAAAGCTCCTGTTTATTTTTTCAGGAATTTTTTTCTTTCTTTTTAGGTAATGCCTGAAAATGATATGTTTGGGATTAATAAGAAAAAGAAAATTTGTTTAAAATGGACAAAGGAATTTGATCCTTCAAAAATGTAATCTATTAGCTTTCTGCATAAAATGCAGAAATAGATTTGTTTCCTTAATAGTTGTCTTTATAAATATATAATCAAAACAAACTTTAAATACTTGTGCATGTTTTAGAGCAAAATCAATTCTGTGGCATAGTAAATGTATAGTAGCTTCACTCATATCAATGTTCCTACACAGTTACAGTGAAAACACTTCCAATCTATTAAAAACAAGCAAACAAATACAACAAACTTTTCTTTTAAAAATCACAAACCAAACACAAAGAAAAACAATCTATTTAGGGTCAAAGATTGGAATAAATAGTGACCTTTCTTCTTAAGATAAAAACACACACACAAAATTTTATTTTATTTCCCTGATCCTATTGCACCATAACTTTTTTTTTAAATTAGTTTCAGTGCAAAAAATTTCAGGGATGCAAAAGAAATGAGTTATAACACTTTGAAATCTATCAATGAATGTTTAGCAGGAACTCTGATAATTTCTTATCTCTGTTTCAGGAAAGCTGTTAGATGTCACTAAAATGACAATAGAACTCTTAACAGCAAGACTTTTCTGATCTTGTCCATACGTGTTCCATGCTAATATGCAGCAGAAATCAAAGGTCTTTCAGAGTTCAAAAGTGTATGGCACTCACATCACATGGAAGACAAAGCCACAAGAAATGTGTATCAGAGGAATCCACTAAACAGAGTGGTATATGCTCTTCTAAGATTTGTAGTTAAGTTCCTCTGACTCTCAAAACAGAACTAAAACTCTACTTACATATTCAAACTGTTTCACAAATTTTCAATCAAAAGAAACATTTTCTATTGATCTGCTATTAAGACAACACAAGGCTACCTGATATTTTGAAAATCCCATTAATTGCTTAATTTCTGCAATACAAGAAGATAAATACACCAGAGACACAGATATTTCTCCAATCTTCAAAATCTGAAGTTAAAATATAGTATCACAGAAGAATGCATTAGCATAGAAATGCCCAAAGTCTCTCATGCATAACTTAGACAACTTATGAAGAGCTGAAAAGATGCAGCAAAAAAAAAAGTTGGTGACTTCTAAAGTTTCTCAGTTTTAGGTTTATCTCAGCATCTTCAGATGTGCAATCTGAAGAACAACAGCCTCACAGATGGTGTAACTGTGTCCCTCCAATGCAGCTTCTTACTGCACAACTGATTTCACACTGATATTGACTGTCTGCACACCTGTGTAGACATCTGGTAATATATATTTAAAACGTATTTTAGAACTACTATTTGACTTTAAAACTAAATGAACTTTTTTCAGTGAGTCATTAGTCTACGGAAAATTGCAATTTTGGATAAACCAAATATGATTTGAATTGATGAGTAGCTTTCACTGAAATTAAAATGGTAACATTTTGAAAAGTGTCAATTTTTTTTTATTACATGTTTTTATTACTCGTGGTGATAATGAAGAGTTAGATTTATGAAATCTAGAAAGAATCATTAAAAAAATGCTTTTTCTACCCTAAATGGAAATATTTTGTCCTGGAGAGATGATAATTTATCTAATCTGTGCAATGCAGAATACAGTCAATGTAAAAAGTTACCTGGTGCAAGAGTTCCCTCAAGGCACAGGTTCTCCAGGTTCTCATTCTTCCAACGAACAAGGGGTCTCAAAAACGGTTTCACTTACCTGGCAACAGTGACACAAACTCAGAAGTATGGAATTGATTTTCAGTCCGGCCTCTTTTACAAATTCAGAGATGTTTCTCTAACCCTTTATACCTTTTTACCCATATTTCAATTAAAAAAAAACTTACTATGAAAAGTTACACAAAATAACTGAGAATAACTTAGCTCTGGTTCAGCTTACTATATATTTTATGAGTCAAAAATAAAATTACAATTGTTAGCATTTATATATAATTTTTTATGTTTACTAATTTCTGATTATAATAGAGTCTTAAATGTTTATTTTCCATTACTGTGGAACTGCAGGCTGTCATAGTGAGAGCTGAGCCTGAATCACTTTTGGTTTCGTGAGATGTTAAACAGAATTTACAGCATTTTCAGTTGAAACTTTTTGATATCTCTGAATTGAAACATTTCATTTGCTGTGGTGGAAGTGAGGTATTAGTTTTGACAGAACATGAAGAACTGTCAGGAAACTGTCACTCTGAGCCAGTAGTTCAGCAGGTCAGTATACAGGATAGCTAAAATGTTATACCCTCTTAGGCCAGGAGCCACCACTGACTTATTGCTGATCATAATCCTTGAAGGACTGGAGTCATGGGTTCACTGGGGTGTAATTTGTCTGTAAACTGTCCCTTAGACAGGAGTGATAAAATAAAGCATTTCAGCTGTAACTCTTAATTTCTAAGTTAGTGAAAATTTATGATTACAAAATTTAGAGTTTTATTAAAGTTTTTCCTATTTAATATATTCAATTCTTTACTAACTACAACAATAATAATTGCCTCTGAAGTTCAGAAATTTTCTCTTAGAGAAGTCTAGAATTAGAAAACGAAAATAGGAAAAAGATAATATTAAGTGGAAAACAATATGAAAAAGGAGGGAGAGAATAAAAATCTAACAAACTTGGTCACTTATTTTTTAAAACATTGTGAAAATCTGGGAGGAGTTATTCTAAGATATTTGTCTTGTATCATGTAGGCCTTTACATATTGCAGAATAACTCTCTTGCCCAGGGGAAAAGCCTAGCCAGGACATCTGGTGACATGAACCATACAACCCACAACCAAATAATGTGATTAGAAACTTTCCTTGTACCAAATACCACCTGGACACAAAATTTACCCTTGAAACCCTATATTCTTCTTACCCTAGAGATTATCTTGAGATATGCAAGATAACTGAGGCTTACTTTGCAAACTTTGTATAAGAAAAGGAAATTTTAAAGACCTTTACCTTGCTATGATGTAGGCTACAGTGATTGTGGGTTGCCATCATCCAAGCAGTCCCCAAACATAATGAAGCGGTTTGAGTTACAAGAGTAAGGACAGGAAAACTTTTAAGCTTAATATATTTCCAGGGTTGATATTGTCTAGCATGGTTATATTCTGCAACTGTACAAAATACTTCAACCATGAACTACTTATTCAACTGAGGTAATAAAATGGGCTTCAATAGGAAATGCCCTTTAGGCAAAGGGATGAAGAAATTCATCATCCTTTAAGCAAACTCTGTGCTCTCTCTCTCCTATTTCTTCATGAGCTATGATCAATAAACTACCACAGGACTGACCATGGAAAGTAAGATTTCTTGTGCACTGTAGGAACTGCATACTGATGATCCTCACTAATTTCAGTAAATAAATTAATGAACTATTTTGCTCTACTGTGGTGATGTGAAATCGTGTACTATAAAAAACATTGCAATAAGGTATTCCACTGAACTCTCTCAGGTTGGTTACTCCTCTTGGGGCTTCAGCTGGTAAAAGAGCTCCCATTATGTGTTCACTGATGATTGCAAGCTTTGATATATAGTTCTGCAATGACCTCATTTTCTAAGGCCTCGCATTATTCCAAAACATTTTATTGATTAATACCGGTTCTTGCCACACAGTTCCATGTGTTCCTGGTTAACTCAGTCTCCTGATTAATTTGATCTAAGATTGCTTCCCTCTTTTTCTAACATTACTAATTAGTGGGCAAAGCAAAACCTTGCGCTTCCCCAATACACTCTCCCAGCTATGATATACCCTTGGCAGCTGGCTTTATCTTGTTAATGCACTTTAGTCAATCATTCATTGAATATCAGATAAAACATTTTAACCATTCAAACTACAACTTATTTTTTCTTTCCAGTGTCTCCTGCTCTATTTCTCAGTTATTAACAGCAGCATTTGTATATTTTCATATCTTATATCACAGTCTTTGCTTTTGTTTTGGGCTGTAGCCATCTTGACAAAATCTCAGAAATGTTGATAGCAAATCAGACATTTTAATAGACATATTGGGCAAACTTAAATACATTAATTAAATTTCCAAGTATGAATTAGGTAGAACTGAGGTTCTTAAATTAATTTCTTCAATATCAAAAGCTCCTGCATAGTTGCACATCCTGTATAATACAGGATGTGTCTAAGTAGATGTTTGACTCCATGCTCAAAACCATTGCTCTCTGGAGTTTTAACTATGGATTGTCTCAGAATTACTCCAGCCTGAGCATCCTGGTGATTATCTCCTCTCTAAATTTCACTAGTTCCAGGGTAACTGAGGCATTTCTCAGAACGTGCTCAAAACTTATGTACACTCACATACAAATGCAGAAAATTCAATCTTTCACAAAATATAGTTTTGACAGCTGTCTGTTCTGAAATTATTATAAGGAGAGAAGCTGTCACTCATCTTTCTGAGGGGGTAACTTCATGATTATTAGCCTTTCCTATTAAATTCCACAGTCATTTCCAAACCCTTCTATGCTTGCATTTCTAAAACACACATTTTCCAAACTGGGAGTGAGGGAACAGGTTAAAGGAAATGCACCGTGTAGGAGAGGGATAAGAGAAAGACAATCTGCTTCTCTGCACTATGTCTGCATGTCATCCTGATACTATTCAACACAACTAGAGAATTAAACCTATGAGCTGTGAACAATCAGTGTCTAAAACACTAGAGAGTCAATTGATTCTACGAACCTATCCTTGCCTGTAATGCTTGACTTATTTTCTGCAAAACTCCAGTACAAAAACAGACTACAACCCCAGCATAATTTAAAGCCTTTGAGATTGGGACTTGCATCTTGCTGGCAATATATGGGAATTTTAACTCCCTCATGCTGAATGAAACTCTTCTCTTTGCCGAGGATTTGTACCAGTAGGCCATCATATAAAAAGTAACAACTTTACTGCCTGTTTTAAAAGAAAATACTCCTGCTTTGAAATACACATCTCAGGAGAGACTTCTGGGGTCTCATTATCAAAGATATATAGCCATGCAGCACATGACCATGCTCAGGAGAGAGGTGGCATTTCAACACAGTATGGCAGACAGCAATTTTTTTTTGTGGAAACATGGTGGAAAAATAGTACACCATGTCATTTCCAGAAAGGATTATTTTATTGAAAAACAAACAAACAAACAAATGGCAATTTCTGATCAACAATATGAAAGAAATCTACTAGAGAAAAGAAAAGCACGGCAGTCTTTTGTATCCAGTACTTAAACTGCTCAGGAATCATTATATCTGCATTAAAACTAGTGGTGCAGTAATATTTAATGTGCCTTATGTAGGAGGTCATGAGATTGCACTATTAGCCTACAAGCACATTATTTGACCACTGCCCAGGTACTGGCTGAGGTTATGCTTATTCAGCAGGACATAGAAGACAACTGGACATGATAAATAACACTCACATACAGCACAGCAAAATACATCTGGATGTCCCTGTCAGCTGGGGTCAGCTGTCCTGGCTGTGTCTCCTCACAACGTGTTGTGCATCCCCAGAGCCCTTGCTGGTGGGGTGGGATGAGAAGCAGAAAAGACCCTGACACTGCACAAGGGCTGCTCAGCAATAAAAACAACTCCCTATGTTATCCATGGCATAGCCCCATATCAGCTACTATGAAGAAAATTAACTCTATCCCTGCCAGAATCAGCAGATAGTATCAGAAAAATCAAATTTGAGTACAGGTCTAGCAAAGCTGGTGTCCTAGTTTGGCAGGGCCCGGTGTTTTGGGAGTGGGGGGGGCCACAAAGATAGCTCCTGTGAAAAGCTGCTCAAAGCTTCTCCACAACTGTCTGACAGAGCCAACCTCTGAGGGCTCTGAAGATGTACGTGCTACTAGCTATGGCTGGGCCAATTAGAGATGGAGATAAAGCCTCTGTGACAACATATTTAAGAAGAAAACAAAAAAAAGTAAGTGAAAAGCTGCTCAAAGCTTCTCCACAACTGTCTGACAGAGCCAACCTCTGATGGCTCTGAAGATGTACGTGCTACTAGCCATGGCTGGGCCAATTAGAGATGGAGATAAAGCCTCTGTGACAACATATTTAAGAAGAAAACAAAAAAAAGTAAGCACGTGCAGCTGTAGTTTTAGCTAGATGAGGAGGAGGAGGAAAAACATGTAGGAGAAGCAGCAAATATGGAAACCATCAAGGTCAACCAGAAAGAAGGAGGAGGAGGGAAGCTTCAAACACTGAAGCTAAGACATCTTCGCAGCCTGTGATCTGTGGTAAGGACTATGTTGGTGCCGCATTCCCCAACAGAGATACAGAGATCCACCCCATCCATGGGGAACGTGTCTGCCCAGAGCAGGAGAGGTGGATGCCTAGGGGACAGAGTTCTGTGGGTGCAATAGATAAAGAATCTCCTGCTCTCTGCTTGCCACTGAGAGTCATTATGATAAAAGAGCTTCACCCTCTGGATCGGACCTGTGTCTGGAAGGACTATATTCCTTGGCAGTGACCCAGTGTATCAGATAAACTGTGTTATCTGATGGAAAGATGTACGCAAAAAGGGAATTAATATCACAGAGCTTCAAAAGGCATCAGCCCCCCTCTCCGCAGTTGAAGGGGAAGAAAAATCTTGAGGAATGAACTGACCAAAGAAACCCTCACCCCCGTCTCCTTGAGCCATTAGTGGGAAGGAGGGAGGGGCTGGGTGGGGAAGAAGGTGTTTTAAGGGCTTATTTTGTTTCTCAGTATACTCCTCTGATTTTGTAAGCAATAAATTCACTTAATGTCTTTAAGTTTTAACCTGCTTTGCCTGAATACTAGCCTAATTAAAATCTCTTTCTCTCAGTCCTTAACTCAGTAAAATACACCATTAAAATTTTCTCTCCTCTGTCCAGCTGCAGGGAGGGGTGAACAGCTTTTTGTGGGGGCCTGGCATTTGGCCAGCCTAAACCACAACAGCTGGGTTCAAATGCAGAAGAGTAAATGGGAGTACGTTTTATGAGAGTGTCACGATCCACTAACACAAGCAGGGGTCATGATGGTTTGCTTAACGATCTCAAAATGCAAAAGACACAAATGGGATTTCAACTTTAATCAAATAGTGCACCTTTATTGAGTGCCAACAACACAATTATGCGATAGAGGGGGCAGAGAAAGAGGAATAAAGAAACAAAGTAGAGGAACAGAGAGAGAGAGGGAAAGGGGAATAGCTACCAATGGATGAGACGAAGTCCTCGTGGTCCTGCCGATAGGCTCACCGTCGTCCATGGGGAGATCTCATTAGGGTTAATTCAGAAAGGTCTCTTATAGTCTTTTCGAAAGAGGGGGGCAAGTGGCCAGGAGGTGAGGAAATCTGCCACTATTGTTGGTGAGGCCCATTGACTGTGATCAAGAGGGAGTGTTCAGGACTGATCATTCTTTTTTGCTTCAGTGCAGTCCTCTCCGCCTAGGCAGAATCTGTTCCAGCAGGCACACCTTGCAGGCAACACTTGACAAACATCCCACCATAGCCAGGCCAGGATTTTTTAGTGCAAAAGTCCTCTTTTAGGGTTTCAGTCTCTGTCGATGATCGTGAGGCAGATAAGGAATTTTCAGGCCATCTCTTACAGAGAGAGAAAGACAGATTCAAGTGTGGGAGAACAATGTTAATGATCTAGAAATGGGATAGTGAGGCAGACAGTGATGTAATAATTTGCTGGATGTTGGGGATAACTGATGTGCTTAATCCCTCAGCCTAAGCAGGACGAGAAACAAAAGCCTGATCACACCACACAAATTAAACCCATCTGTCATTCAAGCAGATGGTGCAGGGAGGTGCAAAGGTGACAGGTTAAACATCCAGATACGATCAGGCTTGTAGTTGCTGCAGGTCTGATGACATAATCTTAGTAAAATTGCACAAAAGCAATTGACAATGCTGCATCCTGGTCTTATAATGAGCTCATCACCATCAGGAGGATACTCAAACCCTCCTAGATCATGTGCTATCAGCCTGTCAGCAGCATCCTGCAGCTAGTTTAATCAGTATCAATTGAATTAACCTTATGTAAGCATGGAAGCAAAAAGCCATGAATTAAATATATTATAGAATTTAATTTAGCCATCATGAGCAGTTAGGTGGTTGTTGACTTAGTCTTTCACAACTATGACTAATACCAATTTCATAAGCACCACTGGAACAATATCAAAACTTTCATATAATAGAAAGGTAAAACATTTCTGATGGAAGTGAAGCCAAACACTGTGTACTTGATGATCAAACAGAAATCTAAGTAATTGAATTGTGTCCTGTGAAAAGATACCTTTTCACAGTACTGAAATATTTTCAAAGATAATGAATGAAAAATATTGAATTTGGTAGCTGCGTCCAAATTGCTTTCTCCTGCTTTTGAAAAGTACCTTACGAGACATACACCCTTTCTCCAACAGAAGCTCTAAATCCATTGTTCCAGAAAACTTTATAGTCCACTGACATCAGAAAAAGCTTTTTGAGAGTTATCTGTAAAACCATTAGATGGTGTGATTACAGATGGTCCCACAAGTGGAGTTTCACATTACAGATGACAAACAAAACAAAACCCCAATGCATGCAGGAATTATTTGCTGGAATATCCCTGAAATAACTTTGAGTGAACATACTGTTATAATTTCATAGGGATAAAAGATACTTTCTTCAAGTTCTTTTTACATTTTTGCTTTAATTTTAGAAATTTTCATCACGATCTCTTCTGAAAAAGTTTTCTTAATGGTTAGATTAAGCCTCTTATACACTGCATAACTATTTTAGGAATGGTGTATAGCACTTTTTCATTACTCAGATTGTTTTTTCAATTCTATTCCTGTTTTAATTACTTTTTGGAAATTCTATGCTGTAGTCTGTTGGTTCACGAAGTAAACCCCTGAGGAAGTTAGTGAAATTAGAGACCCAAAATCCTCAAGGGGACTGGGTTCTACTCATATTATTGTAGGTGCTTTCTTTTCAGTCAACCTTGACAGCCAAAGTTATTCTGACCAGATTTTATGAACACTGATAATACATAGCATTTTCCTGTTTCAATATATTAGTTCAAAAACGGGATGTATCACCACATTCATTTTATTACCCATTAGAGATTATAGAA
This sequence comes from Climacteris rufus, assembly GCA_013398175.1. Lineage (NCBI taxonomy): Eukaryota > Metazoa > Chordata > Aves > Passeriformes > Climacteridae > Climacteris > Climacteris rufus. Next base: position 300,558 of record VZRZ01008347.1, on the reverse strand, counting down.
GGAGTAAATTAAGGTATACATACTTAAAGTGAGCATAATTTCAGTGAATTTAGCTATCTAAATACAGTACAGTTGTGTAAATTTTTGCTCAGATGATTTTAAAATATGTGTTTTCTGTTATAAGCTTACATTGGATATTGCATTGGATATTGTATTTGTCTTGCTAAATATAAAACAAATCAGAAAAAAAATAGAGGCTATCAGTTGTAATTCAACAACATATATGTTCGAATTTTCTTTAGGAGGGCCTTTTATTGCAAGAAGAAACAATTCACTGAATGTATAAAATTATATACATTAGTAAAAGACCATTGCTGTTGTTGCCTCAGTGACATGGCACAAAATGTGTAAAGCCATAGGAGAGATATTAGCAAGCATGTTTATGTGTTCACTCAATCTTCTTTTATATTTCTGACAGACTAAAACCACACTTATGTAACATGGAAAGGATCACATCTATATATTCATCTGTTTTTTCAAAATAAGGGCTAATTAGAAACAGAATCTAGTTGTGGATAAGTTTGCAGTATATTATAGTTTAAAATGATATTGCAGACACGATATGTAGAATATGTAGTGTATGTGCAATAAAGAGAAAGATATCTTCAGAAATTATAATCTAAAAATCACTTTCAACACATGAAATTTATCTCATGAAAGGTCTCAGAATAGGACTGAATTTAGCTCCTGCCTTGCCCAAAAATCTATGCTGATAATTCTTTAAGTTTTCGCCTGGCATGCTTAAATCTGCCAAGCTTAAATCTTCTTGGGAGAAGTTGCTAGTGAAAAATTGCTGAAATTTGCTTTTACTTGATACGTGAGAAAAGAGCCTTGGTGGATGTGGATCATTATGAAATGCTGGTAAGAGAATTCTGGGATTATGCAAGGCTTGTTATGAAATGTTTGAAGGAGAAACCGAAGATGGAAAAAGGGAAGGGTTATGGTGCTTTGAGGAGGAGCAAGCATGGTAAGACAGAGGGAATAGAAGGTAATATGCCTTGCCTTCTTATATAATTCATTTTCTAACTGTCTGAGGGCTGTCTATTCTCTGCACATGTGTATCTTTGAGACCTGAATGCAGCTACTGGAGTCAGACCACAGGTCAGAGCCCATGTGTCCATAGTGCAGCTGGAGAGACCAGGATGTGTATGCAGTGTGTGTGTGCCTATGTGCAGGTATTTCAGTGGTGAGCATCAGATCAGACTAGCCAGAGAGCAGAATAAGCAGTTTGGGATCCAGCTATCAGAGAGATCATAGGTTTCTGAAGAGAGCAAAGGATGTGAGACTTGGCTTCCGGAGGACCAAGCAGGTTACTGGAGAAGCCAACATTCTGCCAGTTAGCTCTTGGTGTGTCCATAGCTTGGCACCACGTATTGGAAAAGTCCATTTGCATGTTATTGCATGAGATCACTGAGGAGACCAGGTGAATCCGGGTCCAGCTGCTGGGCAGAAGTCTAAGGTCAGCTACTTGACAAAACCATGTTATCTATACTTATGTATTCTCCATTATTGATTTTTATCTTTGTCATTCAGGGAGGAGAATCAAGATTTTTTTCTGCTTTTATTTTATCTGTGTTACTCTGTGTGGTCATCCATGTGTATATTTACATGTGCATTGTGTGTCTGTACCTACTGGGAGCCCATGGCCATCCTTCTTACCAGCTGGACTTGGAGACATTGAGCTGAAGCAGCCTGACCTCTAATGAACCACCAGATCTGGCAACTCCTAACAGTTCCTACTCACAAGACTACCACACTTCCCTCCTTTGTGCATTTAAAGATAAGACTTACCGGACTTAGCATTAATTTGGATAGAAAGAGACAGACTTTGAAGAGCTAGAAGTAGATACTATTGATTTTTTTAGGGGTCAAACAGCTGTTATTTGGACAGCTCAGGACAAAGTCTGTGATATAGACACAAAGGACAGTGCAATGTAAAATGAAAGAAATTTAGTGAGAACTTTGCAGAAGTTGAATTGCGGTAGAAAAAGCAAGAGAGATTTGTACTGATCAGTAAAATTTAAATACTGGAGTAGGATAGTTTTAATTACAAAGAGAACGTGACAAGCTAAGGATACAGCTAACAGAGAAGAGCTGGGAAATGGCTGTGATGTGGTAGTGAGACAAAACAGAGCAAGGCTTGACTATAAAGTGAGATATAGACAGAAATTTGATGTTTTTATGCAATACCACTGATTATCTAACAAAGAACACAATTAAAGTATTATTCTGCCCATCTGAATTTCTAAGTAATGAAACAAAAGCATCATCTTAAGTAGTGGACTTTCACAGACATGGATTTTGTTCCTAATCTTTAAATCAACAAGCAAAGACCAACTATTCATGATCACTCCAGGTGGAAAAAAATAGGTAAAAAAACCCAAACAAATAAACAAAGCCCATAAATATCCAAAATCCTTCCAAAAATATCTGCTGAAATAATAACTTATTTCAATATCAAAAGAATTCATTCCTTCAATACCCACTAAACCAGTATATCAGAATGACTGAAGAGTATTTATACTCCAAAATTTCCTTCTGAATTCCACAAACACATTGTTAAAATCAATTAGAATGAGTAAACAATTGATCAATAGGCTGGACTACAAAACAATTTAAGAGAAGGACCTGGAAAATCACCAGCTATTTCTAAGGAGATGTCAAAGACTTTTCATTAATCAGTAAAATAATAGGGCCTAAGAAAATCTTATTTTTAATGACCAAAGATATTTTTATAGAAGTTATTATTTGGGTTCCATACTCTGGCAATATGAAAAGATCCAGAGGCTTCTGGGACATTTAAAGATGTGTGAAAAATAGAGAAAATTTTTGTTGAGGCTGTAACTAGCAGAGTTGTGCTAGCAGATATTTTGGCTCAAAATTCATTCTACTATATTCTGCATAGTCTGCTCTATTTCTACAAAATTGTTGGTGTCTGTTAATCATACATCTAGAAAGGGACAGCAATTGCTAGTGATGGATGATGACTGAAAATATCTCTTGACAACCCAAAGGAAAGAAGAAGCAGCAGCAAAAACAGTAATATATTAACTGCAAAAAACTGTAATATATTATTCTTATGCTGGAAAACTTTGAACCAATTATTGTTCCTTTGACAGATACTGCATCCAGCCTTTTAATACTGGGAATCTCGGTATGAGACAGGACAGCCAAGAGTTTTGTTGATGTAATGCTAATAATTGCACACTAATAGGCTTCCTTGCAATTCATGTATTACTTAGTGCCAGATTTCTTTTCAAGAAAAAAAAAGATTACTATAGGTAAATATATAACTTCTGGAAAAATTTTACAAAAAAAATGGAAAAATTATGTACCTAAGATACCAAACTCCATCTTTATTTTATAAGGTTAGGAAGACTTTCAGGTTGCACATAAAATTATGCAAGGTAACTGGTATTTTCAAATTATATAGACTTGACTGCTAAAAAAAAAAAAATTGACTCACTTTTATATTTATTAATATTTATTCTTTCCTAAAATGTAAAGTGAAGCTCTTCACCGACTAAAAGAAAACAAAACCCAACAAAGCCTCATAAAGCACTAGTCATACTTCTGCAGTCCCTCGAACTACTACACACAGAGAGAATCTCTATTTTTGATCCTTAAAGGGGAGGAATAACAAATGAATTTATATACATTCTAGAAAGACAAATTAATTGGGTGTCATACAACTTTTAAATTTTCTAATGAATTCTATTTTTCTATTTGGAACACTCAGCAGAATGCAGAAATACTTCTGACTCTTTTTATCCTTTTAGTACAGCATCTTCAGATCAGTAGTAATAATTCATATACAGAATTTTTTTGTACACATACTAAGAAATTGAAATAGTACTTGACAGATGGGTAAATTTAATAAAATTTCTGTCCTTCCTAATACCAAATATTACTGCATAAGTTATTCAAGTTAAAGAACATGACTGCACAAGTGAAAGTTCATACACAATGTGTGTCCTGCTGGGATGGCAGATTAAATGTCCATTAAAAAATTAATGTAAGGAAACAAATATAGCAGCCCGGAGCTGCTGCCTGGGGCTGCTTGTGGGAAGGTTTTCTTTCTCACGTAAGGTATGAAAAACAATAAGATAAAGCACCCATTGTTTCCACGGTTGTTTTGAATCCAGGCATGATATGTTTTGAATTGGGCAGTGTAGAACCCAGCCAACCATACCGGAGGGTGGATGGATCTTAGCGAATCATCTACCTGGGTTCATATCATATGAGATGGGAATAGGACAATAAATGGGGCTCGCTCACTCTCTGCTCACTACGAACCAAGCTGTGTTGCCATGTCTTTATTGCCGCCATTACAACAAGCAATCATACATTTCACTGTAAATGTCAAGTAGTGCTATTCTGAAAAATGTCACAGCAATATTGGTATCAGCTAGTATGTACTATGTGGTCATGTTCAGTGTATCAATCAAGGGAAGTTAATATTATCACTACTTGCTCTAAGAGCATCTAGCTATCTTCTAGAATAACAGCTCTTCTAAAGACATTTATGCAGTTATAAAATAGCCAAATATTAAAGTTTGATTTATAGGACCTGGACTAAAATGTAATTTCTTTTCTATTAACTTTAAAATTAAAAAAAAAAACAACATGTGGGAACTCAAGGCTAGAAGACTTCTGGGTCAGTGACCTGAGCTCCTGTTATTGAAGATATAATGTATAAGCCTTTTTGTACATTTCTTCATGTTCACCTTAGAAATTTTTTTAATATTTTTGTCCTTCACTGCTCTGAATAAAATGTTGCACCAGCACTTGACTGTTCTCATGGCTTGAAATTACTAATTAACAACACAAATTTATTCATCCTCACATTATATTTTTTTTTCCTTTTGACAACTTTATCCTTTAGCTTTGATAGGTCTCCTCTTGCCTGATTTTAAAGTGTCTAAACAAAGAGTATTGATATTCTCTCTCCTCTTCCTTCTGCCTAAGTAAGCCAAAGACTTTTTTTTTCTTCAGTAGGACAGGTTCTACATTTTTATTTTCCTTTTAGCTGTCCTTCCCTATACCTGCTGGCATATTTTATCAACAACATCCCAACAAGATTTCAGCTCAGTCCTGTTCAATAATATTCTCAGCTCTGCTGGAAATAACTCGTGTTAAAATCTTAGATATCATTTACCTTTCCCAGTCTGCTGTCACATACTGGAGAGGTTTATAGGCATCCTATGGTAAGTAATACAACCAGGTTTTAATGGACTGCCTGAAGCTTATCAGATGAAAACTTGTCAGTATTCAGGATAACTGCTTTTCACAATTTGCAAGGTTAATCAAGATTCTCTGTATCACTGTCTGACTCCTTCATACTGACTATATTTTCCAATGGTTTCTGATCCATAAGTCTTCTGGGTTAACATACAGTTACCTTTAAACTGAAGTCATTAACATTAAGAAGGAGATAATAAAAAGTATTAAAGTAAAAATCCCTTTTTTAAAGTCAGGAACAACTTCCTAAAAATTCTGAGTACATGCAGAAGCTCTTTTGTATTTCCCTGGCTTTTCATTTTATGCCACAAAAGAATTATTGCCTCTCTAAACCCATAAGGAAGTTCCTAAAAAGGGATCACCACAAGTAAAAGCTTTTTAAAAAAAATTGTCTGACCTATCACAGATTACCACAGTAGATTTTTTTTTTTTTATTTTAAAACATAATTAAAAAGGTGAGAGATAGAGGAAGAAAGGAAGGGGGAGAATATGAAGACCATCAAAATAAGTAAATATATAAAATTTTTATGTGATATGGGCTGATGAACTCCAGAAAATTGAAATATAAAAGTAGAAAGGCAGAGACTTAAGGATCCATAGTCAAAATGAAAGAGATTGGAATATTATGTTGAAAATACATGCAGTCAGTCCAAGAACTAGGACTTGAGCCTTGGAGGAATAATTCTTTATTTCACTGAGAGGAATATGTGGGTAGGTTTAACTTTTTAAAGAGAAGTGATCCCAAGAACATGGTTATCAGTTGTGCTCACAATTGAACAAAATGTAACAATACAGTCAGGGTTTAAATCTGGGCTCAGAACTAAACAGAGCATTGTAAGAGTTAGTCAAAGCATCATCATAGCCATAGTGCCATTTGGAACACAATTTTATGCTCCAAATACTCTCTGCAGTGCAGGGGAGCCACAGCACCTTGCAGTAAGATCTATAAGACAGCAATGCAGTGACAAGCAGTTGATAAAACACAGAGGATAGTGACAGGCCTTTGAAAAGAAGAGAACTTTCCAAGGTTAAATAGAGTACTTCTATCCAAGTCTAAAACTGTCTTGAAAATATGATTTTAAAACCCTATTTTCTAAGTATCTGATAAAAACTTATTTCTTTCCTCTGAAATACAACATGATAGATAATAAAACTATGGATTTTTCTTTCAGTTTCTATATAAATACCAGGCATCCCATTTAAAAAGTTTAAGGTAGGGTTATGAAAGGAGGTTTTAGCAACAGCTGAGCATGCTCAGTGGAGGAAGTTTGCCATCTACAGGATCTGTAAAGACTAAAAGATAATTCATTCTGAAGTCTTAGACACAGGATGAAAATAAAAAGGGATTGAAGAGATTGTATGGAATTTGTTTTGGGAAGGGCTGAACATGCAGGAATGAAGAAAGCAGTACTGTTTCCTGGGTCTGCTTGCAGATTCCTTTCTCCATTTAAATATTTGTGCACTACTATTTTAAAGTGAAACCTTAGGTTTTGGAGATATTTTTGTAATCCTTTCCTTTCAAGAACAGGAGTGACAATTCCAGCAGTTGATTAGGTGATTGAGACCATCGTGGTGTTATGACCCACCTCTGAGACGAGGTAACTGAGGTTATTGATAAGAGATCCCTTGGGGTGGATTAGAGAGAAACAACATTGAATGACCTGTGTATATACATATATATTATCTATAGAAATATAACAATATAAGAGGATAAAAGTATGACTTAAGAAAATATATAACAAAAAGAGAAAAAGAGAAATAAAGGATAAGAGTAGACTGTGAAGAGGAAAGATATCAACACAAAGCAAAATGTAGATGTGTGTTGGTCAAAGTGATGTTTGCATGCCTTGATCTGTCTGGGGTAGGGGAAGCTCACAGAACAAAGAGTTCAACAGGTTGATACGTTCAGGTTCAGGTGGGAACACCCAGGTACCTCCCCTGGAGAGTTTTAACACTGTGCATCATGCTCAGTCCTCTGATGGAAGGCCACAGAAATGAAGCATCTGAAGATGTTTCAGTGCTCATTGCAGATGCCATTTCTCTCATAACATGGGCTGATAAGTGTATGAGAGGTTGCTTCCTTTCCCACAGTTTGTCACAGTGGGAGTTTCTGTCCAGATGCATTAACCAGGGTATGCTAACCAGATCTTGCCTCTTCAGGCCCACAATTAGTGCCTCCCTGTCACAGCCCACTGTGATGACTTATCCTATGACAAGTTCATTCTGTGTCCTTGACAGTGTTTGAGAAAAGCAACTGTGCTTTTTAAGTCCTTACACATGGGGCCACACAAAATCACAGCATCCCAGTATTGTTAAGGTTGAGAAGGGACCACAGTGGGTCATCTGGTCCAGCCTCCCTTCTCAAGCAGGATCATCCCATGGCACAGGAAGGCATCTAGACTGTTCTTGAATATCTTCAGTAAGGGAGATTCCACAACTTCTCCGGGCAATCTGTTCCTTTGCACAGTCACCCACCCAGTGAAGAAGTTCTTCCTCAAATTCAGGTGGAACTTCCTATGTATCAGTTTCTGCCCATTGCCTTTCTTTTATTGGTTGACACCGCCGAGAAGGGCCTGGCTCCATCCTCTTGATGATTTCCCTTCAAATACTTGCGTATATTGATAAGACTCCCTCTCAGTCTTCCCTTCTCCAGGCTAAACAGGCCCAGATCCCTCAGCCTTTCCTCGTAAGGGAGTTGATCCAGTCTCCTAATTGTATTCATAGTCCACTGCTGGAGTCGGTCCAGGAACTCCATGGCTCTGTTGTAGTGTGGAGCCGAGACCTGGACAACAGTTTTCAGTCCTGCAACAGCAGTATGAAAATGACATACTGATCCATTAGTAGCTCCATCTTGATGCTCTGGGTGACTTAGTCTTTAATTTGACACTCTGAGCCCTTTTTTCTGCAACTCCATTTTTTGGATCCTTCACAACTCTTGAAAAGCTTATCTCCCTGTGCTGCAAGGATTCAAGACCCAACTCTTCCATGACCAAGTTTTGCAACATTAGTAAAGACCTCTGAGAAAACTGTGAGAAAGTTGAATGTACAGTAAGAGTTAAGAATTACGAGATGGAGATCATTAGTAGATAAGTAAGTTCAAGTGCCTAAAGAAGAAAGTAAGGAAGCTCATCAGGTTAATTCGGTTATATGTATATAAGAATATTATATGGCTAGAATTAAGTCCACGTTTTCAAAAGACATGTTGTGAGAAATCGAACTTTGCATTAAAGTGTGGTCTAAGATGTCTATCGGTTCAATCTGCACAAGGAGGAATTAGGAATTAATTAGCTGAAGTGCTAATTAAACACCAGACCTGTCAAAGCTGGGATGTCTCTAATGATGTGCTGAGTCACCTAATAATATTTTAAGATTAAAATAAAGCAATAAATTAGAATTGAGGCATCTGTGGGGCTGAATGACCATGTAAAAGGGAATATTTTGGATTAGAATTTTCCATGTCACAGTTCATGTTCTGAGATGTAATATTAATTCCAGATGAAGACTGGCTGACAGAGATGCTTAACCAGCTACTCCAATGCAGATGAAAGTACTCAAAATAGACTAAGCTAATGAAAGAAATTGTTACATCAAGCAATAAAGTGGAATTTGGCAATACTAATACTTCAGTGTTCATTCTGTTTGCAATATTGAGCTTTTAAGGTGAGGTTTTCTGATGGTTTAATTCAATCTTAATACAAGTTTATGCAATTTTACTTCACTACATCTAATTTATGTTAGCAAACATGGTAATGTGAGTTATCCAGGTTAGGCAGATAATCTGATTAAAAAATTATATCTGTATCTATGGAGGGGGACAAGAAGAGGCAAGAAGGAGTTAGTTTTCTGATGAATCAATCAGTGGATGGAGAAAGAAGAGTCTGACTAGCAGAACGATAACCCTGTAATCCATTAAAATATGATCAATTTAACAAAACGCTATTCGTAAATTTTTGATAACTAATCTGTTCATTAATTTGGTTTAAAATAATTTAATATGCTCATGATTAAACATGAAATGGTTTGTCTAATTTGAGATTTTTTATTTTTCACACTAAAATATCATAGAGGATTTCTTTAAATAACTCTTCCTACTTTTTTGCCATTCTGTACTCACAGGAATATTTTCAGGGTCAGAAACACCAAAGACTACTGCAACACTGTTCTTGCCATGCAGAATTATACAAATAAATTACAGTGTATAAGAAGTAAACCAAAACCAATCAAAACATATTCTGCAATTTTGTTAAACAAATATGCCTATTACTGCTAGTGCTTTGCAATAATTATTATCAGTGACAGAAATCTGCAGATTTATATTTCCTTAGTGTGATTGTATAACTTCTTTATTGTAAGCTTTTTCCTCTTCTGTGTTTTTCTATAAAGCTGGGGAACCTGGGTACCCTATTCCTAGAATTCTGTTCTTGTCTAGAGTAAGAATATTATATTTAATTTTTTTTTATTTATTTTTTGTTTTATCAAATGTAGCAAGTTGTGTGACTGTCTGTGTGTGATTTGCTTTGTTTACTTGGTGTGTTGTTACTAACATGAATGCTTTCTTACTTCTTGTTAATCTGTTTCCTTCTCTGATAATTCATTTATTAATTTCCATGATTATTTTGTTATCAGATAGATAGGCCTGTTTTCCTGAGTACTTGCAGCAGTAGCAACATCAAGCATTAGTTGTTTTAGTTATATTTTTCCCCATTTTTATATTTGTATTTTTATTTCCATATAATCATTCATCTATATCTCTCTTTTATTCTCTTAACTGTAAATATTAATGTAGACAATGTATTGATGAAAAAGACAAGTCAGAAAACTCTATTAAAGGTTTTTGCCAATATGAGTGAAAGCAAGATTCTCCATTTGGGGTTTTATATGGTATTGCTATGCCTCCAGATGTTTTTGGTGCTGCTCTTACATACTGAAACACACATAAAAGCATAAACATTTACAAGCAACGGGTCTTCTGTACAATGTCACTATGTGACAATACTGTCACAGGAAGTGTGCAGGGATTCACACTTTTCCTCATAAGCCCATTGGTGCCAGCTGATTGCCGTCACGCTCATAGTCCTGTAAAAGATCACGTTCACACAAGCTATGAGGGTGTGACCTTAGCTCATCACCAGGTGTCACCAAACCATTCTCTCACTCACCCTTTATCAACAGGACAGGAGGAGAAAATAAGATGGAAAATCTCACAGATCAAGATAAGGATAGAGAGAACATGCAGCAATTACCTTCACTGGTAAAATAGACTTGACTTGGGGACATTTATTTAATTTGTTGTAAATTAATAACAGAGTATGATAGTGGGAAATAAGAACGGTATAAACATCTTTGCCTCCACTCCACCTTCTACCCCAGCAAAACCTCACTTGTGTACCCTTCAGTATATGAAGGCAGTTCAAGTCCACCAATATGGTCCAGCTGGAGCTGGATTTTGCTCAGCCTGAAGAAGAGAAGGTTCAGAGTGGATGTTATTGAGGACTTCAACTACCTTAGGGAATGTCCTAGAGAAAATGGATCAAGTGTTTTCTAGGAGATGCCGCGGGCAGAAAGCGTGAGTAACTCGGAGCCTTTAGCATCAGTCTCGTGTCCTGAAGAAAGCAACTTCGGCTTCATCCAGTCTCTGATTGAACAGAGTCGAGACGAGCATCAGAGCTCCCGCGAGTTTAGGCTTAGTTCACACACAGCAGTTTAATTTGTGCAGGGAAATAAAGAGATGAGAAAGGGTTCTTTTCTGCTTATTACCAGCAGGGTTTTATTACTAGAGCATGGAGTGTGGTAAAAGATGGCCAAAATGGAGGTCAGGGGCGTGTTATAGGATGGAGGCGAGGGAAGGGAAGTCGGGAGAGAGCAAATCACTGCAGAGGATTACAATGATTGACAGGGGCGCTGGCCAGCGAGTCTGCTGTCCGCACTGGCACAGGAACTAATGAGCTGTCCTTTTGGGCGGGGACAGCCCCTGCCGCCCTGGCCAGGGAGCCCTCGTGGCTTGCTACTCCCGGCTGCATCGTGCCGGGGGGGAAAGGACCGGACCCCCCCGGCTGCAGCACGGCGGGGCCGGGCTGGGCCGGGGCGTCAGCCACGCCCAGAGGCACCGCAACAAGGAGATGCAGAGCAACATGAGAAAAGGAAATGAACAACAAGCTGCAAATAATATTTCAATTAAATATTTCTGAGGGGAAAATCAGAATAGAGGAATTGCAGAACTCCATGTAGGACCTTTAAATATGGGCTGAACAAGACCTGAGCTCCTTGGTACAACTGAACTTGCTTTGAGCAGAAGATTGAAATAGGTGACTTTAAAGCGTCTTCCAATCTAAATTATTCTGTGATCGTGCAATTCAAATTCAAGGAGTGTTCTGACAGTCAATGAATAATTAACAGATATAGTTTTCAAACAGATATGAGTTCCTCCTTACAAAAGTAAACAAAGATATTTACTTTCCCTTTTGTATGTCAAGTAAAAATTCTGTGAAAACATGTTTTGTTTTCAATCGGTTGCATTTCAGAACAGTACGTGCAAAAGGGAAAATATCAGATAGGAGACAAAAAGTTGTTAACCTGTTTAAAACTGATTTAATCATTAGTTGTGCTGCTTCTGAAGGGAGAAATAGAGTGAATAGAACTGCATAGACTTTAGAGGGATGTTCAAAAATCTGGGAAAAAAAACATCTTGCAGTGAAAACTATTTCATCCTTGGATACACCGAGTAAACATTCAGTAGGCTAAACTAGTCAATAAATGTGTTTAATTGACACAAATATCTCAATCCTGATTCAGTTATTTCTGTGCTGCATCATTCATTCCCTTGACATCACATAACAAAACAAAGTTTTAGTATGTTTTTTTTAACCGAAACAGAGTTTATTCCCTGTTTGAGGTTTTTATTACATAGAGACAAGGATAAAATAAGCCTGTGCATAACTACATCTCCAAATATTTCTTGTATACTCCTGCTTAAGCATTATTTGGGAATATAAGTCCCATATCAGCATCCAGGTGTTTTGTTTTGTTTTATTACATAATATAAGACCATAGCAATACTCCCATGACAATCTTATGCATCGCAAGATTGGGAAAAATTGTCTTTAGTCAGTATCTTTCTGGCCCTATTTCTTTTCTACAGCTGTTATGGCTCTCCTACTCACTCTGTATTTGTTTTTGTTGTAATTCTTAGTAGGTCTCTATTGCCTTTATTTCTGCTAGCTTTTGCCAACTAAATGCAAGCTTATATTCTCTGATGGCTATATTAAAGGATGTAATTCTTCTAAGCTATCCAAACAAAAAATACACAAATCCCCCCAAAAATAGGGGAGATTTACCCATTAAAAACCAATTCATTTCATATGATGGATAATAAATTTCCAGTCATTTGAATACTGGCTATTCCTTGGTGTAACATGACACTTGTCATCAACAGACCATAAATATCTTTATGAAGAGGAGTAACAACTTATTGCCCTTTTTAATGGTCCCAACTGGAAAATAGAGTAAGTGGCAGCAGAACCTTCCTTTTTGTCTAATTCATTATTATTTAAACATACCATACTGCAAAAGCAGCCTTTAGTTCAAGAATGGCTAGTTATGCTGACTTGTCTCATAGATACAAAGCATTATAGAAAAAATAAGCATGTAAGTGCTCTCTAAAATGCCAGCAGCTTTCTCACACTTCATCAGTCTTGCAGTACAATTACATTTCCTTTTGGTTACTTGTTTTTTATTTGATTTTCATAGTCTCAGACCTAGATGCCATTTGCATACCATTCTAGGTCTTTCTTTCTGAACATCTTCACTCTGAAGCAAGAAAACACTCTAATTTTATATTGGTGCTTCTTTTTTTAATATGCTCAGACTCTTTTTCCTGACATTTACCATCAACAAAACTTCCATATTAACAGAATACCATAGCACCTTCTGTAGCCCACTGTGCTCCATGGCCCATTAAAGGCGCTTACCCAGACGCTCTTGAGGTAGCGACAGTGCTTTTATGTAAGTGGAATCCCTGCTGGAATGAGTTGCAATGGTTTTACAACTCTCCCAAAGGACAGAGTTCTAGCTACCGCAGATAACCTGGTTCTGCTGGCTCCTCTAGAAACCAGAGTTTTCCCCAGGCGTGGTGTTCTAGCACCGACGAGAATAAAAGGCTACACAGAGGGCTCTTCTCTAAATAACAGACCATTTATTATGAATCCAGTGTTGCGTTATGATGGTCCAGGAAGGGAGTCCAGAGATATCCAGGCGGCTGGAGTAACCCAGAAGAAAGAGACCGAGGAAGCCCTGCAGGGCTCTTTTAAAGGAAAGTGGGACCAGGAAACACCCAATGGGAAACCGCGTAGTTCAAAGTGACCAGTGGAGGGGAGAGCTTTCCAGGGCATAGCCATATATGGGACCTAAGGTGTGGATGCAGGTGACACAAGAGAAATATGGGATTTTACCACAGCTCAGGCAGAGGGTTCAGATATTGGAGGAAGAAGGTTGAGGGCATTGCCTTGGCTTTCTTCCCACCAAGCCTGAAGCACAAAAGCAGCAGCCTCTGCCAAGCATGCTGCTACAGCCCATCATGTCCTGTGACACCAATCTTCATAAAAAAAATTATGTGAAGCTGAAATTACATTATCTCTCCCTGTTTTATAAAATTATTTCAGGTGCAGAGTTAGATCACATCAGAGGTAAAATTTCATTTCTCGATTTTGAGATATGTTTAATTGCAGTTCTATGTAGAATCAAAAAAAAAACACATTTTGGTATTTGAGATAACATAAATTTATCAATTTTTTTTTTAAGCTAAATCAAAATACATTACAGCTTACATTAGATTTTTCTGGATTGCCTTGCTTTCCATAGATAGTGATGTGACCTTTGTGAACATATTCACAATTGACATGCCTTTTGCAATGGACAACATAGTAACTAGTTCTCAATCTGAACATAATTCATTCAGAAATTGTCTCACATAAGAGATGATGTCTGTCTTCAGATAAGCTCTAAAAACTTCTCTGGATGCATACACTCAAATGGTGATGGCATGCTGGTGTCAAAGAGTATAAGCACTGATGCTTCATGGGAGTGTGCTTCAGTGCCATGTCATGAACTTTGCCAAGTAACATTCTTATATAGTTGTTGTCCCAATATATCAGTAAAAGTTGTTTCAAACAACATGTGCTGTGCACAAAATTAAATTACTTTTATCTGGAACCTTCTTAATTCATCTTGTCCTGTGGTGCTTACACTGATGACAAAGGCATCTGTCATCTGGCTTGAATCCATTTTTTTTTTCTCCATGAATCAGATTGTATCTGGACTGATTTTCGTATTTTGTGCTACAGTAATGATAGCATTTGCTTTAGTGACCAATCATATTCTTTCTTAACTGTTGTCCTTTCTGGTCTTCAAATATTACACTAGTACTCATTCAATTACATAGATTCCACTCTTGGGCTGCAATTCTTTTTTTTCTGACCTTGTGTGAAAATGGAGACAGGTCATTAATTTGCCATGCAATGTCTTGAAAATTCATGCTCAAATGGCTTCTCATCAACTCCGTTTTTTCAAAATTGTTCTTTCTTATCTAGAAATAGAAACTAATTTCTGCTGGCCTAATAATCTACTAAATTCTCTATGAATCAGAGTAATCTAAATGTTACTTCCATCTCTGCTAATCCACAGAGAAGATAAATCCACTTTCGGTAAATCCTTTCTTTTATATCTGTGTAAAACGGAATCTATCACTGAAGACTACATACTACATTTGTTATGCTGTCATGCTTGTGTAGAGCTGTCAGGTCCCACTCCTGAGAAAGGAGAACTCGAATTCATAAGCACACAAAATTCATAAGAGAGTGCCCAAAATAGATCTTCATGGGTGAAAAAAATAGCAAAGTCAAAAAGGATCCAGAAAATATGTCTCTATCCAGACAAACACCTATACTCACCTTGCTATTTCCCCGCCTCAGATTTCCACATTAGACTTTCCAGCCTTTAGATTTCAGTGCAGTCTCATAATGCACTGGACTGCTACAGCTGGCTATACTTTCAGACAGTGCCCACTCATAATCCTTGTACTTCCTGTGCAAAGTTAAAAGCTTTATATTGCTTTATAAGAATTTTTTTTGCTTTATAAGCAAAATTTATTTGCTTTATAAGCAAAGTTAATATTGACCAGTGGAAGAATGAATTGACTTGTAGATTCTTATGGTGAATATAGACTCAAATTTAGTAAATCCTTTAGCTACCTGAACTCTTAGCTACAACCAGTTCAGTAAAAAGAATTTACAGTGCCTTCAGTGACTTTCATTTACAGTTGCTGACATCAGGAAGCAAGAATTATATAGTGGAGCACACCAACACACTGCACAGGATGTCTCTAGACATCCCAGCGTCCTAGGCTCTTGAAAGGGTAAATACATTTAAATGACAGCATCCAAACAATTTTTCAAAATTTTATTCTATTCTTTTTATAAGTGCTTTTCTGTTCAAACATGTTATCTCTAGTTTTTCTCATGTAATTTTATTTGCATTAAGTGAACAGTTTTGTATATTCTGGTTACTTAGACCATATTTACTATGTTTTTTTCATTAGTTGCAGTATCTTCTGTGCACACTTGGGATAAGATGGGTCCTATGAAAGGTGCTTTTGTGTCTTATGCATAACTCTGCATTGACAGCTCAACACACTTCAATGGGAGTGGCTCATCACACAGAAGAGTACAATCAGTGTTCGCAATTTGAACACTTGCGTCCCAGCACTGTTCAAAGTCCAAGACAAGAAATTAAGGATCAACACTGATGGAATATTCCTATTAATGTATGCCAATTTTTTTTGCCAAATATACCTGTTTCTCTGAAACAGAATATTTTCACATCAAGAGCTTTTAACAGACAGGTATTGCAGTGGAAGACTTTCAGTCACTTCTACTTCACAACTTTTTGATGGTTAATGACGGGGTGGTCAAGCCATCAGCTCTTTGGCACAGCTGGCAGCCTCAGAGGTTGTTCTGGGACTTGTGGAGGGAATAGACAGTTGATTAGTTATTTTCCTTGCTCCTAAGAAGCTGAAAATGTTTCCAACAGTAAGGGCAAAGATCTGGCAGCTTCTTTGACCTCATCCAGTCCTCTGTTCTTCTCTCATGCTCCCTATTGCTTCATGTGCTCCTTCTCTAACCTTGCAAATTAATGAGTTGCAGTGTTCAAAATATTTTCTCGTGCTATAGCAGCTGTTTCAAGAGGACTTTGCTGTTTGTGCATCCTCAATCATTTCCAGAGCAAAACTGTTTATATCTGGATGAAAAACGTGAAAGACGAAAAACCCTGACTAATACTGTCAGATCATTAATTTGGATCATCTGATCTTCTCATGCTATTATGCAAAGAACTGTTTAGTCCAGTATTTATACAGGTCAAGGCCAAAAAAAACCCCAAAATTTTCAATCCCTTGTAGTTTTGGTAGCTAAAAAACTAACTCAGACTGTCTTGCTTCAACTTTGTTGGATTTTTTTATCTGTTTGGGGTTTTCATTTGTTTGTTTGCTTGTTCATTTTACAGCTTGTCTGCATTTTTTAGAAGGACTATAGATCAGTGGCTGGAACACAGTATTTTATTCTATTACTGACCTGCATTCATCCATTATGACCTCTTCATTTCTCTGTTGAGTTGATGAGAGGCAATCGCTTACATACTATTATTAACCTCAACCTCTGTTTCTGGAAGGAGTAGTATGCTTTAAAGATACTCCTGCTCAGTGGAGAATTGTGTTTTATGTGTCTCCAAGGTGCTTTTCAATTTCCTTTTGATTGTTAGCCCAGGAAGATGGAATGTTGTTTCTAAATTCCAGGCCTAAGGGTTAATTTATGTGTGAAAAACCATTGCTACTTACAGGAAACACTGGAATAGAGTTTTGTTTTTAATGATGGCATTCATATTTCAGGTAAGAGGTATGATTTTCAACTGAAAACTTGGATTAGGCAGGTCAAGCATATCTACAAAGTGGTATGGCTGTGCTGTAGATTTTAGAGTGGGATTATAAATCTGGATTTGTGATCAAGGACTGTCTCCAAGTACAGTTCTCAGGGGGTAAATTGATAGACCTGTGGCACTTTAGGAAAAGAGGGAAGACATCTTTTCTGAGGTGAATATATTTTTGCTTTAACTCACCACTGGACCAAGAATTTGATACCATGCATAGGATACAGAGCAGTATCTTGCACCCCTGTAATGAAAGCAAAACCTGCTTTTCAATAATGTATCAGCAGCATCCACACCAATGCCATTTAAGCAAAGGATACACATGTTATAGGTTCATTAATAACCTCCTGGAAAGCAGTAGTCTTCTCAAAATTACCAACTCATCGCAAAGAAGTTACCAGAAAGTGAGTGAAATGTGCTCTCTTTCCAGTACACAACATTAAAATATATAGGAAAGAGGTGAAAATCTCAAGCTTTAAGAGCTACCTAATCTTATCAACCCTCATATCTAGCTGAGCTGTGAACTTAGGTTTTAGTGTACTATGCAATCACTTGAAAAGTTGCAATTACTCTATTTCTTTATATAGTATGGTTCAGGTTTACAAATAATCTCTTGTGTTTTGGTTTGCTTTTCATTCCATTTCACTACCATATTTTATACATTAACAATATGCTCCTTCTATTTCTCTGAAATTGTAAAAATCTCTCTTGGTGTTCACTGATGCTCCTGACAATTTTTTCCTGTAGCTTTTAGCTCAGCATGAGGAAGTGCATGTGATAGGAAAATGCTATTGATATTAATTGCAGCAGTGGCTGGTTATTCCTAGGAAAGTTTCCATTATGGTCTATTATGATCCTTTTGATTGGCAAGCAGATTCACAATGAGTGTTATCACGAACAGGAAAAAAACCTGCATCAATTAGCACAAATTAGCATCCCTGATGGAAGTTTGGAAAAGCACAGGCATGAATGGGAAGGAAGACAGCATATTTTTCCCTGCTCATACTGAGTTCCCAAACTTCATTTCAATTTGTACTGGTAGAATTAAAGCTTTACATAGCCTAGAAATTTTCATGAAGCTCAGCTGCTGCACAGGCTTTGTCTTTGATTTAGTAACAGATAAACAAGAAATAGTTATAATTTTCTAAACTAAGGATCTATGTCTCACCTGTACAAAGCACTGCATGATCCTTTGCTTTTACATATTTTTCTGAGTTCTGGGATCATACCACAAAGGAGAGGAGAAGAAAATTAATTACACAATGAATTCAGATTATTTTCTCCAACTAATGAGTTTGTCCAGAGGAACATTACGATAGGTTTTCTGATACCTTTCTCTGTACAACTCTCTATTTTCCCCTATAACTCTCAGTGTAAGTGCTCTCCAATATTAATTTCCTCTATTTATTCTAAAAAATGGCCACATTTTCCCAC
>VZRZ01008347.1:223811-281871 GCA_013398175.1 Climacteris rufus | reverse complement strand
CCAACCAAAACAAAACAAAACAACACTTTACAGGTCAGAGATAAATTTACTTGTGCCACTACTACAGGTTTAAAGAGCTATTTTGTGCCAAACTTCACATCCCAGGATTACTGCTCACCTCCTGACACTGGATATCATAAGAAACAGTCATAGCTTAGAGTCCTAAGAGTCTATCACATGAAGAGAGGAGGAAGAAGTTTCACTATTTTTTCCAAATGTGATTTAGGAAAAAAAAACACCTATGTTTAAAATTGGGAACATAAAAGGAGAAGAAGATGGGAAGACTCAGCCTAAGGCCCGTATTGAGAGAGCATTTCAATATATAGAATTGATCTCCTTGGCTGTATTACTGATGAAATGGATGGATAACAAACACAGACTGGAATACTGTGATTACTAGAGTGAAGGTCTGAGCCAAGGCACGCTAGGAGAAGCCTTGCATTTAGCTCCGTCTAGAGATACCACAGAGGGTCAAACAGTAATTTAAATCTTGGATAGACAGTGCAAGCAATAAAGCAACAATGCATCCATCAGAGGCTATAATTTGTCAAATAAGATATGAAGTGAAAATTTCTTTTTCTGCAAAGCTGTTATACTTTTTCATTTTAGTCCTTTCAAGTATGTATAAGTAGTTGCTGAACACATTTGTTCATCATTAAATAAAGGACCATGCAACATTAATTCAACTCTGTGTTTTAAAAAGTTGGAGATATTTATTTATTAGTGGATTTATGTGGATTCTTTACATGTTCACTAAGATATGTCAAAAAAAAAGCCTTTTTAAAAATTAGGCTTTTCTCTGCTCTTTCAGGATCATGTCATTTGTATAGAATGCAGATTTGCTCATTTTGTTGTTATTAATAATGCAGACTCTGCTCAAATTGTCATCTCCATTTCCTAAGCTGTTCACTAGTTTCTATATTGTTTATTTTCCATACAAGAAGTATTCTCACAGAAAATATGGAGTCAGGTGCACAAGTTGTTTTAATTCTACATAATAAAATCATGAAGACCAGTAGAACAAGATGAAAATCATGTCCAATTCCTGAATACTGTGCATACATATGATTCCTCTTATAAGAAAAAAATATAATCAGCTAGAAAAATAGAATGACTGACAGGATGATGAAATATCCAGCTTTTTCTCAGAAATAGCTGAGCAGACTATGATTCTTCAGCATTGCAAAGTGGCATAAGGAGAGAGAAAATTATACTGATATGCATGAAACCTAGTGTGACACAAAGACATGAAACAACTAGCAAGAAATAAAATATCACTGAAGTGACTAGTCCAAAGATAGAAAAATGAAATTTTTTTGCTTACTGGGAGTAATGCCACAGAAGTTGCTGAATCTTCCAAGATTATCAGCAATTTAAAAGTAGTCAGAAAAACTCATGGAAGAAAAATCTATCAAGGGCTATTTATCCCAAAGCTACAATAGCTGGGTGAAGAAGGGGGAATTCAAAATTTGTTGATCTGGGGAATTCAAAATTTCCTTGTTTGAATGCTGTGAATTTATGGAAAGTGGAAAATACCCAAAATATCTGAAATTAGGTATACAGTTAGGAGACTATACTAAAATTGTTTGGGTTTTTTTAATTATTATTTCTGTGTATATTCTCCAGATTGTGCTAAAAAACCATACTCATCAAAGCCATTTTCTTTATGCTATCAGCTGAAATATAGGGAAATATCTGATTTCCTAAAGAGCTGGAAGGCAGTATGTGCTTTTCAACCATCAGAACAAAATGGTTGTTGGTAAGGGATGAACTTCACTGCATCAGCAGCCCTTACAAATTGTGCCAGTCAATGTGCTACAGCTGGTAGATTAACCCTCTTTACCAGTTCCTAGCAGGAGAATCAGTCAGCCACTCCACTTTTGTTTCACAGAACAGTGCAAGGAAACTGCATCTGTGCCATGTATTGGGCACATTTGTATTGGTTTCTGTTTTGAGGAAGAAAAGCATGAGTCAGATAATTTTGGAAGAGGGGGGAGAAATGTTGCTGTACAAAGGCAGAAGTCAAGAAAAAACATATTGCTGCTGGGAAGGCAGAATACTCAGGATAAGTGACTGACAGACACAAAGATTTTACAATATAAAAGACCACTGTAAGCTCCAAAAATCAGACAGCTGTTTTGTTACTTCTTGAAGAGCACAAACTGTTCACTCTGACATACTTGAGACATCAGTGTGTCGTTTTTGTGCTTCTCTTCTAGAAGTTGAGAAAAAGAAATTGGTAAGTTACATTAAATCCTAACTTTACTATTTCTTTGCTATAGGTACCTTTTATTATTGTGCACTGTATTTTTATTTACTAATAGTATTTTTTTTATCCTGTGTAGTAAGAAGTTTTGTTTAAATTCTGGTCTTATATGTGTTTTCTTGTGAATTTTACAATAAATCAATCCATGCTGTAATAATCCTGATCAATCATAACTAAAGAACCAGAGAGAATATGTGGTTTTGGAGTGCAGGCCACTCCAAGAGAATTAAAACCCATTTAAACTCTCTCATATTCATAACAGACTACTATCATAGAATAAAGAATATGTTTGCTCAGGATAAAAAATTTGACTTTTTAATGTTTTGTTGCTTTATTGAATTGCATAGCCTTTGTAAAATAATTTCTGATTGTGGACAAATTAAAACCTCTTTCAGGAAAAAAAAAAGAAAATTCAACAGAGAATTTAAATCATTTCATTGAGGAGTAGAAAAGTCCTTCCTCACTTTTTTTTTGGTTTTAATGTCTCTCTATATTTTTCAAGTTTCCTCTCAGTTAAAATTACTAGAGGTGTAAAAACTTCCTCACAAACATTTCTGTGAACTAGGTGGCCTTTTATATCATCAGTTTGCTTCTCATCAATAATTTATGAGGCCTGAGTCATGTTTCAAATTATGTTCAGTTTTACGCTAATAGTACTTGTAAATCTTTTCGTGAAACAAGGTTAGTTGATTAAATTATATTTCAGCAGTGAAATTATATATAAGTAAGGTCATCCTGTCAACCATTAGATAAAATTACTTAGATAACAACTGGCTACATGAACAGTAGATTTTGGCAGCAAGCAACAGAATGTATTCTTGCAATGAGTTTGCGGACGTGTAATTATTACAATGGTTAGGTTCATAGAAAAGCTCTAAGGAAAGTTTTAGCAAGAAAAAATGGTGAACAGCATGATCTGTTCAAAATAAATTAATTAATTGTAAACAACAGTATTAACTTAGAGTAGTTCAGATCCCTGGTTGAATCTCAGTCTCTTACTTTGCTATACTGATCTTCTATTGCAACTAAGTATTACATAGTCACAAAGAAAAAAAATTGCAATGTGAAAACATTGGAAAGAAGGAATTATTGTCACACTTGTTAACTAGTATTTGTGTTAGGCAGAATAATTAAATGCTTTTAAAAAAATAAAATGTTGAAACAAATGTATAAATAAAGACTATGAAGACTTTTATTATGGAGACTTCAAGTCAGTAATTCCTCATAGTGGTTTATGTAAAAGCAGTTTTCTAGAAAATCAAAGCTCTATATTTTTCCTTGTTTCTAAAAGTACTTAGCCCCTTTGAAGTCCAGATTCAAATTTTATCAATGTTGCTAAGTGTTCTAGTAAAATTGTATGTAAAACTTAATGCAGGAGATAGATATTTTCATACAGTCACAACAAATACTAATTTACAATGTTGATCATTCAGAGAGTGCAGTCAGAGGTTAAAATTATTAGCTTGTCAAGTGACATAACAAAGTCTATCCTACCTTTTACAAGTAGGTAGTGCTGGATTTTCCTTATTTTGTGAAAATGTCTCATGAAACAATGTGTTTTGAAAAAGTACAGTAATAGTAATACAAAAATTCAGTGTTCAAATAACATTTTTGTCTTGCTCTCAAAACATAAAACAAAATCTCTGGTAAAATACAAAATTATGAGAATTGCCATTTCTTTATCACAACTGAAATTTACCATGAAAAATATAGCAGGCATTGCAGAAACCTTACTGTACTGAGGCCCAGCTAACATCACTGTCACAACATTGTTAAATAATTTTACCCAAATTTACCAATGCTTAATACGGTGGGGTAAAGAGAATAATTATGGAATTGACTTCAATTACATGATTGTATGCTGGATTTTTTACCACAACTCTTAGCCACTTTCTCTATATAGAGGAAATGTAAAAGAAGACAGAACTTTCTAACAAAAAAGGTACATTCTTATCCCATAAGGAAAAAAGAGCGCTATGTTATCATGGATAAATCACTTGAATTGCAGAGACTTAAAAACAAAACAAAACAAAACAAAAAAAACCCCAACACATTCATGAACAAAAGTTCATTCATGGTGGATGTGTAGAAGGTCCTTGGTGCCTGACATAGTGCAAAAAGCCCTTCATTTATGATTTGTATTTACCATTACTATGTGGTGCACAGTGTTTTGTTAAAAACAACCGGAATCACTCTCTTCTAGACCAGGACAACAGTCTTTGTGCACCAACATTAACAGCTATAATTTTTTTGGTGCTTCAGAGGGGATTAATTATCTGGGATGGTTCCTAAGGCACCTTCTCTCTTGTTCCTTTGTCCTTTTATCCTTTCCAAAGGATGACAGGGCCCCTTTGAACTTTTTTTGTATCAGTGTTTGATAAAATCAGTCCAAAGGTACAGAGCAAAACCAAATTGCCAGCAGTTTGTTACAAGATTCTTGTAAAAAGCAGAGTCAAAACACAGGTTCAAGAGTCCCAAAAGAGTTGGAGGATTGTACCTCATTTATTTTCCTTTGTATCCAAGGAATTATATTTTTATGTAAATATAATTTTATTTTGTTGTTTTTTATCTTTAGATAAATACAATAAAAGCTTGGTAATACAAGAAGTTGCCTAATTCTCTCTCAATTTTCCAAGTGTTGTGCATAAAAGTGAACAAATAGTGAATGTTCCTGGTACTTCTAATTATAGGCTAATTTGAATGTCATTGAAGGGAAAAGAATGTGGAAATAGTGAATGACAAAAGAGAACAAGAAAGGTAAGCATATGACCTTGATTACAATCTAGAGTTGTCACTAAACATTACACAAAACCTTAGGAACTGTTGTTTCATAAATTAGTTGTGACACTTTCAATAAATACTGAATTAGATGTCCTGTGGTGTACTTGAAACAAAATGAAAGTGTATTTAAAGTACCGAGATAAAATAGTACTTATTATGGCTCTAATATAACCTCATGTAGCTTTAAATATATCTTACCTCTATACAGAATTCCCAAGATTCAGGTACTGTGCAGACTCCTAATTACATGGGTTTTTGGGCTTGGTCACCTTTTGGGACTGCCTTAATGAGCCCACTTATAAACTTTGAGCCTTTTTGAGTTTCTCTTGAATCTGACCTGTCTTCAGATGTTTATAGCTTCACTCATGCTATAAGTTTAACCTTTTATTTTGGTTCAATACCTGCTAGAAAATCAGTCAAATTCAGCAATGTGCTTTTTATGTAGCTTCATAAATAATTTCATAGTTAATGTATTGCTACATGTTGGCCTGAATAAGTAGACACTATGTGTTTCTTCTGGTGTTGTTCCATTTGTGAGAAGAAATTGACAAGGGAAAGATTCCTCTTCAGGTTTTCCCAGAATCCCTACGATGTTAGAGACTGCCTTCACACTTATACACTTCTCCACCTTTCTTCACTAAACATTTTAAAAAACGTTTTTAAAAAAAACCAAAGGATGACACAGCCTCCTTTTTCACCCTTAGCTCCAAAGACTGGGAGGTATCTCAGTCACTAAGACTGTAATTTCCTACTGTCTAAATTCAGGGGAAATACTTTTCCAAGACTGTAGCACAAGATCTAGCCGTGAATATCCCTTTAACTATGAGGCCCCCTCTCTAACACACTCTTTCTGCACATTGAACAGATGGCACAAGAGGATATAAAGGTAAAACAAACCCCTAAATATGTTGGTTTATACAGTTGCCAGGAACATGACATGAATTGCATTGTTTGTTTTGCTAACTGCTGAAAATTGGAAATGATTGAGCAGTAGACATAGCAGGTGTGGTGTTGGCATATTTTGGACTCCAGCTGAATCATTAAAGCAAACCAGAAATACTGAACAGATATTTTCCATGTAATCAAACAGGAGGAAATATTCAGGTATTACATTATTCACTGCTGACTTGAACTGTTTGAGCATAATTGAAATTATTTATTTTCCTACTGCTGTTCTGCAGCTGTCTGCTCACAAGGTTATTTTTTAAATTGTTTGACAGGGAGGATTGTTTGACAGGATGGACTGTATTATTTTGAGGTTTAACTCTGAAGAGATAAAAATGCACTGGGCTAGAAATAGCTAGCAGGTTCCTCATCAAATGAGTAGTATTATAAGTTTCCCCCTTATCTTCAAACAAAACCAGCACATGTTCCCATTGTGTCAGTTGCAAAAATTGTGAGTGATGCAGAAAGAGAATGAAAAAAGAGTCCTCTCTTGAGTAAGGGAAGTAAGTAAACATCAGAATGTCAGATCAGCTGCCACTTATGTAAATTTTTATATTTATAAACTAGGCTTGTTGAAGCAAACCTTATTGAAACAAAGAGACTTTGACCTCTATCCATCATTGAACAGACACAAATTTAGTGGTACATTTGAGACATTGGAGGAAGGGCAAAAACTCCTCTTGTGGAGGATTGCCACAGCTAGGTAGTGGTTTTAAAATGCTGTGCAGAGCCACCGGGTTGACTAGAACCAGCACCCTTTGGCGCTGCTCCCAGCTCCTCTTTGCAGGAGTACGGCGGCTGTAAGTGCAGGGGTGTTGGAGCTGCGATCTCCCACCTCGTGGTATAAGCACAACGGAGACAAAGAGATGGTACAGAGGGGCCTCTCCCATACAACAGTCCAGGTTTATTGCAAACACGTACAGGAGAAAAAAGGCGGGCATCTGAACTTGCAATGCACTTTTAAAATCCAAGAAACAGAGGCAGAATGCTGACCTAAGCTAAACACTGACAGGACGGGTGGGACATGGCTTGACTGACAGGTCGCCAGCCCAGTGGGACTGCTGTCCACAGGCACGTCACTCTGGAGCCGGCTGGCCCCCGGTGTGCACGGGAACACCAGGTTTCCCTGCTGCCGTGTCTGCCAAAGGGGGACAAGTCTGGGCAGTGCCAAGGGGGCAGGCGTTCCAGCTGTCCTGGCTCAGGCCGGGACCCTGTGCCGCTGTCCCCATCAGGATGCAGCAACCTGGGCTCCGCTTCAGCAGAGGCAGCGCCACTGGGGCTGCCCCCATGCAGGGCGGCACAGCCCAATCCGGGGCTGCCCTGCCGAGTGGCCAGGGCAGGCTCCTGCAGGATGATGCTGTATCAGTGAACCGCAACAGAGGATGTACAAGCTGTATTCAGTAGGAGAAAGGCCATAAATTGTGTTATCAACTCTCTGTACCCAGAGGTGTAGGAAGCTCCACATCATGAACTTTTTCCCCACCACGTCAGAGTGGGCAGAAGAACAATTGCAACACCATGTCCCAAGAGACCTGCTTTTTCTTTTGCATTCAGGGTCACTATAAATTGTTGAAGAATGAAGAATAAAGCAAAACTGCTAAATGTTGTAAATTTCTGTAAATGCTGTGGGGCAGACGGACTTCCACTTTGTACGGCTTAAGACTGCTGGGGAATGCATGCATGGAAGGACATGATACACATGCGAAAGCTTCAAAACTTGTGAAAATCACCTGAAAAATTGAGATTTTGTCTTTAAAGACAAGGCTCTAAGCAGGAACATTTTTTAAAATCCTTTTCTCTTTAAGAAAAATAGTGGTAGAAAATCACTGATTAAGCTATGATCCCATCAAATTTTTCGGTTGGTTGGTTGGTTGGGTTTTTTTGTTCAGCAACTGGATCAAATGGGATAATGTAGAACTAGAATCTTAGATGTACCTTCTTACATATCATTTTTAAACACTCTAGCCTTTAAACAAGAAATAATCATTCTGTCACTACTTGTGTGTAGTGGCTTTATATGTTTTTTTAAGCATCTGCCTTAAAATATCCATGTGTCAGAACAGTAAGAGTGATAGTGCTCTTTGTTCTCATGTCTGTTTTGTTCTACTCCTCCCTCTTGTAAATAAGAAGGTGGGAGGGGAAGGAATTTTTCTGCAAAAGCTAAACTCTCCATACTGTCAGAACCTTCAAACTTCTAATGATTTTAAATGTTAATAAACTGACTGTTGACTGACTCTTGACTGTTAATGTGTCAGTCTAGAATGGGTTCAGAATGCATGTTCAGGATATTATTAAAATGACTAAGCAGAAGAAAGTGAAAGATAACAATTCTCACACAATTAAGATTTCTGTTATAAATTTTCTCAGGCTAGGAGAAGAAAGGCATCATCAATTTCATCAGAGTTTTTAAAACCTTGCATTTGTTTTTTCTTTCTATGTAAATACTTGGTAATATTTAAGTAATGCTCAAGAGAAAGAGCTAGACGTCTTTTGACTTATGTTGCCAGTATGAAGGAATGCTCTGGAAGTTCACAATTCTTGGAAAAGAAAAATGAAGATTCAGGACCAGATTTTAGTAATTTGCATAGAACTTATCTTTTCATTTTAAAAGTTTGCTTTCCTGTGAATGGTTACATTTCCACCTTAAGACAGTGTTTTTTAATACAATGAACATTCTTTTTTAACACAAACATTTTCAGATGTTTTCTGTGATCTTTCTCATGTACTATTTCAGATGTAATACAGACATCCATATCCCATAGAAAACCGGACTAGAGTATTTTCCAGTTTTACATTATTCATTTTGTGTTTTCCTAGCATGTACAGTTGTTGTTCACAAAATATTTTCCTTTTTTCTTTGTGTTTTTTTTTTTTTTCTTCATTATGTAATGTAGCACATTGTTCACATACTTAGCAGTCACTCCACTCTTTCATGTCTGCAGGGACTCAGTAGGGTTTAGAGCCCTGGATGAGTAAAGAAACCACTTAGTGCATAGATGAAACAGTCTTTGCTTATTCTACTGTAGTTTAAAACTTTCTTAAATATATTCTTTTATTTGACATATATTTCTATTAATATGTTTGTATTCAAAGGAGAGCTATTGACTCTGAAAGGCCCTGTACTGTTTTCTTTTCATTTTTGTGCTTTTCTTGGGAAGCATTTTAAGATCATTAAACAGTCTATGTAGAGAGATCCCCTATTTTGTAGGAATTGTTGCATTTGCTTTGAGTTGAATAGCACTCAGATTGCCTTCACAAATCTTCCCAAGACCTCTAGCCCTGCATTTAGGTCTCACGTCTTATTTCCCTGTCCTAAATACCATTTTTACTGTCTAGAAATCACTTTTCCTACTAAAATCTCATTTATATTTTTTTCTGGGTTTTTTTGAGTATTCTTTTTTCTGTATTTGCCAGTGACATGTCATCTAGATGTGGGATGGGAAACAGACTTTTCTCAGACATCTAGATTAAAGTGATTTCTCAGAACACCTTCATTATTGAATATTTGCATAATTACCCACTGAAACATATAACTTCACAAAAGTGATAAAACAGCAAAGATAAAAATACACATACCAGTGAAAATCAGGATCGAGAGGAAATAGTACAACAGTTAAAGCAATAAATCTATTGACACTTTACTTGTGGAGTAGGGAGTAAGAGATATATCACCACTACGCTACAAAGAGTAAATAAGGCTATTCAGTTTGGATGTAGAATAACTCAACTTTTAATTGCTCATTGTGTTAATAAATATTCCATTTTTAATACCTTGATCCAGAAGAAAGAAAATTCACCTAAATTAAGAAAGTTAAATATCTAAGTTAAGAAAACTTCCAGTTTTGATTTTAATTTAAGGTGTATAAAGGAAGCTTGTTTCGAGTTTTTGGCTTTCAGGACTTCAAAAATTCTTGACTATTTTTACTACAAAAGAGGGGTTTTGTAATTGCAAAGTATCCCTAAACCATTTTTTTCAACAAAATCAGTGTTTCTTTTCTAACTCCATGTTCTATTATACAGCGGTAAAATTGAAAGACAAATAAATTTGCTATTAAAAAAAATCCTGTTGTCTTCTTTTTCTTAAAAGCCAGTTGAAAGGTAGGAGCAGAAAAAAATCTATTTGTGGTGAGAAAATCAGCTTTCTGACTGATGCTAATATTCTTTTTTTTTTTTCAGATCTCTTTGTCTTCTGACTTTTCCCCTGCATTTGATTGCTGTGCTGTGACAGAAATGATTTTTTCTTTTTTTGTTGGTTCAAATAGCTTTACTGTAACCTTTAACCATATCCAAAAGAGGTCTAAGTATCCAAAATAAAGACCTGGTTTTCACAGCCGGAGGTGACCATGTGGAAACATATATAAACAGTCTCAAATAAGCCCCAGTATTCCACTGGGCCACTGTGAATCAAAATTTATTTTTTGGTTTAAATCTGTGTGAAATTGTCCATGAAACAATAATCTGCACGAGAAAAAAATGTTGCTAAAACAAAACAAAAAAAAAAATAAAAAAGGAGAAAATAGGTTTCAAACATGGAACACTGTTTATGTAACACACAGAGAGATTTCTATTTCTTCTCCATAAACTCACTAAGGTGTTATTATTTCAGTTCAGGAAAGAAAACTGATGTTAATATCTAATATCCTTGAAAATCACTTCCCCACTGTGCATGGCTATATCACTGTCTTCTACTTTCCCCACAGCTCCTATTTCTCTTTACTAGATAGATATTAATCTGTTTTTTCTCTTCTGCCCTGATTACATGTCCTTGTATGCTTACTCAATATTATTTGTAGATTTCTCAGTTTTTTCCTGAACACAGTTTCTCTCTTAGGCTTTTCATAGACTACTGTTTCTGATTCTTTATGTTTGGTGTAGTCATAGCATTGATAAATTACTTATTTTACTTATAACCCTTATTATAAGAATATTAAATCTGATTCTGAGTTATGGCAACATAGGCTATATTTTACTAATTTCAGCTGGGACAGGATTTAAATCACATTCACATCCTTTCCTAACAGAGAGGGGATTATACATTTAGACATGCATTTGAAAAAACAAGTTATTCAAACTATTTTGTTCTTCAGCTGTAATACAATGCTCAGCTCCCTCTCCAAATTTTTTGAACTTAAGGGTTATGGTTTCCATGGAAACATGTATCAGTCTGTCTTGAGCATCAAATATTTTCCTTGTTGTAGACATTAGCTCAGCAAACTGAACCCACAGTTTAGTGGTGGACCTGGCAGTGCTGGGTTAACTGTTGGACTTCATGATCTTAAAGGTCTTTTCCAACATAAGTGATTATACAATTCTATGGTTATAAAAAGCACAATGGCCCTGGATATATTGAAAATCCAGTCTGATGAAGGGAATGGAAGGGAAAGGATTGCCTCTTTTCCCTGGTAAACAGCTTTGCAGCAATGTTGTCTTCAGAGTAGAGGAGAAAGTTTTAAGTATTTGGGTACTCTGTGCTACATACTATCTGTAGTCGCAAAAAAAAATTTTAAAATTCAGTACAGGTCTTATCTCACACATGTGATCAACAACATGATATACTGTGACTTTCTGTCAAATATGAATAGGAAAGCAATCTAAAATTTCAGTCATAATGCATTATAACTTCAGAAGTATCTGAAACGGTGATAGCACTTCTTTGCCATTAATCAAATATTGAAAGCAGTCTGAGCTCCAGTGCAAAGTTCCTCTCTCTCATGAAGTTGGAGAGGTATATTCTCCACATCTTGACTTCATGTCATCCAAGTCTCTCTCCTGAAAACTGCATCTACAAGTGTGTTAAAAAACAAACTAGTCAACCTACAGCAACACAACACACTGGATATAGCAGTGCATTCCTAACAGGTTAAATTTCCAGGGAAGTCAATAATTAATGCCTCAGTCTGTAGAAGTCTGTGTTACCATCTAATGACATGAAAATCTGTAGAAAATGGAGTCAGCACAACTATTTCTACTTGACCAGGGGGCGGTATCTCCAAGAGCAGGTGTTAATGACAAAGTGTGATGCAAAACAGTGGGTACCTGTTTCAGTTACTGGTGTTCACTAGGAAATATTGGAGAAAACAATAAGTCAATTTTTAAGATAATGTTTTGCACAAATATAAAATTATATTTACTGATCAAATGCAAGAATATGCCCTGACTATTTTGGCTAACTAGTTCAGTAGCTGCCAGTTATCTTGTCTAGCTAAACAGTCATGATTTAACTGTAGAATCTTTGCAAAGTCTCTCAGTGGGAAAAGAAAAATTGTGGTTGCATAGGTTTCTATATTTCTATGCATATCTACATAAATTAGGCATTGTGTAAACAGTTTTAATGTGAGTTGTTAAAGGCGCTTAACCCGGATGCTCTCGAGGTAGCGACAGTGCCTTTATGCAAGCGGAATCCCTGCCGGAATGAGTTGCAATGGTTTTACAACTCCCCCAAAGGACAGAGTTCTAGCTACCGCAGATAACCTGTTTCTGCTGGCTCCTCTAGAAACCAGAGTTTCCCCAGGCGTGGTGTTCTAGCACCGACGAGAATAAAAGGCTACACAGAGGTCTCTTCTCTGCGATAACAGACCATTTATTATGAGTCCAGTGTTGCGTTACGAGGGTCCAGGAAGTGAGCCCAGAGATATCCAGGCTGCTGGAGTAACCCAGAAGAAAGAGACCGAGGAAGCCCTGCAGGGCTCTTTTAAAGGAAGGTGGGACCAGGAAACACCCAATGGGAAACCGCATAGTTCAGTGACCAGTGGAGGGGAGAGCTTTCCAGGGCATAGCCATATATGGGACCTAAGGTGTGGATGCAGGTGACACAAGAGAAATATGGGATTTTACCACAGCTCAGGCAGAGGGTTCAGATATTGGAGGAAGAAGGTTGAGGGCATTGCCTTGGCTTTCTTCCCACCAAACCTGAAGCTCAAAAGCAGCAGCCTCTGCCAAGCATGCTGCTACAAGTTGTATTCACAACTCTCGCTTAAAAAAGGCTTCCACAAACTGAAATGAAAAAATTTGGTAAATGTTACCATTTTAAACTGCTGCTATTTAAATTGTTTTGGAAAGGTTTTACTTTCTTAAACTCCTTATCGATACAGTCAAACTACTCCACAAGCAGTACAGCTACATAGTCATGTTACTGTGTAAAAAAATGCATTATTTGGAGATACTGTCTGTTCAATAGCTAACAGTGAAGAGGGAAAATGAGAAAGTTTTTTTTCTAAGACGGAATAAATATTTCAAAAACATGTATTTAGAATATCCAGGAAATCAGAAGAAAGGCCTGCCAAAAAATCTCAGGAGTTTTATTCAATGTTCAAAGCTGTGAAGATATATGTGGCTGTAAAAAATCAACAGTGTCTTGACAGATATACCCTACTAAGTTCAACCTTTTTTTTTGAGGATGAATATTATTTTAATCATTGAATTTGTGATTTGGTTTAAGTTTAATTTAGCAAAAGGGAAAGAGGTAGTTCTAGGATCTCTCTGATCTTACTATATTTTGATGCATCTGTCCAGGGGATCTTAAATAGAGCAGAAGTCATCTATTAATTGTATAAGGGAGACTCATTCCAGCTACATTAGCCCAAGATGACCCAAATGGGAGAAACTGAATTTCACACTCAAATACCTCAGAGCCATGCCTCTCTTGAAAATCTAAAATGTATGTTTTCACTGAAGTTTATAATTCCTCTAGATCAGGAAAATAAGTCTGAAAGTGATCTTAAGAGGCCTATACATTCCTCATATAGTTAAGAGATTTGGTAGGGCTTCTTTTTAAACTTGTGTGCACAGGGACTTTTACTGCTTAAGTTACTGGCAGCACTGAGGTTTAGAATAAAATGCAGGGAAAGGCTCCTAATTATACAATTTGGTACAAGCTGCTGAAGAGGAGATAAAAGCATAACTCTAAAAGGAAAAATAATATATTTGGCATAGAATACCTTGATAAATGTCTGATTACATTTGAAAGCCAGCTCAGTACTGCTAGAAGGATTATTTTTTACAAACTAAAATAAACAAAAAATGACATTAAAAGTATTAGAATTTTAAGCCATGCAGAAAGAGACAAATCAGAGGATTACTTTTAACATAATTATTTTAATTTCCTTCAAAGTCTACTGCACCCACTGACAATATTTTTAGGCAGCTATATTTACTCTTTAACTTAAATTACTTTGAAGTACTAGCGTGTCCATAAGTAAAAAAAACAATATTATTTTCACTGTGAAATGTAGAGGATATTTTCTGTAGCTCATTGCATTTTTATTAATTGGCAACTTACTTTATCATAGGTTAATGATATGTTTCCTTTCCTGACAAGACAGCTGATTCTTTCAGCATGCACAGTGTAGGTTCAGTCATCCTTGCTCCACTTGGTTCATGCCTTCCAGTCAGTAGCTCAGTCAACCAGTTTTTTTTCTGATAAGATTTTTTTGGCAACTCCAACATGTACTTTTGTTCATTTTTTTCTAGTATGCACGTTCACTTCTGACTGAAGCCTTTCACAGCTTTGTTATGCGACTACCACACTGCTCCTATTTTTGAGAAAATCGATTCTATACAAAAGACATGTATGGGTTTTATTAGTTGTCACAGCATGGATATATCAGTCAGAACACTTAAAATAGGGAAAGAAATCTGTGGTTGATTACATAGTCCTTCTAAACAAAGTATGCTGACATTTATAACAGAGTTAGAATTGAATTATAAAGAGAGTGAGTAGTAAATTCCAAATATTTCTAGAAAAACTAACTTGATCTTTCTCAATGGTGAGAACAGTTCTGGAAGTGATTGCCATGTATGATTCATTTTTCTTCTATTTATTGGAAAGCTATGCTGTGATGTGGTATATTGTGCTATTATAGGATAATAGGCAGGCAGGCTGGAAGGAGAGAGGGAGAAGATATCCATACCTTAGAGGAGGATTGCAAGAGCAGAGACTCAGAGGAGTAAGAACAGAAGTAGATAATCATGATACAGAACAAGCAAAAGGAAAAAAGGATAATTTTTCTTTAAGTACATAATGTTTGGTGAAACCCAGAAACCCACTGACAGTTGCTGGCTTGAGAGCAAGCTTTCAGAGTGGAAAAAAATCCACTCTGAAAGACTGCTGAAAAGAGAAGACCTTTGCTTGCGTAACTCTGTCTTCCATTCTGCTCAGATACTGTGAGTTTTCTCCATCTAAATTAATTCATTTTGAAAACAAAGTTTCAATAAAACACAGTCTTGGCATTTTGCTTTGTCTTGTTCTGAAATAAATGTGCAGGCTGTTCTATCTTAGGTCTGTGTACACTCAAGGTCTTGTCTCAACACATCAGACTACTGGTCTAGTCTGACCAGTACATATCCAAGACAACTGTGTATGAAGAGGAGATTAGTAGCTTTTGACAGGTTACATGGTGAAAATCATGACTCACAATCTTGCAGCTGGTGAATACCTCTTCTGGTAGTTGTTTATCTCCAAATGCCCCAATACTCTCTTGTGTACCACAGTGACAATCACTGTTCAAGCTCAGATTCTGACTGGAAAGGCCAGGATCTTCCAGCTAGTGACAGAAAATGTTCATTATATTACTTTTGCTCACGGTGTTCTATTCCAAATATCTTTTCCACAGCTTCTCAGGAAATATCCCTAGTTTGTTGAACTAGGAGATCATTCTGAAGCAAGTGTATCTGAACTGTTTTAGGCTACATTTTATTTATATACATTCAGAGAATTCATATTTTCCTTTCAGTAGGTGTAAGAATACCAACAAAATCTCGATCGCATCAATCAATAAGAATCGGTAGTTAAATAGCTCAGTTTGTAAAGTTTTGAACTCCTACTTAAGTCTACCTCTCCTTTTACAGAAATGCCTTAAAACTTACAAAAAAAATTGGGGTTGACAAAAATGTTTCAATTAAAAGTTTTAATGTGCTGAATGCTAAAAAAATCCCTTTGAGTCAGTCATTAAGCAAACAAATAACTAAAAGTCTACATATCAACAGGGTCCCGTGTAATATGTTGATGCTACAGGTATTACACCTCATATGAGTGTCTGCTTCAGGGTTTGGGTTTTTTCTTGCATTATGGCTGAAATACACCAGAAAGTGATACATCATGTTTTGAGGAAAACTTTTCATGGTGATCGTTCTACACTAACCTCAATAGCTACTTACTTTATACAACTATCATCCTGTACAGTATTTTATTTAATTCTGAACATTTTAACATGCTATTTATGAGTTATTTCATCTGTTTAGCTCATAAATCAGTCACCTTCCAGAAACAATCTTTATATTAATATTTCTGCAAAATGCCAACTCAAAAGTTATCTCGTTCTGCTTCATTATAGAAAGACCTTTGTGGAAAAAAGTGGTTTCTTATTATTCTTTCCCCTCCTCCAATAATCTGCCTTAGACTCATTGTGTTTGTTTATATTCTAATATGTCAGATGTTATAGATTTTTTCCCACTGCATCAACAAAATCTAATATTGATGAAAGGAAATAAAGAAGGGAAATAATATTACTGAAAAGGAGGAAAAGAAAATATCTTTGTCCAATCTAATTTTTAACCCATATTTTCATATTCTTTTTGTCACAGTATGTTATTTTGTCTAGACTAAATTTCAGTCTGGTTTTACTGTATGTTTAGTCTTAATAAATTTCTTTGCATTTAGTATCCAACATCTTTCTTATATCAGAAAATATCAATCTACATTGATATATCAATCTACATCTTTCTTATATTAGAAAAGCATTGGTGTGTGTTTGTCATCATCATGGATATATGTATTCATAAAATCTGCATGCTAAAGACTCTAAATAGCAAAGGAAAACTCTTTTTGTTTGATTTACCCCATATTAAAATTTGCCAGACAAAAAACCACTACACCAGATCATTGAAAACTTTTAATTGAAACGTAATGAGAAATCTTCTAATCCTGTGTTATATTTACTGTGACTTGGAAATAACATAAAACTGTGATGAAAAGTTGCAGAAAATAGAAAATCATGATGGTTTGGTTAATAAATGATAGGCAGAAATTATTCTGAACTGCTCATTAAAATAAATGTTTCTTAATAATCTGTGCTTTAAGACAGCAGAGATTTGTTTCATTAAAGCTGAAAGGTCACACATAGGAAAAAAAAACGTGTAAGTACACTTTTGAGATGGTTAATCACACTGTCAATGTACAGCTAGTGGAAAAGGCTTAGGGGTTATGTTAATTAACACTCTGAAAGGGAGTTGCTTGTTCCCTGTCTTTAGTTGTGGAATTTAGTATTTTAGTTTCATGCATCAGAAAAGAAAAACTGACAGGAATGAAAGGTTGGTGAGGACTGAAACAGGTTGCCCAGTGTGGTAGCTTGAGGGGGGTCTGGCTTTTTGGGTGTGGTAGGGGCCAAAAAAGGCTCCTGTAAAGAGCTGCCAGAAGCTTCCACAGCTGTCCAGTCAGGGCCTATCTCTGATGTCTCCTGAAAGATAGATGTGTTGTAAGCCACAGCTAGACCAATTAGGAAGGTAGGTAACACCTCTGTGACAACATATTTAAGAAGCAAATTCGGGAGTAGGCATGTGCACGCCATGTAGCAATTATTATGTAGTTGTTAGGCAGAGGAAAGGAGTAGAACATATAAAAGAAACAGCAGATATGGACACCAGCAAAGCCAGCCAAGAAGAAGGATGGAGGAGGAGGAGGTCCTTTAATCATCAGAGCTGAAACATCTCTGCAGCCTGTGGTAAGGGACTGTACCAAACCAGTGTTTTCCTGTACCCTGAGGGTCCATGGAGGAGCCAAGATCCACCCCACTACGGGGCAGAAGGGAGTGAACTCCTACAAGAGAGACTGTGTCTGGTGGGAATTGACATGACTAACAAGGCCTTTGCTCCTTGAACCAGGAAGGGAGTCAATTAAGTTTAAAAAGCCTGGTTTTATTCCTACCCTAAGAGAGACCAGCTCAGCTGTGGGAGAGAGTGATGGGGCGGCGGCAGAGTCCGGGTGGGCTGCCTGCCAGTTTCTGCGAACCTGCCACGGTGCCAGAAAAGAGAATATCTGCGAACAGGGGAAAGAGACGAAAGAGAAAACCCAACCCCCCTTCCAGGTATTTTGGCCAAGAAGAGAAAACATCTGAGGACTGAACTAACTAGGAGGAAAACCCCCCCGGGTTCTCTCTACCTCCTGGGATAAGGGGGGACGGCTGCTGGGGAAGGGGGGAGAAAAGAGAAAGAGGGTTTAAAAAGATGGTTTTTGCTTGGTCCTCTAACTCTGTAATAAATTCACTTTATCACTTGTAAGTTTTGAGACTGTTTTAGCTTGCTTTAATTAGGGAGGTTTTTTTTCTCTCAGGGTTCTTATCTCAGCATAGTAACGCATTCCTTTTCCCCTGTCTGGCTGTAGAGGTGAGGGAAGTGGGAAAAAGTGGTTCTTATGAAAGCTTTGAGAGTCAGCCAGAGCTAAACCACAACACCCAGAGAAATCACGGCTGCCCCATCCCTGGAAGTGTTCAAGGACAGGTTGGATGAAGCTTGTAGCAACCTGGTCTGTTGGAAGGTGTCTCTGCCCATGGCAGGGGTTGGAACTGGGTGATCACTAAGGTCCCTTTCAACCCAAATGATTCTACGAATCTAAAATATTAATTGTCAGGTATTTTGTATGCTGATGTGAAAAGTAACATCTATATGAATTTCTGTCAAACTGAGGTTGAAGCAAGTGGCCACTAAATCAATATTCTTCTGTAACTATTAACCAGGGATTCATGATGTTCAAAACAAACTAGAGAACTTTATTTCTTCTGCAAGTATCATCTGCTCCTTCTCTTAACACCTTCAAGTGATAAGTAGAACCGCAAGGGAAAGTAATTTAAGAGTTGAGGAGAATATTGCCTTTGTACTGTCTAAACAACTCTGTTGTTATTCCTTTGAGCATCTTAAAGATAGTCCTATTGTTGTTAAATCAAGTTTTAAAGGAAATGTTTAATGATAATTAAGAAAAAGACATTTAAAAAAAGTAATTATGCTGCAGTTCCTTATTAAAAAATTTTAAAGCAAAATTACTAGGGAAACAAATCTAGAAGGATGACTTGACTTCTTAAATATGCCATCTCTATATAATACCCCAGCACAGTAAATGCAAATCTCTCTGTGGTAGTCCACTGGGATCTTTCTATATCAGGGTAAAGTTAAGACAATTATATTGTAGTTTTCCGTATCTGGACCCTTGTTCAGGTTACTCATAAAAACGTGTATTGCTGCTGTCTCAGTCTATACAAATAATGGTGCTGTTGACACTTTTTCTTATTTTCATTATGTACCAATCTCCTTGGTCTTCACTTACTAGTACACATCTGTGCTCTTTATTTGGATGTTTTGTTCTAATATGAAAAGGCTAGGAAATATATGACTTGACCATCAGATAAAATGGAATGAAAGCCACTATTTCCCTGGCTATATACTCAGGGTAGGATTAAATAAAACAATCATCTGTAACTTGTTGTGTAATTAAATCAGTTTCAGTGATACAAGAAGTAAATGTCCATTCCTAAAGTAGTCTTGGCTAAGCTGATTTCTAGGAGCAGTTCAATTTACAGGACTACTTTCAACTTCATTATCTGTCTTTTCTAGATATGAACTGGGAGTTGTAAGAATGAATTTAAGTTTTGTATTGACACAGGCAAAGAATATTCAGAGGACAGTTGCTTTTGGAATTTTATGTTTTACAGTGTGTTGAATTAATACAAACAAATGAAAAGAGGATGGAAATATTTTGGCTGGCTTTATAAATTAGATAAACAAAGTAATAGCCTTGAGGAGCACCAGCTTCTCTGATCTTTCTCAGTCTGTGCTGCCTGTATTCTTATTAAGCAATCAGTGGTAAACAGATGGAGTTTAAAAAAGAGCTCATCTTCTGTGAGCATGAATGTTTGTTCACAATTTTGCATGTGCTTGTGTGTTTTGGTTTTTAATTTAACTGAATACTGAAAAAATAGCTTATTTTTTAGTAGGGTTGGGTTGATATCATAAGTGCATCTTCGTTCTCAGGGAAATTGAGTTATAAATATTGCTCCTGTCTTTTCTAAATCTACTAACAAAAAAAAGGCAAACTAAAGGACTAGAGTCAATAACATGACTTAACCTTCTCAAATAATCTGTCTTTCCTTGTCTAAAACTAACAATGTATGAAGATTTTGCTAACTCTGTACAGTTCTTAACAATTCTTTGTGAAATCAGCTAAAATACAAACTTGTTTGCTTAGAAAACTTCACATGCATTAAAGCTATCATCTTGAAAAAGTGCTTTGATTTGAATAATTGACTTTTAATTAAAACTGTTTTGCACAAATTTTCTTACCATGAGTTAATAAGCCTGTCATAGGAAGCAGGAGTAGCATTGCTAACAACCTAAATTCTGTATTGCTGTGTGTTAAAGGTATAATTATTGGATTAATGAAGAGCAAGGAAAAGGTATGTAAAGATAACAATTTAGTCTCTTCTGTTTTCTTCTACGTGGTTCTACAAATTATTCAGAAT
The DNA here is from genome assembly GCA_013398175.1 of Climacteris rufus. Classification (NCBI taxonomy): domain Eukaryota; kingdom Metazoa; phylum Chordata; class Aves; order Passeriformes; family Climacteridae; genus Climacteris; species Climacteris rufus. The sequence continues at coordinate 261,375 of VZRZ01008347.1, read as the reverse complement.
GTAAAGGCAAGTACTCAGAAGCTAGAAATGCCATAGTAGAGTTGCTTTTATACCTCTAATTGGGCATTTTACAAGTGAATTATGAAGGGGATTTTTGATAAAAGATGTCCAAGTTCTGAAAAAGCACACAGAAGAGAAAGGAATTGTGGTTGATCAAAATCAAAATGTAAGGCAATATGGAATAAATTATAGCTTAATTTGACCAAATTCAGCTTTACAATGGACTGAAACTGAAGAAGGAATCAAACTGGGAAATTATAATATTACTAAAGATTAAGACAAACTGCTATAGCACGACAGGAGAAAATCAGGAGTTATAAGTCACAGAACAAACCACTGAAAAGTGAGTGACAGGAAAAAAAAAAAGACATAAGTAAATTAGTAGGATACAACCAAGAAATGCCTTTGTGAGGTATTCAGTGAAAACAGAAGGTTGATGATAAATTATGACAGGAGTGACAAGTTTTTGAAGCTTTTCTTGCTCAGCTTATATTAGTACAAGTAGTGTCAGAAGCTCAGTATCACTAATGTGTAATTGGTGAAGCTAACGTGAGTACAGGAATGTTTGGATTTGTTAAAAGTTTCAAATAAAATGGACTTATAGCAATTCATATAAGCTACATAAGGAACTATGTGTTCTTGTGCACCAAAAAAAAGAAAAAAATCAGAATTTGTGAAAGAAGGGAGGAATTCCAGAGGATTAGAAAATTATAGATGTGTATGTTGCCTTTGAAGGAAAAAAAATAAAGTAAGATGGTCAGGGATTTGTAGCTAATTCAACCCAGCTTCAGTATACAAAAAAAAAGTATTCAGAAGCCTGGAACAAAAACATAAACCATCTATTTTTAACAGTCAACATTCATCTGTCAAGAACAAAACAAATCAAAACAACTTAATGTCTTTTTATGGCAGAACAAAAGTTCTTGCCTGTGAGAGAAGAGTAGCAAGTGTCACAGAATTAGAGATCAGAATACCTCTAAAATTTTCATAGGGAAGTCAGGCAAATATTGTCTAGATGAAAACATAATAGAAGGATATATAGACAGTTAAAGAATGCTGAATAGTCCTTAAATTGGAAGTTCTATCAAGCAATGTATTCAAAAATCTGTTCCAGGTTTCCTACTACTCAGTTTTTAAATTAAACATTTAGATACTGTGTGAGAAAAATGTTAACCAGTTTGTAAAGTGTATGAAAATTCAAGGAAAAGCACTGAGCCTTTGAATACATTAAATTACTTGGAAACAGTCCAGTGGAGAGTAACAGAACTGTTCCAAAAGTAACTGGGATTGTTTAAAACAGAAAACTGAGAGGATGACATAATAATGGCATGTTAAAGGCTGTCAGCAGGAAGAAATTACACTGCTGTGTCCACAAGACATAGGATAAAAAGTAATGGTCACAGACTAATCCAAGTATCCATATACTTCAAACTATTATATTGATCCCTGTAGTTACAGACATGCACAGCCAGAATTTAGAGCTCTATCCTTTTACAACTAATTGAGGAATATAACACAACACCTATAAATTGGGTCTGTAGCCATTAGTCAAACCACTGTACTGAAAGTTGGAAAGAAGTGCACTGAAGTGGGATATTATATCATCTATGAGATAATTTCCCTTGTTTTACTCTTTTGCGATTCTCTATCTCATACAGATACAACAATAATTGTGCAGCAAAGGAAAACATGAGAAGTTTGTGTTTTAGAGTGGCGTGATACCCAGATTTATTTTGAAAGCAATTTATATACACACCTTCATGTATTTCAGGGTAGATGGTTATTTCCAATATGCTTTAATGTGTAGGCTTATTCATCCTAGTGTGCAAGTGAATGTCAAGAAAGCCTTATTCATTCTGGTAGATTTTGCTAATGTAGAAACAATCCATCAGTAGCGCTCACTTAATTCCTCGCCTAACAGACTGTTTACCATGGAACGTTTGTGATGTTGCCTGTCAGTTCTCATTACCTTTTGATCAGTAGCATTTCAGGAAAGGCACTGCCAGAAGCAGTTGACTTTGACAACAGAAGTGCATTTAACAGAGCATCTTATGTGTAAGCCATTTCACAGCAGACATAATAAATTTTGTTAACTTTTAAAGACAATTAAAGCTAGGCCACCTCTAGGGTTCTGTGGTTTAAACTAGATTTGACCAAAGATAATGGGCATTTAGTATCAAGCAAGCCTCAAATGTTATAAAGCATGTTCAGACAGAAAGAGTAACCTTGTGGTCTAAAAATATGACATACCCTTTCTTTTAAACTTTCTTTAAACTCCAACAATAAAAACCTGATTTTTCTTTGAATACATTGTATTATATGCTTAGCTCTAACAAGGTGTCTACACTATTTATTGAGTCAAGAGAGATACTTTATTGAGCAGAAATTTTGCATTGTCTACACTACTTGTTGAGTCAAGAGAAACACTTTATTGAGCATAAATTTTGCATTTCTCCCTTCACAGTTGCCTTCTCTTTCTAAAATTGTTTATCACTGGAAAGATCCTCTCACATCATGCTTCTCTTTACATAAATATTTTACCTTTTTGAAAGTTGTGATACATAATTTAAAAAAAAATCTACTTTTCCAAAATACTATTTTTTTAGAAAAGAGTTTACAGACCACTTACACCAGAGCTGCATGATGAGACCTGTGTCAAGGTAGAACCTTTAAGTGGTCATTGAGTTAAGTGGGTAATTATTTCATAAATGCTATTACACTGTTACAAGACTCTTCCTGAGGGTAGGTATTGCTGCAGAGACCCTCTGGATGCTCTCTAGTTTCTGTCAGCCAAGACTAAGAGCACATCATACATACAGTGGCTTAAATGTGGAATCTCCAGCCTCCTTAATGGCTCCAGCAAATCTACCTCTGCCAGTCTTTGTCAATATTTTTAGCTGGTTTTATTAGTAATGATTTGTCTATACCATCCTCCCCTGCATTCATATTTTTGTGATGATGCTCTAATTAACTAAACTTTTGTAAAAGTAGTAGTAGTAGTAGTAGTAGTAGTAGTAGTAGTAGTAGTCTTTTGTAAAATGTGAACCAGTGGTAGAAGTTAAAAGATAAGTGTTTCTTGCAAGTTTTATGAAAAAATAAGAGGAAATGAGTGACATCAGAAAAGAACAACTGTATGGCTTAAGGAGATATTAATAACCTAGTTAGTTATTAGATATGGAAATCACTTAAAACCAGGATCACAACTGTTCTTATACATGGAATGATTTGTTTAATTTTCCAGATTGTTTACTTTTTGTTATACCAAAATTTCATGCAAATGTTTCTTTGTCTACAAGTTATTTTCTTGTACTTTCTTGATGCCAAGTGTATTATAGATGCAAAATAAATGCTGAGAATTGATACCCTTGTTAAAAAACAACCTCATGAGAACATTCCTGAAATTCTCTCTGAGCTTACGGGGCATGCACACTTCAGAATAGAGGCTAACTTGCATTTATCTGACAGATTACTCTAATAGCACACAGTTTAAGATAAGAGCCTGTCAAATAGCAGGAATCCACCCAGAAAGAAAAAACAATATTAAAAGCATTAAATCCCTAAAGGCCAAAAAAAAAATTCAATTTGTTAAAGTAGACCACATTAGAGTAGTAAATACAGATGTTTTTGTGATTCTTCACATATAGAGGACCACATCAGTAAGTTGTGATTATCTTAATTTTGATCACCAACTGCCTTTGATCCTGCATGTGGTTTTTCAGCTGTCAAAAGGCAGAATTATCAAATGAGTGAAGAAGGATTCTCAGTAGATGGTTTCTTTCTGTACAAGGATTAAAGCATTTTTAGTACCTAGGGCATAAACACAAAGAATAATGAGAAAAAAAATAGAGCAGCTTTTTCACTTCTCATTTCCATACCATATAAAATTAGGTAGACCTCTTCCAGACCAGTAAAAATTACCATGTCTTCTACATAAAGCACTGAGAAACTCTTCTTGCCATGCCTGAACAGTCTTCATACTAACGAGATATACTTAGTTCTCATCAAAGACATTTTCTATTTTCTAAAAAAGGATGTAACTTCATATACATGTGAAGGAAAGGACACTTTGAAAAGGGGGAAAGACCACCAGAACAAAGGAAAAAAACAGAACAAAAACTCCGAAACCAAAACATTGTGGCTGGAATTGTTAAATCCTTACTTAAGAAAGGCTTTAATTACTTTAACTGTACCCAGGATAAAATATGAAAATTTATGATGCTTAATCCTATTTTACTTATCTTGCCAGACATACTCAGGTGAAATGCAGCATACTTATTGGGCTGGCTTTCAAATAAGATAGGGCAACCAAAACTAAAGCACTTTTAATAACAATTTGTTTTGTAAACTGGTTTTGAATGTAACTGAAAATGAGCACATTTATGACCATGCCCTTACGATTTAAAACTTTTGTTTGTTTGTTTGTTTTTTTCTTTGAGAAAGCATTTAATATCAAGTAAAGTAAGAAAAAAAAAAAACACTGACAACATAAACCACTCGATAAAAGTATTATTTGGTAAAAATTTCTTACTGTGTTAATTTCTGGCAAATTACAAACCGTTAGTGCTTTTTCTTGGACTTTTAATAAATAAGACTCTATTTTAATAATAATCTACCTATTAATTCCCCCCTGCTCCTAGGAAAATGTGAATGCAGGTATTTCTTATAAGATATTCCCAAGTTTTGTCAACTTTTTTACAATAAATTATATTTAAATCTGTTGAAAACTTATTCAACTATAATAAACTTTCTAACATCAACTAAAAATTCTGATGTCTTCCAGATAAATGAAAGGTATTTGGGTGTTGCTGTTCCTTTACAATAAAAAAAAAATTACTTACTTTCTACTTTCATTTTCCAAAATAGTTTCAGGTTCCATATGTGGCTACATAACTTATATGACCTAACATCTATTAGCTTGACTTCAAAAAATTGAAACTATGTTTAAAAAAGATTTTTTGAACATGGTATTAATTTAGAAGTAACCAGATTTTAAATATAGAGAAGTTAGTTATATATTATTAGTAATGATCAGTAGACAAAATTACTACAGGAAAAAATGTGCATGGAAAATGGGGCAAAATTAAACACTGTTTTGACAAACTTTTATACTGTTCTTTAATTTTAAGTGAAGGAAATATGATAGATTTGTTATCACAGGGAAAAATGAAGCAATTTAACATGCATTAGCAACTTAGGTGGATACAAAACAGAGTGGTTGTGTTAAAATAAGTATTCTGATTTAGAGACACTCCCAATGAATCTTCATATTTGAAACTGAGTGGTTCTTAACCTGGTGATTACCCTAAAGACTTTGGGGAGGAAAGGGTTGAATGCAGAAGATTTGGCGAGGAGGGGAAAACAGAGTTGTTTTGAGCATGGAAAATAGAGTTGGTTTTGCTCAAGATGACCTTGCACCTAGGGGATGCTAAGAATCTTCAGTGTGGGAAATTTCACATATTCTGCTTGCTTTGGGTTCTTTTCTGTAGGGAATTTTTGTAGAAGATAACAGAAAGCTGTCAAAGACTTAAAAGTCATTCTTCATGGACAGGCTCGGGCCTCCCGTTGGGAGAAAGAGAGATAAGAAACTCAGAGTTTATAGAAAGCACAACATTGTGAATTACTGCACATGTGCAAGGTCCTTTGATATGTTGAGGTCGGGAACAGGCTCTTGTACTTTTTGACCCTGCTAAGATGGACTAAGCTTAGCAGTTATGTGTACCTGCTTGTTTTTGGCATCCTCCAGCCATCAAGGCAATGGAATAAATCTACTCTTTGCACTTCAGCTTTGGGTTGTGGTCACTTGGTTACTTGCATCTGTCAATTCACACACTGATAAAACTTTAGGCAATCTCAAAGCAAGAGTATTATTCCTTAAAAAATATTCAGTCATGACTTGATAACTCTTAAGATACAGCTTAAATGATTTGCAGGTTCTCCAAGAGTTTAGTGTTGTTCATGAAGTTTCATGACTACTAAGATTTAAATCTTCATCTGTTGTCCTCTTCATATAAACTCACTTAGTTGGTTTACAGCCATGATTTTTCTATAATTTTATTCTGCTGAAATAAACTCTTTACATCATTTTTCTACTTGCTTTTCTTAAAAATTGTTCTTTTTTGCTTTTTAAAGCTTTTTAATGGTCTCATATGCCGTAGGGATGAAACAAAACTCCTCCTGACTTTATGGGATAATATATATATGAGCTCTAGTTTTAGTTTCTGTTTTTGTTCTTATTGAAAATGAAAGAAATTTATGTCAACAATCTGATCAGAGTTCACAGAAAGATTTTTAAGTCTGTTGTCTACATCAATTTATTACAATACCTAAACAATTGAAAAGCTTTTTTTTTTTTTTCCCCAAGTAAATTTTTGGTTTATTTTGTAAGAAGGAACAGCATTTTGAAAATGCAGCAAATCCTCAATATTCTAGGCTGTAAACCATATTTCTCTTTAAGACTAACAAGTAGAATATATTTGGGGACTGACAGGTATGTAATAACAGTACAACAGTTCCAAAGTCTGGGATTTGTTTTATAAACACTAATAAGGAGCATATGTTGAAGGAAGGAATTTACTCTCTTTAGTTTTGGTCTCTCAATTAAGATGTTTGCTTAGAAGATGAGTTTACCAGGCAATTCTCAGCAGAAAGACAGTCTAGTTTGAGAAGAAATCTGACTTAGGTGAAATGACTAACCCTCTCTTTATAAAAAAATGCTTGAGTTTAAATAATATGCAAACACTCTTCTGTGATTAAGCCAGTTGACAAACCTCTGTACCTGGGCTGAATTCCTATACAAACTTGTGCAACACATCTAAGACTGCCTAGTTTACCTGTAATTTATGTATTGGAAGTCCCAGGCAGCAATCACATCTGTTCACTTCTCAGGGCAGCTCAGCACTGTACAAGCTGAAGTGCAGGCACCTCTGGAAAGGCATGTCTGGTCTTCATATGGAGAGCTTATTTCTTCTCAGTGCCTGTTTTAATGCTGTGTTTTGGATTCAGAATGAGAATGGTGTTGGTAATATACAGAGGGATTTGCTTTTTCCTAAGTTGTGTTATTCTAAGTCAAGGACCTTTTTCCTTTTTCATGATCTGCCAGTGAGGAGGTACACAAAAGAAACTGGGAGGGAACACAGCTGGGACAAGTGACCCGAACTGACCAAAGGGATATTCCACACCATAGAACATTGTGCCCAGTATGTAAATTTGGGGGAGTTACTCAGAAGAAGTGTTGATCTGAGTTCAGGAGGGGAGTCTGGCATTGATCAATGGGTGGTGAGCAATTGCATTGCGCATCACTTGGTTTTCCCTTATTATTATAATTGTTTTTTCATTTACCATTATTACTGTATTTTTACTTTATTTTTCATTATTAAACTGTTTTTATTCCACTCTACAAGTTTTACCTTGATTCTCCTCTCCATTATGCCTGGGTGGCAGGGAGAGAGGGGGTTTGAGCAAGCAACTACACAGTGCTTAATTTCCAGCTGAACTTAAACAATGCCACATGGTCATTTAAAGAAATGCAAACCTACAGTTGGAAAAGTTGATTTTATGGGTAACAGAACAAAGAAATAACATATAACATGCTTTTCTGACACATTATGGTCAGTAATTTGTTTATTCTAGAAACATGAAAAAGTGTAAAACTGTGTTTAATATGCAAGGCCCAGGTTTACAGCAGCATCACAGCATGTTCCCACCAATATCCAAGAACTGAATCCATGGACTATTGCTCTATATTTTACAAATTAGATTCCAGGCAATCTGTCTCAGATTTTTCCAGACAGTACACCTAGATACTTTATAAAAACAAAAAGAGACAGAAAAGCATGTTTTTATAAAGACTTTAATAAACTTTCAAACATAGATAAATGCGATACCATGAGCACAAGCAAAAAAAAAAAAAAAAAAAAAAGCAGTAATCCTGAACACATTCAGTGCTGCAGTAGAATAATGTTGTATACAAAAGCCTATCTCTACTGCTGTGTCCTGTTCTGAGTGTTTTGCTGTCACAAAACAACATCAGTTTTGCAGCAAATTACCACTTAGAGTACTTTGTGCCGTATGTGATGTTTTACCACAAAAAGGCAGTGATCACTACTGAAAGAATACAGTCTTTAATATATTTGGGAATATGATTATTTAACATAAAATAAGTGTTCTAGTATAGTTCTATAAAAATGTCACTGAGATAAGCTTATACATTTTTAATATATAAACTCCTGAGCTGTGTATAGCTGTTTGCAGCACTATTTATGTGTTCTTGCTTAGACGACCTTGGTGAGTATTTTACTTCAAACCATTAAAACTGTTTGGTGAGAGAAAAACACAGGGATTCATGACAAGCAATAATTTGGACAGAAAAATTAACTCAAAGAGTCAAATAGAGCCTGCGAAAAGATTTCCAGATGTCCAGATTACTCAAAATACAATGACGAAGACCTGGATATAATCTGTGGGCCAAATCCTGGGGTCAAAGCCATTTCCCTTAGAGAACAGAATTTCACAAGGGTGATATTCTCTCAGTTCTGGTAGTGTTTCTTTGCACAGATGTTTCCTTTGTGTAGGGCTACAGAAGCCTAAATCTGTTTCAATTGCTCAGAATAGCAAAGATGAGAGAAATCCTTAACTGCTACAAAAGTAACAACTCTTCAGAGGGTCAATGGAACAGTAAAATAGAAAGGTGATATTTAGGCCACTTGTATATGTATGCTCAAATCTTTCTGATCTGCTTTTGATGCTGATCAGTGAGACACAGCTATTTTCACAGTGCAATTTCCAGCCATTTCAGGTAGTAGCAAACTATACTGTGAAGCAATCTGAACCAAGCAACCACCGTTGGCTGGGATGGCTCAAGAATTGGAATGAATGTTGAGACAGATAAACTGAGATAATGGTGTATTTCTGAGAGCCTGAAATGTTCTTCTCAACCTAGAATATTCTGGGTCAAGATTTCAAATGCAAGTATATGTTTTGATCATTGGGAAAGCAGCAAATGAATTAATAATGCCAAAGGAAAGGAATAATGCAGTATGGAACATCAGCCAAAAGCTCATCACCTCAAAAAGGGTAAAGAGGTGTCACAGCAGTACAAGCATGTGTTCCTTATCTAGAAAAATCACTTCAATGAAGAATATTTTTTACTATATCAAAGCAGAAAATACTGCTTGATGTCTGTAAAAGTTTGAAGAATATCAAACTTCAAGAAAATAAGAATGGTTATAACAGATCAGTGTTTTGTCTGTCCCAAAACCTATCTTCAACAGGACAGCAGAAAGTGCTTGAGAATAAGGCAAGTGTGTGCTGATTCCTCACTTCCCTGAAATACCTTTCCAGCCACTAATGATCTGTGGCCCTGAGACTCATAATGACACAAGCTGTCTTCTTTGTTTAATACTTTCCAATTTTACAATGTCAACTATGCCTGCATGCACCCCCTGATGAAAAGAAAATTGTTCGAGGTATCTAAAGAATGTGTATATGATTTTGTCACTCCCTAAATATACTGTTGCCCTGACTTTTGCAGTTCTGGATGTTGTCATTCTTTTGTAGCTAGTTTCTCACACTTTTCTATGTAAACATGGCCATGTTATTGTAACTGTATCTTATCATTTACATTCCTTTCTCCTGGACACAGAACTTTGATGGACATTGCCTTTGACCACTGTGATTGAGGGAGGAAAAACTGATTTCCTCCAATGAATAGTGATTTCTAAATGTATATAAAATAAAGAAGGTGGGCCTTGCTGGCCCCTTCCTGCTCTCTCCTCCTTGCTGGTAACAGGTGTCTCCGTCTCTTCTTTTGTGTCGTTACTGCGACAATATACTTCACTTGGAAATGACTGCATCAACTTTTAATTTCCATAAAATGCCCCCAGAAGAGTTCATCATACCTGCTTCTTTTATTTGCCCCACAAGTATTTTGTAGAATCACAGAATATATTGATATGGAAGGAAGTTCCAAGGATCATCAAAGTTCAACTCCTAGCCCTGCACTGAACAACCCCAAGAATCACATCATGTGCCTGAGAGCATTGTCCAAATGCTGCATGAACTCTGTCAGGATGGTGCTGTGACCACTTCCCTGCAGAGCTTGTTCCAATGCTCACCCACTCTCTGGGTAAAGATCTTTTTCCTAATATCCAACCTAAATATCCCCTGACACAATTCTATGCCATTCCCTCATGTCCTATCTATGTTCACCAGAGAGAAGAGATTGATGCCTGCCCTGCCACTTCCCCTGAAATTTTTAGACTGTGGTCTCCCCTCAGTATCTTCTCTAGGCTGAGCAAGCCAAGTGACTTCACACACAAGTGCTGTTCCTCATATAACACCTGCTCCTCATACAGTTTCCTGCTCCTCAGGCACCTGTCATTAGGTAGGTGTACTTTGATCTTTTTGATACATTTCTTCTGACAAAAATCGCTTGTGTCTTTAATTTTCATGACATTTGTATGACAACCACTCCCTGCACATATTGACACTTTTGTTAGTTTGAAAATTTTGTCCCAGGTGCTTTCATGAGGTTGGTAACCCTCCAGAGACAGTGCCTGGGTATTCAAGATTGTAAAGCTGTATTGATTTTAACCCTGTGCTGAACTTCCAGTTCCAGTCCCAGTCTCATTTTTAAAACTTACAAAAGAATTCAGTAGAAAAGGCTCAAATTCCAGGATGGGAAGAAATAATAAAATGTGAAGTTGCCTAACGTGTTCAATTTTTGACTAGGTATTCCAGGAAAATGTGGTGGTTTTCTATCGGACAGTCCATGATTTGTTTTGGCAGAATCCAATTTGTCATTTATGGTTTAATCTGTTCATTCATCTTGTATTTCTTTTTTTCCCTTCCTGCTGGAAAAATAAAACAACTAGAGAGGAAAGGCATTAAAGATTTGCTTAAGAAGATCAATTGCACTTTGATGGACTTCCTTTGCTTATTAAATTGAAAGTTCACATTTTACCAGTTTGATATATGCATAAAAATGAGGCATGTAAAAAAATGAAATAAGAAAAACCAAAAACTCATAGAAGCATCACACTTTTTTTCCCCTGATTATTACAAGGGGATAGACAAAAAGTAGCAATAGCAATTTTTTTCTAGTGACAGAATATGTGGCAGATTAATGATTGTTATTTGAATCTACATTTTAGTTCATTTTGCTTCAGGACATAAGTTAATAGGATATTGATGGCATTTGAACTCAGAACTACATGTTCTGTAAACAAAGATTGTGTAAATTCTAATAGGTCATTTTGCCACCTGATCTCTGTACCCTCAAAATGTGGGTATGTTTCCTGAGAACTGTTATAAAAAATAGAATATTCAAAAAAGACACATGCACTACTGCATGCTTTTTCCACTTCCCAAAGACAAATTTTTGCTGCCTTGATTACAGAAACTCTGCCTCAGGTTCTATAAGGACTTAAGTACAACAATATGTTATACTTAACATAGCATTGCTTTGGTAGATGTTGAGCTTATGAGGTTTTTAAAGTTATTTCTCAAGTGGACAACTTCATAATAAAAATATTGCTGTTCAGTCTACCAGAGTCTGAAAATGGCAACTAACTAGTTAGTTGGTCCTTTTCTTTTTGGAAAAGACAAAGAGACAAAAAGATTAAGACCAAAAAAAAAAAAAAAACAACAAACCAAATATATTTATTCTCATATAATACAGAACTGTGTTTGGTTAATAAAACCCAGATTCTTGATATTGGATCACAATATCTTCATTTGCAGGCCGTATTATCCTTCCTCTGGCAGTCAACACATTGGATAAAAATACTACTACTTTTTATGCTATTAACTTTGTGTTCTGAGAAGTCAAAAACAAGTAAAATAACACTTTTTCGGTGATGTAATTTACAGAATGAAATAATATGCTATATGAAAAAATATTATAAAAATTTAATTTGTAAGAAAAAAGATCATTCTGTTATTTTAAATATTAGCTTAATTTTTTAAGCTGAATATGATATTTAGTGGAACTATAATACTTTCTCGAGGCATAGGAAAGTACATTTATTCAATTTGCAAGAGTCTTAACTGTGGTGTGCATGAGACCATATTGAGAAAATATCCCTATTAAATTCCTACAATTGAGATAAAAACACCTTTTAGCCCCTTACAAAAGTGCTTCCTTTACTGCTTCCTTTACTCTTCTGGATGTTTCTTTATTTTGTTTGTTATCATCTCCCTTAAAATCAGTTTAAGAAAGAACACTGTTCTGTTAATAATTTCATTTATTTTTTCAAGGGTTTGCAATATTATTATTACAGTATTATTTTAATAAGTCTTATTTTTCTGAGCTCATAAGTCTCATTGGAGAACTTTTATTATCACATCACATTACATAGTCAAGAAATACAGTATAATTGTAAGCCAGTAATTCTGAGCCAGTAAGATGTCATTTATTACAGAACATTTTCTCACACATTTAAGATCCACTGGCTTTCCCAAAACTCAAGAGTACCCTTGCCAATTCTGTTGACTTTGTGGGTCACAGACTCATGTACCTTTCATCATCCATAAAGTAAAAAAATAAAACTTATAAATGTATTTTATATATATGTCTTGTGGTCCTGTGATAGCTGATATAGGCCATCACTGCAATAATGTTGCTTATTTATGCTGTACCCAGTGGAGGACACTGTGCCAAAGAAAACCAGAAGAAAGGGGAAGAAAAATAATGAATCATAGAATTGTTTGAGAATGGCATTTTGTGGCATAACTCACCATTTTCCTGCAGTGTTAAATTAGGAAACACCTCAAAAAACCCACCAAAACATATTTCAACATAAATAAAGAGTATGGAAATATATTACTCTTTCAAGATAACATGTTATAAGATTTTTAAAAAGTAAAATTCAACAAGAGCTTGAAATTAAAACTACAATTGTTCATTGTTTAGAGGTGGAGAATGGAAAAGAAATTAGCAATGGTGGTGTCAGAACACAAAGCTTCAGGTTCAGTCCTCTAGAAAGTAGTGCGGAATGGATTAAATGATGACATAAAGTGATACAGCTGCTGACTCACTGACGGTAGAAAAAACAAAGTCAGCTAAATCAGTTTTGTGGGGATTTAGAAGACACTGATGGAATGACAGAGACACAAATACAAGCTCAGACCTACTTAGAGACCAGATGAATGATTTTCACATTCTTAGTCCCTTCAGTTTTTCTGGAAGCTTTTTCTGTTTTGTCTCAATCGTTGTGAAACACAGTGAATTTTAACTCCTTGGGCTAATGGGTGATGCATAATGAAAACAGTGTTTGATTTTACCAGGAAGAAGCAAAAGATCTAAATTCAATATGTTAGTTCAGAATTGCTGCAGTAAGGTACTTAGCTGCATGTGAAAATTATTGAAACATTTCTAGTCCAAAGACAGAAGGACAAAATGTTCTAGCAAGTTATCAGTTGGTAGTTTCTCAGTCTATCTGTGGCAATGCCTGCAAAAATGAAGGAACAGGCTAGAAGTTCTTTTTCAGTTTCATATTCCTGAATACAAAGAAATGTTTATTTGGTAATTTTTGCTGGATAAAGGTTGGTGACTTCAGTCTTTTAGAAGAGCTGAATACATCAAGCACAGGTCAGGAAAACTTATCCATGCACCCCTGCCTTCACTGTCCCAAGGCATGAGAATGCACAAAGTGATAAAAAGGCTGCTGAAATATTTTTTTTACCTTGTCTGTAAAACCTTGGAAGCTAAGAACTGGATGTATTGCAATCCCCCTCCACAACACATTTCTCTGCCTTTTGGAGTGCTTGCATTTTATTCATGACTGTATGTTTATAATGTGTTAAAGCACTATTTTTAATGGTAAATAATTAAATTATCTCTCTGGTTTACAGTACGATGTTATATAGAGTTGCTGATCATTGCTTTTAGAATAAACTAATATCATATTTTTCAGACTTTTTTGCTTTGTTGCTTTTTGGGTTTTTTTGAAGGAGTAGGACTGACTTTTATACAAAACTGCTATGTCTCATAACTGACACATTACTTGCTTGTACCTAAGACACTACCTAACTGATTCAACACTGCAGATGGTCAAGAACACCTTTTGGCTAACATTGCTTCCCATATTATAACAGAGTAGAGGGACAAAAGAAGAGCAAGTCCTGTCTCTATATTCTGATTACACTTTCAAAAATGTGCAGATCCTTTAAAGATTCAGGAGTTGTGGTTTAGAAAAGACACTGATTTTACACATTATGAACAAAAATAAAGTTTTTTGCAGTACTACTAAAATTCATGATTTAACCAAGTTGCACAAAAAATCCTATATTCATATATATTTATCTATATTTATCTCTTAAATACTGTTTGTCTCTTTTAAATTGAAAATCTAACTAAAACCTGAGGTTGGACTTCATTTTAAAGCATAGACATTCATATTGAGTATTTTTTCAATCCTATTAGTTAGAAACCAATTTCTCCCAGATTGTTTTGTTTAAAATTAACTTGATGCTTGCAAAGATCGCAAAAGTAATCTCATTCAGTGGTCTTTCTAATCTTATGTGTTCAGCCAGTTCAAGTTTGGTGCCAGTGAATTTCTTTATTTTGCTTAATCTTGATGTGATCAAAATCCAGCTTATTTTGACTTATTTTAGTAATTAGTTTTGAGCAGATGCATCTAGTGAAATCTCCAGTGAAATTTCCTTTGTCTAATTTGTGCAAAGATTAGATTTTACTCCTTAAAAAAAAGAAGTTTGCAGCTCGGTACTTTTCCTTTATATTTCTTTTATTTGGAAATTGGTATTCTATCCTGACACAGAGCAGTGCAAAAGGTTAGTGATATCCATGGGGCAGACTTTGCATAGAACTCATGGGATGATTTCAGAATAAATCCATTGAGTTAATATATTTGGTAGACTTAGTTGAGTGAAGGGGTTATCTTATCAGGCAACTTCTCCTTTCCAAGATTTGAGGGTTGACCTTGGCTGCCTATCAGACCCTTACCCACCTGCTCTCTCATTGGCCCTCATCAGCAGAACAGGGGGAGAAAATAACATAAAAAAACCTTGTGGCTTGAGATAAAAGGGCTTTACAAAGTAAAGTAAAATGTGTGTGTGGAAGCAAAGCTAAAAGAGGAATTTGTTCTAGGCCCTACCAATGGACAGATGTCCGGATGTCCTAGGAAGCAGGTTCTGAGTATGCATGTTGGTTGCTTTGGATGACAAATGCTATTACCTCGAATGCCCCTGCTCCCCCTCATTTCCCTCAACTTCTATTGCTGAGTGAGACATATGATTTCAAATATCCCCTAGGTCAGTTTGGATCAGATGTCCCAGCTGTGTCACCTCGCAGACACATCCAGCCTACCAGCCATCAGGGCAGGGGTTTCAGGGAAAGCCTTGATGCTGAGAGCCCAGCTCACAATAGCCAAAAAGCTGGTGTTTTATCAGCTCTAGTTTAGCCACAAATGCAAAGCACAGCACTGTGTAGGAAAGTTAACTCCATCGCAGCCAGACTCAGTACACTGAGGAATGCTGATCCATATTATGTATGTATTGCATTCATACACCTGACCTTTGTGAGACATCCTCTATTCTCTCAAGTTCAAATGAATTGCAAACTGAGGTTGTGGAACTGAAAAGGCTTCAGGGGATAAATTTTCACAGTAAAATATTAAGCTCAACTTAATTAGATGCATTAATGATCAGGCTTTTGGTAAAAAGCAATAGGGATTGTTTAGCTAATTTTCATCACACAAACAAAATGCCAAAGATCTTGGAAATAATTCAGAGGAGAACTTATTAGGAAGAAAATGAAAAACATTAAAGGAGTACTGGGAGGAGGGAAGAATTAAAAAGGAAAAAAAAGGTTACTGCTTGTTTCCTGGCAGTCTTACTTATTTTTTGGGTTTTGTATTGTAGTTTAATTATTGTAATCCCATTTGAAGTGCAATGTTTTACATGAAAAAAACAAAAAAGGATAGTCTTAAAAGAGAGAGAAGGCAAGGAAGTAAGCTAAACTATATTACAGAAGGTTAAGTATTGTATGCTTACTGGCTTTTCAGTGAGCTAAATAATAAGATTAATGTTTAATTAATACACATTAGGGAACAACTAGCTAGTTGTCATTTCATGGCTGCGTCTATATTCAAAGAATTTGATTTTTTTTCTCCTCATGGAAAAGATGAAATGAAAACAGGCCTTTTTTACAATGATCTTAAAATAGCTAATTCTCAAGAAGACACTGCACTGGCTGAGGCATTCTTTCAGCCACAAGAGTGTTCAAGGTCAAGGGACATAACTGATTTTTTGCTGCTCACCTTATTGAATGCAACATGTGCCAACAGACATTTATTTCACTCTCTATTCCCAATGTAGAGCAACAGTTGCTCAGATTGATGTTTTATTTTCTGAAACAAGAGGGAACGTGTGGATGCCCATGTGTATACGACAATTTACTTGCTTTGAATTTTTTTCCTGAGATAGTTATTTCTTAAATAAAGATGTGTGTGTTCTACACAATTCAGTTTTTCCTAAGAAGTATTTTAACAGAGGAAGTGAAAGAAAAAGCTTAAAGGTCTTCAAAAATTCAAAAATTATGCACCTAGGAACAGGAGATTTGATATATGGATCTCAGTTTTTAAACTGAACTGCTGAAAATCTCCACCATTTGTTAAATTCGTCATTATTTTTGCATGTGTTGTCTGTTTAAAAACTGTTTTCTAAAAACCACAAAAATCATATTGCTCTTTAGTGAAAGCTTAGATTTGTATCTGACTTTCCAGAATCAGAACCCAATAGCTAAAACAAGAAAATACTCTTAACTTTAGGATTCATAATAAAATTATGAGAGAGAATGTTAACAAAATAATTCCTTATGTTGGTTCCTGGGTTCTTTTTCTCAGAATGGCTTCAATAATGGACACCCAATTTCATCCAGAGGCTGTCAAGTTCTCTTTGAAAAATACCACAATCAACCACCCATATTGTTCCAGTTAATCTTAGAATCAGAGAAAAGGACGGAACCACCTTAATCAGATGTTTAATACTGAGTAACTCATGGTAATATATTCTCCAGTATTATAACTATAGTAAATGAAGTTTTAAAGTGCAGTAAAATAATACTAAGGCACAAGAATTGAGAATCTTGCAAAAAGTTGTATAATTAATACAAAACCCAAAAAATCTAATGAATGTTATTCACTGTTATCATGATATTTTGGCATTCCTCAGTGACATGTAAGAAGTAGTACTTTACCTAATTAGTAACACAACATAAACATCAGCTTAGAGTTATGAAAAACCCAAATATTTCAGAAGTACACCGGAAATATAAAACTTTACTTGTGACTTATCTAACCTATTTTTATCTGTGGCGTGTGCAGAAAGGTGTTCCTTTCCTGAAGAAAATAAACAGAAATTATTGCAAAAGATAAATATTACAGTATCCCTCCCAGCTGAAAATATTTTGAAAATTATTCCCAGTGTTAGGCATCTGTATTACTAGTGTCTTGAGTATTTTTCACTTGCTCTCCATCTGCATATACTTTGTTTCACACTATATTTTGTTCAGTAATTTGTAAGGCTGGGGGTGATGTAACACTAATTTGAGAACAAATTATGGGAAGGGAAGGGAAGGGAAGGGAAGGGAAGGGAAGGGAAGGCTACAATCTAAGCCTACACTTTTAAAATCAAGAACCTTCTTCCTTTTTCACCTTCTGAATGTGACCACACTGGTGGACGAGCTGGATGGTTTTCAGATGTATGTACAGGAAAGCAGCATGCAATGGGTGATGGGCAGCCATTAGTGATGGGGTGCACTCAAATCCTGTGTCATCATGGTAAGTCTTCAGAGCTGTCTTGTACAGATCAGCATAAAAGGGTATGACATGATTTGTCCAGTCATGAAAAAAGCTTAACATCACTGCTTAAAGTTCTAATGGTTCAAAAGCCGCAACGTCTAAAACAACATTTCTGAAGGTAAGAGGTAGTTAGAAATTGTCTCTGTTCACTAGTGTTGAAAGACATATACTATTTCTTTAGACATACCTTGAGACAAATATATTATTTCTCTAGTCCTTCTTCATTTCATCCACACAGAATTCTGTTATCAGTTTTGACCTTCTAATATTTTTTATTCACCCTTGTATTTAAAGTATATATACAAACACATTCACAGGGTATCATTTGAACATTGACACAGCATTAACAAAACTTCATTCATATTCATCTACATATTCAGCAGTTGCTCAGTGTTATGAAGCTAGCAGGAAAGGCACGTATTTCACTAGAGATGAAATTTGGGATCATATTAATTAATTCATCACTATAAATCACTGGAAGAGAGCATACCTTGTTAGCTTCAGTCACTCAGACAGCAATCAGTGGCTCATTAGCTTTAAAAATATCAACCTGGTTGAGCTATCATTTCTCTGCACAGTAGACTGATGAGTCACATTAGAATAAATGCTACATGGCACACAGAAAAATTGCTTTTATCCACAATCCAAACTACATGCACAAAATCATTTGTGAAAATCAGTGGTAAAGACACTCACACAATCACCAAAAAAGCACTGACCACAGTTTTTGTGCCTCATTTTGCTGCTAATTCCTTCTTAACCCCAGTCCTACATGCTTTGTACATGCAGTGCTCTGATTTGCCCTAAACAAGGGAGTTCAGATTACTGCAGAAGAAAATAATTGGGCCCCATCCATCTTTGGTAGTACCAAAATAATATGTTCACCAATTCCAGAAGCTTAGTTTCATAACACATAGAAAATTAGCCACAAATCCAATAGTAATGCATAATTAAAATGCAAAAATTTAAAAATAACATATATGTCAAAGAACATTTTTGAAGTGTGAACAATAACACTTTTAATACTAAATGAGTCTCCTGTAATTAATATGGTCACATTAATGTAAGTATTAGATAGTCTGAGTTGCTTTTTGTGCTCCAAAAGTACTGCACTTTTACAATGAGACAATGTTTATTCAGTCGTTTCTGCAAAGGTTTCCAGGTACCTAAATAAACTGAAGGAGAAGAGCACAAGTAGAGTTAAGCAGGGGCTCAGCATTCATAAAGGTACTCTGAAGTGTCAGAATGCTCAGCCAAATGCAATAGATGTAGTTTTCTGAACGACACAATTATGCCAAGACTGTAAATGTAGGCATAAGAGCAACAAGCCTTCACTAGTTTCTCAACATTGAGCATCAAGTTGATTTTAACAGCAAACATGTAAAAGAAGTGTACACTTGTAAATTCAGGGTAGAATATGTAATTAAATGTCTATCTCTGTTCTCACAATTTGCTGACTTTCCAAGCCACAGATTCAGGGTGTTTGCTGGACCTCTACCTCCTGTTTCTGCATGTGGCACCTGGAGTGGAAGGCAGCCTGGAGCATGTCATTTGCAACAGAGGAAAAGGAAAGCAGTCAGCAGAAATAAAATCTCTGGCATCAACTTAGTACTGTGCACATGTGTGAGTGACATAGCATGCCCTCAGGCTCATCCATCAGAAAACTCTATGTACAGTTCCACCCATCAAGTCCTATCTGCATAATGCCCTTCAAGTCATGAATTTCTCATGTCATGCTTTTGTTAACTTAAAGGTCTGTATCTTATAATCAGTATAATTTATACTGCTATCTTTAAGCAGTTATGAATAAATGTTTAATGTTCAAACAACTTTGCCTGGACTATTACAAGTTTGAAAACCTTCACTGATTTAACTAGTCACCTTTGCAGTGAAGACGTTGGTGCCTTACTAATGCACCTGGTTTTAGAGAAACATTGTAATTTTTCAAAGTAATTATGGCATATTTTCTCACAGCTTAAACTACTCTTCAAATTAAAGGCACCATAATCAAAATAGATATACCTCCTGACCTCTCTTAGAATGCATGCCAACAGACTATCATTGCTCTTTCTTAATTATTAAATTGCTTCTAATTACTAAAATAGAGAATCTTTTTTTTTTTTTTTAATTTGGAACATGTGATGGCATCCAGAACAGTTTCTAAGAAAAATTACAATAGTCATGGAAAAACATGCACAGATTGGCTCTTTCTCTACTAATTGTATTTAAAAATTCTAAATGTGTTTTTTCTTTGGTTAGCTCAATGTGGTGGTGTGTTGTTTTGATCCCAAATATTCAATACTGAATTGTGAAATCTGAACATAAAAAATGTCTGGGTTAACCTTCTCCAAGGCCAGAGTGCAGGCTGAGTGGAGAGTGACACAGACCTTCAGTTTAATGCTTCGTGCAAAAGTTGACCTTTCCCTTCTGTAATTCTTTGTTTTCCTGTTTCACTATCAGACTAACAGGTCATTTTTCTCCTAGACTGTAACATGGTCTTAGATGAAGATAGACACATGACACTCTTGCTCTTTCTTCAGAGGATTTGTCAACCTGTAATCAGGGTTTCGGATGTGATACAACTTTCAGGAATATTACTCTTACTGGCAAAGATTTTCTGTTCTGTGCTTCAGAAAGTGTCCTTCACCTGTGTTTAATATTATACCTTTTGCGTGATGTGAACCCAGTCCTTACAAGAAATATGAGTGAAGTGAAACGAAAAGCCTTGCAACAGATCCCACACCACTGGAAGCATGTGAATCACAGCAAGTAGAGGCACCTACCTCCTTAAGTACTAAAATATCTATGAAACTTTTCTTTGGGTGGCTGGAGTGCCTTAGTTTCCTGTATTTTGGTGTGTTTTATGCTTTGAAATGTTGCTCATGATTTTCATGTCCCTGTTATATCTGCCAATCAGAGAAGAGATGATGAACAAAATAGAAGAAATATAGATTAATCCTACCTTGACAGCTTTCAAGTGTAGTTTTTAGCTGAATGTTTTTTTAAACAGGCTGTATCTTACCCTGACTTGAAAAAAAACCCACTGAATAATATTGTCAAGGGACATAAATCTCACCTCCCATGCACACAGAGGAACCCAGAGGCAGACAGCAGCAGGGAAGCCCTAGTGCCTCAATCAAAGACATGAGCCCCTGCACTGGCTTCCCTTCTCCCAGGGATATATTGGAGACCATCATCACCATAGGTCATTATTAGATGGAGGATCATTATTAGATGGAGGGTCATTATTAGATGCAGAAGAAGAGCTATCTGGTGTTGTGCAAGATTTATTATGGGAGAGATCAAGGGTGGGGAAAGGGAGGCATTAAAATAAAATGGGGCAGAGAAGAGTGAGACAACAGAGGGATGAGGACATAAAAAGTGTCAGTTGCTGTAAATAGCTTCCTGGTCAGCATGCTGGTTTGGCCACGTCCTGTGCCTGAGCAGCATGATCTATCCTGTCTTCTCATTAAATTCCATTTCTAGCTCTTTTCCTGAGTGAAGTTCACTCTCTTCTGTGTGTGTGTATGTGTTTGGGGTCTGAGTGCAGCAAAGTAGAATCTGCATGTGCTGGATAGTGAATATCAGGCAGGACTAGCCAGTGAGTAGAGTAAGAGCTTTAGAGGCAGATATCTAAGATGGATCCTGGAGGGACCAGAGGGTCAGTGGGCTGACTATTGAAGGGTCAGGAGATCTCAGCCAGCTTCCAGAGAGTTTGGGGATTGATTGTGAGACCATTTGTGCATGAGGCGGGGGTGGCCAGGGCATCCCTGCTGGGGAAGTGTCAGTTTTTGAGCCCAGCTGCTCAGGGGATTCACGTGTGTGTCTGTGCCTGTGCTGCTGTGTGCAAAGAGGTCTGGTCTCTATCAGCAACCAAAGTGGGGTTGCAGCATTGAGGGCTTCTATGTGAAGTGCCAGCTGGGATCCAGAGACTGATACTGGGCGGAGTATCTGAGTCTAGCTGCTGGAGGGATCCACATTGTACCTGTTTATAGATATTTTCCCAGTAATGGGCCTCTGCCTTTCTCAGCCAGCCAGTGAGAGGGATCAGTTCATTGGCACTATCTGTGATCATGTGAAAACTGCATTTTCTGTCTGTGTTGGTCTGTGCTGCCAGCTGTGTGTATATGTGTATATGCACCATGTGCACCTGTGCCTGCTGGGAACACATGCTCAGCCTTGCTTCTGGGTGGACCTGGGGACAAGTGGAAGAAGCTTCACTTCTGTCAGTCTATGGGATTTGGCAGCAACTAACAAATGTTAAATAACTCTGACATATGCAGTGGAAAAGGATGAATGTGTCAGTGGGAAAATTTCAGGCTTTTCTTTTTCCTGCACCTTTGTGTTAGGCACAATCAAAAAATCTGATATCCTCGACCTGAAAGACTGAGACTATCACCTTTGTGAAATTTCTAGGTCCTAATCAGTGAATGTGTCTCATGTGATTGCTTGCCACAGCACAGGGTGCACCTCTAGCAAGCCCAGTGACAGAATCTGGACTTGACTGCAATCAGGCAGTAGTACCAAAGACTCACAGGAACCCAGACCTTGGCCCCTTTACACTGTTAGAATGTGTGAACGTGAAAGTATCATCCTCTGTACTGACACTAAATGAGGTAAAGCTATTGCAGTATCAGGTTTTATTGCTACACTTTGCTTGTGTAAGTTGCTTTGCTTTGCAGTGGAATTATTTAAAATTTTGATGATGCAGGAGGTACATATCTGTCAATAGGATTATGCACAATGATATTCAGGTTAACGTATTTAGCCAGGGTGTTAGAAGAATGGCCTCCTAATGAGATGTTCATGCATTTGCTGCTTTTTCTGTCTGCTCACATGTATAATGTACTTTATTTATTCTCCATGTAAGACACAGATTGTTTTTCCTGACCACAAATACACTCTTAGTGCATAGGAATCTAGAAGGTTAAAAGAGAGAGATTCAGAGATTTGTATACTCAGGTTAAATGAAGATTTCTGTGAAATATGCCTGTTTCATTAGTCCTAAAAGAGCAAAGCTGCAGTGTTCCATTATTCTGGCATGAAGTTATGCTGTATGGTGCAAAAAGTTTTAAGAGATGCTGTCATATCCCTTTCTCCAAGTTACATATGGCAGAGAAGCAAGAAATACCTATGTGAATATTATCTCAAATACTTGTAATTTTATTATCCTCATCATCTTAGAATTTCTTTAATTTCTTTAATGTCAGGACAAGCTCTCAGGCTTTTTTTATCAGAAAAAAAAACCAAACAAAAATTAGCCTAAATATATAAAAGATGAGTAAATCAAAGGTAACTACTGAAAACAAAGTCAAAATATATAAAAAAGATACTAATGAGTAGACTTTAAAATTTATGCAATGCTTTGCATTAATTAGCCTTTTTAAGCTTAAGTCAAAAAGCATGGTAGATAAAAACAGAAAATTAAATCTGTGGTAGAAAAAGAACAAAACCATCTGCCTGCTTACTGTTGTTAAAGGGGCACTTAGAGACTTAAACGGAAGATAATAGTTTACAATTTTTGCTGGACCTTAAGCACTTTGAAACAGGTTGTTTCCCTGAGTTCCAGTGACATTTAATGATATTTTTAATACTGTTTTTAGGCAGACTAAGAATTATGCTTAGGTGGTGGTTTATACAGGGATCTATATTCCTGTCTAGATCGTGAACTTCTATTTATAGGAAAAATATAGGAAAAAATCCCAATGCCTAATTAACTAATTATTCCTTCAGGTGGGAAATACCATTATACCCCATGCTTTCCATGTAGGAGAAATAATTACCATTGTAAGACAAAAAGGGCTGTTTCTTTAATTACAAACATTTATAGTTAAACTTGTCTTATAAAAGGTACCTATGAGAGCTAAGATCTGTAATAATTCCTCTGTGCCATTACTTCTAAGTTAGGGACACCTAATACTGGTGTATTCTAGAACACGATTAGGTGCATAAAATTTTACCACACCCCCTAGCTCCAGACTTGTAGAGATCTGTATGTGATATAGTCACCCAAACTCCCTTTACAGTCAGAGGAGAATAAGAGCACTTCTAAAGGGTGAATCATCTGTCCTATTTTAGATGTCAACCTTGAGAGGAGATGAATCACAGTTTGGAAATACTTATTTGTTTCCAGTGACTATAAAGGCAGTTTCTATAAGTAGCTCAAACGTGGATGTCTCTACTGTAAATGCACAAAATTTGAAGTAATGAAGCCCACCTCTAGCCCAGTCATGAGGAGTATCTTCCTTCCAGAATTGTCCTATCAAAATCAATGGTAAAGAATAAAACAAAAGCACTAATTTGCAGATGCTTTATTTCTGCAAAATTTACAGGAGCTTCAGGAAGCAGGGGAAAAAAACCCTATGTGCAGTTTCAGGGAAACCGTAGGGAAATCATGGTGAGTAAACAAATAGTTCTATTGAAAGTGGAATTAATGAAGCTTAGGTTTCTATGGATTTGTGTTTCATGCTTGATTTATTTTGTAAGTGAATTTTAATACAGCTGCTGTTGAAACTCACTTCTTATTAGACATCCAAGATTCTGCAGAGGCAAGAACCATTATGACTACCTCAACCAGACGAAAAGCTCTAGTGACAAGACATGCATTATTGACTCTGGAGCAACCATGTAGGTTGCTTGCCTGAAAAGTTGATTCTCTGGTGCCTAGCAAGATATACCTGTACTTCAGCTTTATTCAACAGTTGATGGGATCTCTCTTCCTTACCTAGACAGCTACTAACATGAAATGTTTGGGGATTTTGAGACCTCTCCTGCTCTATCAAGTTTAACTAAAAATTGCCAGCAGATATTCATCAGAAGTAATTGTGATAAACTAACAAAGAGGTGTAGGGTTTTGCACTGATGCACCTGTGCATTTACATAGGAAATAAAGGGAAAATATTAGAATGTCATTTGTTTAGGCCATTATAAAGACCCTTTCAGAAATCTAATTGCTGAAGATTCAGGTTTTACATCTTATTTGAGAGATCCCCTTCAGTAATTGTATGCCTCCTAATAAAATTCTAAGGTGAATAGTTCAGCATTAACAAAGTAAAGTGCCACCTCCTGCTCTTTAGATGTCTTATATCAAAGGTGTGAAATGACCTGACCCAAGATATTTATCCAGGAAAATATTTAACTACTTAATTTCACAAAGGCCTGTGGGAAAACAAAATCTTTCTTTCATAATTACACTGCTTTCAAATTAAATTAATTTCCCAGACCAACTTCCATTGGTTCTGCTCTTGAGAATTCAGACATATATTTGAAATTTGGGTTGTTTTTTTTTTTTTTTAATTTTTACAAGCTTTTTTCACAACATCTCATTTTTTTTAACTGCTGGAGAACAGAAATGAATCCATTTTGTCACGGTTAATCCAATGTTTCTGAGAAAACAGTCTGAATGTAATTTTTTTCTCCTCTTCACAGCTCCTTGTTCTCCTGTTTCTTTATCAGGGAAATGACATGTGGTAGCTGTGATAGTCTAATTACTGGCAGAAATTCAGGATGAAGCTGTTACTCCATGATGCAACACTCAGCCTCTGTCAGACTCCATGACAGCCTAGATGATAGACTCCAAACCACAGGAAATCTCAGGCATCTGTCTGTGTATCTAGATACTTTCACTACGTGATCACTAGGGTAGCACAGCTGTTAGACTGAAGTAGCAGGGCAAGGAACAGCCTAGAGATGCGTGCATTGAGCAGACTGCTCTCTTGTGATGCACAGAAAGGGAAAAATTTTGAACAATGAAGAAGTCTGAATCTTACAAAAGCAGGAAAGTTTTGGCAAAGTAAAAAATTGGTCTCAAAGCTATAGCTCTGTGAAATGTTATGATTACTGTATTTGCATGAACTATGTAAAAAACAGATTGCAGGAGTGCCATATTATGACCTTACAGGCTTTAGGCTTATTCTTTGATCTTATGAAAAATAAGAGGATCTACAGCATTTGGAGGAAAGGTCACTTTACACATATTGCTGTGGGTAGTTGGATATATGTCTCTGGTGACATGTTCAAAGAATAAAATCAATTGCAACAAATAAAGCTTAGTACTTCACAGTCTAAAACCTCTTAGCTATAATGATCCATACTTATTCCACAACAATCAAAACATAAAAATAAAAAATATAAAAATGAAAAGGAAGTGCACATAGGCTGAAGAAAGAAATGCCTTTTATAACTGCAACCTAAGCTACCATTTCCCTTGTCTCTTCTTTTATGGGGACCATATTATTTTTACATCACTGTAAAAATCAGTGATTAATCTTTTTCATACATTTGTTATGGAGTATTACATTTGGTCTGGAATTTGTTTTGTGTTCTACCTTCAGAGTTCATTAGCTTCTGCCTTCCTTGACACCAGAACTCTGTGCTTTTAGTCTCCATTGAAACCCTTATAATAGAATGTACTGAAATGCAATTACTATATTCTTGGATTTATGGACCAAGACTGGCACCTTCTGGTGAGTGAATTTAAATTCACTACAGAAATATGATATCCTAACAGACTGTGCTTTTAACAAGTTGCTACTTAGAGATATTCCAATATCCTAGATGTTTTTGCCACCTATTTTAAATATATAAAGTCATTATATTTCACAATACATGTACATGAATAGTTATACATAGATACATAGGGACTTGCTTGTAAATTTATCATTTTATTAATTAATCCACATCAAATTGAACAAATTATTGCTATAAATTGATTTTTGATTCTGACATTATCAAACTGGCTAATATGATGGTTTTTTAAAATATAATGGAAGTTATTTGAGCTTATGGAACAACAGAAATGGGATTTAAACTTGAAAAATACAGTTAGTGAAGAGGTGCACTCTTTCAGGTATTCTTACCAATAGGTTCTAAGACAGTACGGATATGTTTACAAAAGCTGGAATGATGGTCATTGGGAAGACAAAGCAGAGTATATTTTGCACACATTTTGGATTTGTTTGTTTGAACAACTAGAGACGTTTCTGTTACAGGTTCTCAGCTACTAGTAGATCCTAAGATAAACCTTGGTATTTAGCTGTCCACACCAGAATAACCCATTAAATCTCCATGACAGCAAACATAAACTCTTCTGTAGAGCTACTTGGATTGTTTTTTTAATATATAAGTTATAAATGTCACAAGGAGGGAAAGAATAAACTTTTATTGTTTTGGGTTCAGACCGCCTACCTTTTCATGTGCAGTAGCCATTGAAAATGGGAGAAAGACACAGATCTAGTCTCCTTGAAAAGGGGTACATATTATCTAGCAGAAGTAGCTTTTTAACATTTCGGGCAGAGATTGAACCATGCCCTTTAATCCACCCCTACTGTGATACACTACAGGGAAAAGATGGCCTGAATTAAAAATAGACAGTATCTGGGGGGAATGTTTGAAGGATCCTTAAGTATACTTGATTCCTACCCTTTTTTCTTGTTTGTTTGTTTGATTGGGTTTTTTTTGTGGGACTGATATTCCTGCATGAGCTAGAATGCTAGAAAAGATGCATAGCTAATATACATTCATTAATTTGTTAATCAAAATTAAGATAGTCACAGAGTTCCTTCTGCTCTGAGTTTTGCATTTTCCCCTAGCACCAGTATGAGCCAGAGACCTTATAGGTGATTTGTATCAACACAATTCTGATAATTATGTCACTCTCAAAAAAGTTTTATTTTTATCCTATGTTAGTGCCAATTCCACCATTGTTTCTAAACTTCCAGGTTCCTGTACAATGAAAATGTTACCAAGTCCAACTTTTACGTAAGTCAAGGAACAGCCACCGCTTTGCAATTCTTTGATGCCTATGGACCAAATTAATCAATATAAACAGTTTTATGCCCCATTTTCTTACCCCTTGTGTCACCCAGTCCCATCAGATTTCTGCTGAGTTGAATCCTGTGCTCACTCATATGCTCACTGCTAGCATCTCACGTTCCTGCTGTGTCTGCTCTCCACATCTCTTCCTAACTAGGTCAGAATAGAGAGATAAAGAAAACAGTAAACCAATTTGTAGTTTTTCAGTCTCAGACAGTACCTGGCTGGATGCCATTCACATCAAGAATAAGGCAACTTGCTGTCCTTGAAATAATAGCGTAAGAGCTGCCAACCAATTGTGCTTGATGGGACATTATCACTTGATAAATTGTTTTCCTACAGCAGTACAATTCACTTTTAGGATTTACTGCAGATAACTATAATGGGAAGGTTGTGATAGTAAAAGGGAAGAAGAGTCTCATAGTTCTAATTTGAAATATTTCTATTTTACTAACATAAAAATGCTTGATAGAGATCATACCCTGGAGTATGCAATCTATTTCAATGTCAAGAACTCTAGTAAAATGAAACCATCTCCCTACAGGTGATTAGCTGGGAGATACACTTGTCCACAGACCTCTTTACCTTTGTCTAATTTTTTTATTATTACTGTTATTATTACTAGCAGCAACATGTATGCTGTGGAATAGTACACAAAAAAAATCATATTTTACTATCTTGAAAGTAGTCCAGATTTCTGTTTACTTTCAAATTACCACAGACATAGACGTGTCTTCCAAAGAAGACATAATTTTATTCTGAAAATATGACCTTGCACATAATTTTGTATGTTTTATTAAGGGTGCTTCTAGAACTCAAAAATAAATGTCTCCAGAAAGTTAGTGTTGTTAGAAAGTGAAATGACAATGAGTGATAAGCTTTGTTTGCAACCTAGACATTGCTTAAGAACTTTGTGATGTAATTAGCTGCAGCAAGAAAGCAAGTTGGTTTATATTTCTTCAAGCAACAGTCAAACACAACCCCAAAGAAGTTGTTAAGAATTTTTCATAACCAATTAACAACGGCCTTCCTACTTAATAAATACTTTAACTTACACAATGGGGAAGTTGAATGTTTTCAAATCAATACCTGTTTCGAATACTTCAGCCCTTAACACACTTGCTGCAACATTCTGTCTGCTGTGTAGTACCACAATTCTTTGTTAAAATACCAGAGGAAATAGAATTTGCTCCAGGTCTTTCCTTCTTAATTCTGCCCCACAATTAAGAATCCATGTGCAGCCACACAGGTGTTATTGGGAATGTGTCCATGCAACTATTCCAGAACAATTACCCAAACTTCGTCTTCCAAGATAAGGAGTAGTGAGGAGTGAGTTATTAAGAATTTTTATGCCATAAAAGTATTGGCAGCCCTGAAGACTATGGTTCTCTGTCCACAGAACAAATATAGCAGACAGCCCTGGCATATGTTTTTTGCATCCTTCCTTAAAGACTATACACACTGGAGAAAGTAGGAGAGTTGCCATTATGTGAGGCAACATGAGCCAGTGCCCAGGGTGTGGGACTGCAAGACCTGAAGCTGATCCTCACTCAATATAAATTTTTTGCAACCCCATTACCCCTTTTCAGTCTCTGTGAGACTATACAAATCAGTGCTTGAAAACTGATCCAAGAGACCTAATTTTTTTTTCCTGGCAATACTTTTGAACTGCTGTATGTGAATTTGGATAGTTCTGTTTTCTATCTAAAAGGACGATATAGCATTGCTTTGCAAAATATGGAAAGATATAAAAGGAATTGTGAAAGAAAGAGATTAGCATTGCTAGCTAAAATAAATGCATTCCAGTCCAAACTGTGGATATCTGACATTTTTGTTATCAAGTTAGAAGTAGACCTTTAAAGTGATCTTACTTGTACTCCCCTTACAGGAATCTAATGAAAGCTCAGTTACTGCATCACACTGGGCATGCCCTGCTGCTCCCTTCTACATTCCTACCATTTTCCTATCCAGGTGTTGCATAGAGCAAAGGTCTATCTTAGATTTTTGGGAAGCATCTTCTGAGTGGCAAGCAGAGAGTCTGCGATGATGTTTTGTGCATTTTCCTGAGCAAAATATCTTAAGATTTTTTGCAATTATTGGAAGTGGACTAAATTTGATGGCTCAGCTAGTCCTCCTTCAAAACCATGTTTTTTATTTTGCAAAATGCATCTTTATGACTCAGAATCAGATGCCTTGCACATGACAGCTCTGTGACTGTTATGGAAAAGTGATGAAAAAAATTCATTTAAATAGTCTCAGTATAGATCTTGTAAACGCTGAGTTAATTTTCTTACAGATCAGGTATTCTATCTAAAAAAAAAATATGTATGGAATATTTGCCACAGTGGAAAGGTGAGGTTATGTCGTGTAGAAATAGAGAATTTTGGTGGTTTCGCATGTTTCTGTTCCAGGAGTTCAGAGTTGATTTTATGATAATAAAAACACAGAAGGTAATAGAAAGCTGTCAAAATCTCAACAAAATCACTTTAATTTAAACAACAGATTCTGTTGATAGTATCCGATTAGCTTGTTTTGCAGATGTAATTTTGCAGACTGACACAGAACAGTCACTTATTTATGCCAGTGTAATTTAGAATATAAACATGAATTATGTGACTCTTAATCCATTCAATCTATGTCTTTCCCAGATTGTTCTCTATTGTCTATACACTAGCAGTGATTTTCACTTTCATTTAAATTTTCCTTGCTATAGAGCTTCTATTGCTTCTTTTGTGCCATCATCCTTAAAGAAGATAAATCTGTCTGTCAAGAACTCTTCTTTGATTTTTCCTTTCATAATTTCATCCCTCTGCTTCTTTTTACTTCTCTTTTTATTAAGCTATAAAATTTGACTGTGCTCCTGGTTGACTGCACCCTTCAGTAACAGTCTGTCAGCACATTCCCTGCTGGCTACTCTTTGCCAAGCTATAGCACTTAGCCTTTCCCATAAACTAGGTTCTGCTACTATTGCCCATCTCTGAACATTCTTGTGTCTGTCTGTATTTTATGGTAATTTGGTGCCTTGAGATATATCCAGTAATACAGATATTGCACTGTGTGTATATATTACAATACATACTAAAAGTCGTAAAGAAAGGAAATTTTCACCATGTTCTGATAATATTTCTCTGCCTATAAAGACCACTGTTACTCAGACCTATACCTCAATTGCTTCAGGTACTTTCCTGACACTGCAGTTCCTAGGCATCTCCCCTCTGCATCTTGGACTATATTATCTTCTGAAGTTATTAATATGAGCCTCCCTGCTTCTCATGTTTACTGATCTGTTACGTTTTCTGTTGCTATTTATGATTACATTGCCAAGCCCAACGGCATATCTACTTTTTTCCCCCTTATTTGTTATTTCCCTTATTATTATTATGAAATACCTTGTACCATCCCCGCAGTGGTCCCCATCTTCCCTGTTTGGGAAAATCTGTAGTGTGTTTTTGCAGTATTTATCCCATAGAAGTCCACTTACATGTAATTTAATTTGAATTTTGTCTCAGACAGTAAACTCTACCAAACACAATATTTTGATTATTTATTGCATCTATTTCTTTTATTTTTTACATTTTTTTAATTGGTACGTTAAAAAGCCACATAAAATTCCTCTTCAGATGTTTTGTTTTTAAATGATATTGTTTATTCAATGTAGAAAAATTATTTTCCAGGAGCTAGAAAGTGTGATTTCTATTGGGAGAGTGGCAAAACTCTCTCCACAGTACCAGCAGTCAACCACACATCCTGTATCCAGGTTCTCTTGGTACATAGAATTAGCTTTGAGGTTTCAGGGAACAAAGGTGAAGTAAGGATTTACCAGTACTCAGTCATTCACCCCTAGGAACAATCCAAGAACAAGATATGATTGTGAGTTAGTAAATATTACCAGAAAAATTATTGACAATATACTAAGAACAATTGTTATTCTACAGTTGATATACCAGGGAATAATAAAATCAAATCCATAATTCTTTACTACATTGCAGAAGGAAGATCTTCAAGAAAAAAATGAATTGCACAGCAATTTATGATGATTAGGTCATCTGCATACTAACACAGTTTTTCTGAATTTGTGGATAGAGTTGGATATTTTTACACATTGATCAGGCCTCCTCTGATGTAAAGAGGTTGTGAAAAGATTAGTCACAGCACCTGAAATTTGGAACAATTGAGACAAAGACTGTGAGCATTTTGAATCACTAAGTACCAAAATGTGATCTCACAGTTAATATTGTCTAGGAGGTCAGTTGCTTATGATCAGCAGCAGAGCCTGTCCTTTATCAGTGCCTATGAAAGTCAATGGGCAGTCCTCTGCTGATCAGTCAACCTGACTTCAGTGGATGCCATGGCAGTCAATACCAGGCATATATGATTCCAGTGAAAACATTCCACTTTATACTGCAATGGACTTTATATCAATACCATAAGTGAGTACATTACACTTGGAGCCAAAATTAGAAACAAATCTTATAATTAAATAAAAGGAACTTGATCATAGGTGCATTAGAATTTCTTGTCAATAATAGTAACAGACCTAATGAGGACACATCTTCCTTCACTCCACCTTACTTCACATTACTGGAGATGTAGATGACTTGCTGCTATTAGTAAGCTGTTGCACTTTCATCTCTCTGTAAATAATGCAGGTGGAAAAAAGTGATTACCTGATTTAAATATTGAAAAGTTACAAAATGTTGCTCTTTCTGGGCATCAGTTTTAGCTGGATAAACTACAGTATCAAATAAAGTTGAAATTGAGATGAACTCTTTCTACTTGCTTAAGAAAAAATGGCCCAAATACAAATGAAAATCTATTTACTGCTTTGCCAGTGTAATAAATCTGCTGTTTTGCCATCATAGTGCTCTTCTCAGTCCTTTAGTAGGAAGTAGAAACGCAGCCTACAGCTATCTGCAACAGTCAGTCACTTCAATTTAACTTTAAAAAAATCTGGCTGGCAGACAGGGAGCTGGTCTCCACAGTGGTAGTTTTATAACAAAACACAAGTGTCAGGTAAAATTATATCCGGCAACTAGACTTCTACCACCTTATTCATCCAGTCAGACAAATAGAAATATTACCTACAGTCCCTTCATTAGATGTTATTCACCTGCAATAGGCAGTAATTTTTCATTTGTTTCATATAGTTTACAACTTTCTTCCACACACTGTGATATTTCTATGCTTCTAATTTCAAAATCCCATTAAGAAATTATTGTTCCATGTTCTTTTTATTCTTTTGTTAAAGGGACTCTGTTAAAATTATCATAGTTATTATTTCAAACTGTAAAAATGCCATCTGATAGAACTGAAATCCTTGATCAATTCCTTCATCTCCTTGAAAATCTGTGCCTGGGTGGTCCAGCTGCACCTCCTAAGCTTGGTCATAAACAGACCCATAGCAGATCCTAAGACATGAGATGGCTCCTTGCATTGTAGAGCACCAAAGGATCCCCCCAGAGACAGGGAGATGTTCAAAATTAATGAAAGAAAACTCATTTAGCAAACAAGATGTACATTCTCAACCCACAGTGGGTTTCATCTCACCAAATTTAGAAATCTGAAACTATACATGCAAATCTAAGATGGTAAAGTCACTCTAGAGTCAATAAAGAGAAACAGACTTCTCACTAAAGAGAAATAGCATGTCTCTCTCCAGCCAGAGATTTCTGAGAATGCCAGATAATTGCCCAATTCTTATGATTGGAGTAGAGGGATGTTTTTTGCTGCTCTTGGCAAGCAGAAGTCTGCGGTGAGAGCCTAAGAGTAATCTGTTAGAAAGAAGTTAGAGGAGAAATACGAATGGTTTTTAAAAAGTTAGGAGAGTAACAGCTGAGAAACACAAGTAATAGCAACATCTAATTACCATGCTGGGATATAAATATAAATACAAAGAAAAAAAATCTGTAAATTGATTTCAATAATTCTGCTACTTAGGGAACCACAAACATCAAAATGGTCTCAACATAGATTCCCCCTACACTTTTTCATATTCAACAGATCAATAGTTCTTTACAGACTTCACAGAATTGAATTCTTTCAGTAGTACAATGCAATACGTCAATCTTACAGTACTTGGCACCAACTTTCGCAAAACTTCGCTGTCAGAAACCCTGAAGCAGCATTGAATCAATGGCAAAGAGCCATGATGAACAGAAGAGACACAACTGCCCCTAGTGACACACTCAGCTTTTTCCATCATCATTTCCATTCTCACTGTTCTCACAACATGCAGGTAGGGTCACATGCAGTTGGATCACCTCTGCTGGGTTAACAAGCTCCCTTTACCTCTATCCTGTCTGATTACACTCCCAAAAGAGTGTGTCAGTGAAACCGACAGAACAATGACCTGGTCAACAACCGAAAAAACAACTGCAGTTTTCCCAATTTTTTGAAACAGCAATAAAAAAGACAAAGCAGAAAGATCTGGTGTGACCCAGGTATTATGCTAGTAAACACGCCTCAGATTAGGAAAAAAAAATTGAAGCTGTATATGTCTGAGCAACTCCCATTTCCTGTCCCCCTGTGCTGCTCCTTGGGAGGAAGTAGAGAAGTCAGGAATTAAAGTTGAGCCCAGGAAGAAGGGAGGGAGGGAAGAAGGTGTTTTAAGCTTTGTTCTTATTTCTCATTATTCTACTCTGATTTGACTGGCTTTAAATAATTATTTCTGTTGTTTTAAAATTGAAATAATTCCCTCAAGTCAAACCATGATGGCAACTGCTGAGTGATCTCCCTGTCCTTATCTTGATCCGTGAGCTTTTTGTTGTGTTTGCTTCCCTGAGGGAGTGATGAGTAGCGTGGTGGGGACCTGACACTCAGCCAGGGTCAACCCCCCTACTCACCATTTACCTCAAAGAGCTATTTGTGACATGTCCTATAGGAGACCTCTCTAATTATCTGTTTTTTTATACAGAGGTGTTCTGGACTGTTATCATCTGATGCTAATTGAAACACCCTTCAGAGCACTCTACAATGGTCAACTTTTAGATTAAGATAAGGGCAGAACAGTACTAAATAGTTGTCTGTAAACCACAAATGCCTATCCACTTGCCAGAGGAACACTTGAACAGCAAATAGTTGAACTAGTTTAACTATTAACTGCTCATAACATGCTATGACAGCAGGAAAATGGTCTTCTTTCACTTAATCCCCTAGAAGCCTTAGTAAGTTCTCAATTTTCCTGCTTTTTTATCTTGAAGTCTTCTGCAGAATTTTATTACAGGGCTTTATCAACTTGTCTATGCTCTCTGGGATTTTCTTGAATCTACTGTGTCATATTGCTGAGAGGCCTCCATATCTTCCCCAAGGATTGCTGAGGGGCCTCCATATCTTCTCCGAGGAATTAATGTAACATAAAAGTCCCCCAGAAAGAGGTATATACTAGAAAGTTAAATCTGGCTCTTTCCAAGTGTATGCTTGCACTTGACACTACCAACAACTGACACAGTCATCGTCCTGGCCAATATCTAGGAAGAAAAGTAGTAAAACACAATCTGAATAAAACAACCATTCAGGCCCTTAACATTAGGATAGGAACAAAAACCTTGATTCTAAAGTGCACCTAGTGCAATATAGTCACTTTAACCCATGCTGTAGCAAGTGAACGATCCTGTGGCGATTGTCCATAGTCCAGCCAGGACAAGAGGCAGTGCTGGACCCTAAGAGCTGCAGACAGACATAGTGTTCTTACCTACTTTTACGCATATATTTTTCTGTTTGGGTCATAAAGGCTGCGATAGAAGAATGAGTTAGAATAAGGTATGTACTAGGGAGGCTTGTGTTGTTGAGATGCCAAGGACTTGGGATAGCTCTCCTGCCATGGTGTGTATCTACTGTGTTTCAGTATAGACAGTTCTGCCATCTACTGCAGACTACTGTGTCTGTATGACCAAGCTACAAAGTCTGGGGAAGTACCCATTTCTCAAACTCTATCTGTCCACACACTGAGGAAACAGCTCTTCTGAAGATGGACAGCAGCGTCCTTACAGAAAGCCAAAAGAGATCTCAGTCCCACAGCATGGTTTTTATTTGAATAATGAGTTTATTTGAATAGGAGAGTCAGCTATGAGACTTTAAAAATGAAAAAAGCAGCATTTAAATTTATGCACACTATTTAATAAGTTGATAGAAGACAAAATGGATGCATTGAATTTAGGGGCTTTAGGAGGGCAGGTAAGCTGGTGAGTTCAGCAAAAGGCAAAGAATGTTGGCTGAATTCAAATCAGCAGAGGTTTACTGACACACAGGAAATTACCATGCTCAAGACAGAAATTACGAATACCAGTTAAAGAACAGATCTGACATGAGTTCATTAACTCATTTGATTTCCAGAATGGTCTCTTTTGTTTCTGGCTCTTCACCAGTAGGCAACAAGAAGTGGCAAGGAATCAACACTGCTGCTAGGCTTGCAAACTGTATTAACGATTTGACAGATGTCTTCAGTGGAAGTAAGTAGAAAAATGACAAGTTCTTCCATCATCATTCATGTTTAATCTAAAACTTTCATGAAGCTACTGGTTGCATGCCAAAGGGATTTTTTAACCAGTAGAAACTACAATGTTCAAAACCCAGCCTAGATAGTTCACTATAAATATGGATAATGTATGAAATTTCATCCTCACAAGGGGTCAGTGATTTTTTTCCAAACAAAAGATGAACACAGACCATTCAAAAGCTAGAGGAAAATTATCATGGAAAACTAGATTGTTCTGTCTGGATAACATGTTATACTTGCTCTAAGGATGTCCTGATTTAGCTATATTTAAGATCTTTCTACATAGCTAGCTAGCTTGCTATACAGTGTGAATAATAAACAATGTTGTTCTAAAACCCACAGGAAACCTACTGATGTGTTTTCTTTACATTGACTTAGTATAACACTTATAAATAATCAACTTTTGTGCTGTCATAGTGTTCAAATGCGAAATGATCTAGCCATAAATCAGTCTTAAGACAAGAAAATATGACACATTAGTCAGATAAACACATTTTTAGCAGTTCAAAAGCAAGTTGGTTACCTTTTAGAACTGAAATACTTTTATTTTTAATACCTGTAGGAGGTATATAACTTTCTATAGTTCATAGCTTTTCAAAAGGTAAACAGCTACATACTAAAGCTTGTCAAAATTTTATACAAAAGTCTGATTCTAGAAAATCAAAGCATTTCTTAGAGATTATTTCACTACCCAGCAGAAGTGCCAGGAAAGAATTAAAAATTTTCTTTAGTTTAGTTTGTTTGTTTTATTGTATTATTTCATGCTGTTTTGCAGAAATATTATAGGTAATTATACAAGAAAAATATAAAGCATCCTAACACATCTCAACAAAGTAATAGTATGAAGTTAAGTTGAAATGTTTTAGAATATTTCGTCCTACATAGCATAAAGTTCTTTGAGTCTTTCAATTCCACTAGAAATGCACAATTATTTACTTCTTCTATGTAAACAAACTAAGCACATATCTATCTGCTTTGTTATTATTTGATTGCTTCCAAAATATGTTCTTGTTTACATGACTTAATAGCCTTAATCTGGTGAGGTATTAGTCAAATGCTATACTGTGATGCAAGTTTAAAGAAACTGCTTTCAGAACACTGAAATCAAGTAATCAGAATGCCCCCACATAATCGTGTTACAATGTTGCTAGCTTTGCTCTGGGACAGGTCAGTCAGATAATTCATTATTGTTTGACTGTGACATTTTCTTACTACTGTAAGGAAACATTTTAAGCAGTACATTTAACAAACTGATAAATAATCTTAGGGTCAAGTAAGTTTAAGCCAAGTAAGTTTTGGGGTTTTCTTTCCAGCTGTGCCTCTCTATGAGGCACATTTAGTACCTGTCCTAAAGCTTAAAGTCAGTCAAAGAGACTATACTTTGTTGCGGTGCCTCTGGGCGTGGCTTGCGACCGCCAGTCCTTTCCCCCACCCCGCG
>VZRZ01008347.1:197949-223457 GCA_013398175.1 Climacteris rufus | reverse complement strand
GATGCAAAAGGCTCCGAGTTACTCACGCTTTCTACCTGTGGCAATACTTGAGTGCTTTTGTGGAATTGTTCTTACTGGGGTGTTATAAATGTGTATCTTGTAAGATTACGGTGTGACAAATTGGAAATAATAACAGGATTTTTTACATTACTTTTTAAAATGAATTTAATTGGAATGTTAAAATAATTTTCATTGTTTAACAGTGAGCAGACACTGGCAATTGCATAGTAAGGATGACATCCATTAATACAGCATAATTATCAATTAGCTTTATCATAGAATCATATAACCATACAATAGTTTGCTTGGTGAGACATTTAAAGATCATCTAAGCCAACCCCTCTGCAGTGAGGGAGACATCTTCAACTAGATCAGGGTGCTCCAATCAACCTAGCCTTGAATGTTTCCAGGGAGGGAGCATCTACCTCCATTCTGGTCAATTTGTTGCAGAGTTTCACCAGCAACATTTTTTTCATCATTGTAAAAAAATCCAGAATTATGTCTAGTCTAAAACTACCTTCTTTTCTAAATGGTTTCTAAAACCATTCTTCCTTGTCCTATCACAACAGGCCCTGCTAAAAAGTTTGTCCCCATCTCCTCAGAGCATATTTTTCTCCAGACTGAACAACACCATCTCTCTCAGCTTTTCCTTATTGGAGAGCAACTTCTTTGTGGTCCCCCTCTATTTCCGCTTCAATAGGTCTGTGTCTTTTCTGTACTGAGATCTCCAGAGCTGCACACAGCACTCAGAGTGGGCTCTCAGGAGTGCAGAGTAGATGAGTAGAATCACCTCCCCTGACCTGCTGGCCATGCTGCTTTTGATACCGCCCAGGGCATGGTTGGCTTTCTGGGATGGGAGTGCACACTGCTGAATTATAACCTTTTCTCCACCTGTATCCTCAAGTCCTTCTCCTCGGGGCTGATCTCAATAACTTCATCCCCCATACTGCCTTGAACTGGGGGATAGCACTTCATATTTGAAGTAACTTAGCAGCATTGTGCATATAAGGACAGAAGTGAATCCAAAATATCTCTCTGATTTAGCCCAGGAGATATTTTGAAAGAAGATGTTCTTTAAAGCTTTCTGATTTAACATGAGAACAATGACAGAGTAAGTTTCATTTCTGTTGATGTGTATAAGCCATGGTTGGTAGTGTTGAAAGGCATATGTGGAGTCAAGAAGCAGCACAGTTGTACTCCCTGATGAATGCAAGATGCCTAAGGCGAATAAGAGCTTTAGTGCATGTTCTTCAGGGGTACACCAAGACAAAGGTGTTAGAAAGTGCCTGAAGGTGAAACTGAAGGAGGTGGGAAGTAGAAGGACGCTGGATATCTGGACTTGAAATGGAATACACAATTGTTACCATTCAGGAGGAAAATGAACACAGTAAGCTCTTTTTTTGATGGCACTTTACAGTGAAATGCCTTTCCACATTAAGTTAAACATTTTAAGTTTTGATTTATCAGTATCCTAGGTAGGTACAATGATACAGCCACAGAAATTCTACATGTGCTTTCTCAAAAAAAAGAAAAAAATAAGTCTGCTAATGCCATTATAATTAGCACATATGAGTGCATGATTAAAGCACATAAGAAAAATGCACCAACCAAAAATTAAAAACCACATTAGTGATTTCAGACATCTGGAGATACCTGATAAAATCTTATTATTTGAGTACTACACAACCTCAATCCAATAGCTCTTCTCTGGATGAGGAATACATCAGATACAGAATCTTCTAGGTTGTCAAGAAAGAAAAATTGATTAAAAAATGGTTAAACAGATACATGCTTTTTTCCATCTGTATTTAGCAGCAATCCTCATCTGTCTTTCATGTCTATGTTTCTTATTTAATAGGCCTGGCTTCGAATAAGAATAACCAAAAGACACAAAGGTTCTATTTCAAGACTGGGAGTTGCAATCTTCTTGGCTCAAAATTATTGACCTGAAATGCTGCTTCACCTTCTGTGTACAAAAATAAAATTGTTCTGCTATTATTTTCTACAAGCACTGTCACACAATCCCCAAAGTGGCACTGGCATCAGACAGCTCCTTCTCTCCAATTCTCTACAGGTCAACCTTTTTCTTCTGATATAAAATGTAATTATTTGAAAGAAAGTTCAAGTAAGAATATTCACTCATTCTCTCTCACCACAATTTCTGACCCCTTCCTTGGCCACAAGGATTTTTAGCACCTCCTTCCCACCACCAAGGAAAGAAAATAAATAGATCTGTAAGGCAAATTTAAGATTACATTTTAGTTAATGAATTTTCAATATGACTTGATGGATGAAAACTTGAACATGAGGCAGAAAAGTGCACTTGCAGACAGAGATCCCAGCCTGCACCCAAAGCAGTGTGATCTGCAGGTTCTCCCTCTCTACTCTGTTTTTGTGAGACCCTATCTGGAGTACTGCATTCATCTCTGAGGTCCTCAGCACAAGAAGGACAGTGACCTGCTAGGCTGAGTCCAGAGCAAGGCCAAAGAAATATTTAGAAACAGCTCTCCTATGAAGAAAGGCTGAGAGATGGGGTTATTCAGCTCGGAGCAAAAGGCTCTGGGGAGACTTTGTTGCTTATAAAAGGGGCTTATAGGAAAGATGAAGAAAGAATTTTTGTGCAATTAGTGTTTATAAAAAAAGACAGAGAAATAAATTTTACCAGAATCTGTAGTGACAGGTCAAGGGGCAATGTTTTTATATTGAAAAAAGGGTAGGTTTAGACAAGTGTCCAATTAACCCCAGGACAATAGCCGGGAAGGAGCATAGCTAGGACATGGAAGATATTCTGTACCACCTCACAACATTGGTGGCATCAGCGGGAAAGGACTTTCTTCGAGGGAGAAGGGGTTCCTTCCTGCAGAGCCAGAGTGGCAGATGGAGCCGTCTGGGTCAGGCTGGTTCCAACACGGAGCGAGTCATGGGGTGGTTCCGGTGCCGAGCTGGAGGGAGTGGTCACAGTGGTGTGGCTCCAGGCAGCTATTGTCTGCTGTCAGGGTTCCAGGATGAGCAATACTGTTTCTTTCTTCTTGTACCACCTGTCATTAGTTTTGTTGCTATTACTCTTTGTTTTCTTATCCCATTGTTGTTTGAAGTACACTGTTCTTATCTCAACCCTTTTGTGCCTCCAGTTCTCCTCTCCAGCACACCAGAGGGGGGTGACGAGGGGAGAGAGGGAACAAGCAAGCAGCAGTGGAATGCTAAGCTGGGGAGTACCATTCCTAAACAAATTTCATGGCAATTAGACATAAGGAAGAAATTTTTTACAATGAGGCTGGTCAGACATTGGAATGGGTTGCCCAGAGCACCTGTGGATGCCCAGCCATTGGAAGTGTTCAAGGCCAGGTGTCATGAAGCTTTGAGCAACCTGATCTAGGATAGCTGTCACTGCCTATGGCAGAGGTCTTGAACTACATGATCCTTAAGATCCTTTCCAAACCAAATCATTCTATAAGTGTATTGTTGCCCTGAATTTTGCAGTTCTTCGAAGTTTTCATTCTTCTGTAACAGCTTCTCACGTATTCTCTGTAAACATAGCCATGTTTTTCTAACTGTATTCTATTGTTTGCATTCCTTTCTCCTGGGTGGAGAGATTTGATGGATATTTCCTTTGACCAGTGTGATGGAGGGGTGGCAATTTCTCCCTCCAATCCACGATGGTCTCTAGGAGGATATAAAATAAAGTGCGGGGTCTTGACCCCCAGTTTTCTGGCCCACAGTTTGGCTCTCTCTTCAACCCGTGTCTGTGTCTTTCTTTCGTGTCAAAGTGTGACAGTGTATAATATTTAAAGTCACTTGGTCCAGGTGGAGATTAGTTGTTCGGGTTTTTTTTACTCCACCAAATAAAAAATGTAAGTCACACATTTTTTTAGACAGCAGAAAAATGTAAGTTCAGAGCAGAACTTACATTTCAGCAGAAAAATGTAAGTTCAGAGCAAATAAATGTTTCCTCATAATGAGGAGGATTTTTTTTCTGTAGAGTTACAGGAAATTAACAACGTTAAATAGTGATTAATAAAACTCACAGAAATACAAAGTTTTGGTCAGTCTACAGAAGCAAATAAAACAAAGGATGAAACTAAAAAGCTATGTGACAAAAGTCCTTTCTTGAGCTCTTGTTTTTATTTCAGAATTCTTACAGAGGTTCTGCAAAAGCTTTCTTAGAGTAAATTAAAAAAAATTCTGGAAAATATTTAAGCTGTATTGGTTAATTAATCAAATAATATGTTGTCCATAGATCTCATAATTGAATACAAGCTGTAATATTTTAACAGTAATATTGTTTAAGCCTTGAAACAACTGCCAAAATCCGGACAAATATTTGTAATCTGGATATTTAAATTATGCATTAGAGGTGCGTTATAAGATACATGCTCCAGATCCCAGCATCAGTAGTGTTGGGGTGTATGGTAGAGAAGAAGACCCTTCAAAGCAAGAAAGCAAGCAAACAAGCAACTAAAACCTTAAAAAAAAAAAAAAGCCCACATGATTTTAGTCCTTGATAAATCGTAAATATAAAACTAAATAATTTATCAAAATTAAGTGTCTTAATGGGCATATCCTGATTAAATTTGCCCATTAAAAACACAATAGAAAACATAGCCAATATAGATCAGGCTAAATGAGGCACTAAAACTCAGATCATCTTAAAGAATGGGAAAATAGAATTTATACCAAATAAATAATTAGAAATTGCAATATTATAAATGTAAATAATGTTAAAAAGAATTTTTGCTGTCACACATAATGCTGAAAACAGTGATGACAATGTGCCAATGTTTTAATTATTGCTGAACAGTGCTTACACAGCATCAAGGTATTTTCTGCTTCTCTACCCCACCTTACCAGCAAGGAGGCTGATAGGACTGCCTGCACATTTTATTGTAGAAATAAATGGACCAGAGAAAATAAAACCAAACCAACCAAACAAAAAAACTAACTGAATCACACACAGACTCTGTGACCTGCTTCCCCATTTAAGATGAGTATTCCGATTATTTGAGAGCAAAATCAAGTTCCTGCTTGCCTACCTTCTCCTCTGCTATTAGTTAATATGTCCTCTACTCTCTCTCAGTCTGTCCTTACTTTTCAATATTGCATTGTATTTTGCATAGGACATTCCAGATTTGAATTGTCTGAGACTTCAGAAGAGAAAATAAGCAGGACATATTGGGATACTACATACTTTATAGAAAAACAACTTAGATAAAAGAGTGGTTTACCTAAAAAAAAAGATAAGCAGCAGCAGAAGATAGAGGACACTATGCACACCTTAAACATCCCTTTGGCTCATCTGGCAATTTTATCATAGCTTAAGTGGGAAGCTGGCACCCAGCTTTTCACTCTGAAATACTTCCTTTTTGCATGCAGGTGTAAAGTGAAATTTCACTCTGGAATGAGAGTATTCAGTAAATATGAGGTAGTTTTGTCCTCACTTTCTACAACAGAATCATTTTCTTCACTTCAAGTCCCATTTTAACTAACACAGCAGACACTCTGAATCTCATCGTGTGTCTTGTAAGAAGATATTGTATTATATTTTGTGAAACAACTTCCAATTAACCTTCATTTACTTCATTTATAGGATAATTGTAATTCTGTGATATGGTATTTGTTTTCATCTTTTTGCCCATGGGGAAAAATTAAAATTTTTAAATTAAGGGAAAGAGGACTACAAACTTCACAAATTCATAATGATATAATGCACTAGCTAACTGAAGACATGATTAATTTATTAATTTAGCAACTATTCCTAGGCACCGAGACTTCCCCAAATTATCTGGGTGCTAGAATACTACAATGCCATGCATGACTAATTTCACTTAAAAACACTCAGGTTATAATTGAAGTATGTGGCTTAGAGCACAATCTCTTCTAACTCATGCACAGAACTACTTTCTTTAGTGC
This sequence comes from Climacteris rufus, assembly GCA_013398175.1. NCBI lineage: Eukaryota > Metazoa > Chordata > Aves > Passeriformes > Climacteridae > Climacteris > Climacteris rufus. Next base: position 217,550 of record VZRZ01008347.1, on the reverse strand, counting down.
AAGCTGAAAGAAGTCTTTAACTTGGAATATTAAGAGAAAGTATCCCCAATGCTAAATTATGATTTTCACTGAGTATGCTCTAAGGCTTGAGTAGAAAGAAAAAAAATGGATTGAGCAACTGGTATGTGAATTCGCTGTGTGAAAGAGTTCTGCACTTCTAGAGCTCCTGTGCAAAGCAGCTGTGTTAATTTCTCTGTTTTCCACTGTCCTTTAGATGCTGGAAGAGCAGGATCCTGACAGGCAAATATTACAATAGCCTTTAGAGCACTCTGTATTATACTAGGTACTAACAAGACAGAATTCTATTGAGAAGCAGCCTTATTCCCATTTTTATCGTGTCCATTAGCATTCTAACAATTGTGAGCTATGGAACAAGCGGAGTGCAAGCATTTTGCTTCAAACAACCATGTACTGAGTTAAAGACTGAAAATTCTGGATGAGAAGGCAGAAAATAAATTAAGAAAATTAAGTGCTATATATAAGAAATGTATTCACTGCAGTATGTGTAAATTTAACAGAAACAAAATAATCCATATGTGTAAATTCTATTATTTTTATCTAACAGTTTTTGAGAGATAAATCTAATCTGAACTACTCCCTAAACAGCATCTAAGAGTAGCAATCTCAACATGAACAGAAGTTTAGCATCAGGAAAAGTCAGGTCTCTCAGGAGTGCTTTTACTATCTAATTGCTGATCTACAGTTACATTAATACCAACATGGCAAGGTAATAACAATCATTATGTCACCTGTCCTTGGGGTGACATGATTAAGCTTTCATTTTTCTCCACTGCAGGTTGCCCAAATCAGGTTAATTTTGTAGCTGGTTAAAACCAGAACCAATCACTGCAGGTGATTTTATGCTAATTTTTTTTCTGTGAACACTTCTCTTGACCCTTACTGTTCTGGGTGCCTCTGGCATTTGTACAATAAAACAATTCAAATTTTAAAGCATAAAACTTCTAAAGGCTGAAACTTTTTCTCCTACAAGGCATGCTAGCAGATATTATAATATCAACAGACATTCATAGGCATTGCAATACACACTTGCAGTAGTGTACATTGTAGGAACACTTGTTATTCTTACTGTGCAACAAACAGCCCTATCAGTGCCAATATCCATCACTATGGCTCACAGGTACTGCATGCTCCAGATATGCAGAGAGCAGAACTGTGAGAATTATTATTCTATAATTAAAAAATGGAGAAAGTGACTAAGGTGTTTGGTTTTTTTATTCACTGAACAAGAAGGCACTGAGCAGAACTATGAACAGAGAATCTTTCCTTTTCAAAAGAATAAACTTTTAAAATTTTCCTTTCCTACTCAACTGCATGGCATTGGTCTGAGTGATCAGTGTTAAAGCTAGGACATAAATAAATAGAGCAATAATATAACAGACAAAGATCAGGTTTCAAATCCTTGTAAACATATCAGTTTCATTTGACAGTGATCTGAAATTTCAGTTTTTACACTAAGGAAACATAGCAAATAGCTACAAAGAATACAGTTATTTCTCATTTTCTGTCTTGCAGCATCATTCCTAATTACAGGCTGCTAAATGCATTGGGATGCCCTTGTGAAGCCATATAGCAGAGAGGACTGTGCTATCAACCCCAGCCCAACCTCCATAAGAACTCTGAATTCCTGTACTCCTCTACTTTTTACTCAGTGGCTTCCTGTTTTCATGCAAAAGAAATTTCAGTTGAAGATATTACTGGTTTCTATTCTTGTGTTTCAATCCATGCCTAGTTGGCTTTCTGTTCAAATTGTCCAGTTGTAACACTGGAGTTAGTCTAAGAGGACACTTTAGCAACTTTTTCAATTGGACTAATCTGGTAATGTCTTCCTTAAGCTTTTGTGTAATTGCTTATAAAAAGAGATTTTTTTCACCTAAATTATACCTGCAAAGATATTATTTTTATGTGCTGCAGCATGGATATTTAAACAGGACAGCAGAATTAACATTACTATTCTGTAAAAATTGACATATCATTAGCTTTACTTAGAAATTTCAAGAATTATTCAGAAAATTATATTCTTATTACATAAAACACAGTAACAAATATTCAATTATCCCATTTCTAGAATATAATAAAAATTTTTTCCACATAGTATTCTTATTATCCAAAATGTCATTAAAATCAATTTTGTAAAAATCCTATTGATCCAATGGCACTTTGCTACTTAACAAAAACAAGAGAAGTTAATACTTCACCAAATAATGTTTATTAAACAGGGGAAAGAAAATATTTTAACAAAGGCCAATAGGATGTCTATTTTCTTACATTAAATGATGTCAAGGAATATTTCCAGAGTTTGCTCTGTACTCTTCAACTGCTGGACTGATCCTTGACACACTTTGACTAACTTAACTATCAATCTTGGAAAGAAAGATCTCAGGCAAGGTTTGGGAGTCAGCATGAACCAGGGAGAATTCTCAGCAGGCAAATCGCAGAAATTTATATTAGAAAATTAAATATCACATATGCAGCTGCTCCAAACCACTTGGCCTCAGTGCCAGAGAACAGTTCCAGATACTGAGAGGATGCAAATTCAGTAGTAATTTAACATAGCTGGGTTCTTTCCTAACCATATTGGACAAAATATTAAAATAACTTTTCCAGTGAAATTCTATGTAGTATTTCTGTAGGGACCTCACTGGCCAATTCTCTTTTACTTGCTCTATCTACCATATCTTTGCTTCTTAAGACTTAAAATGAGCTTTGGGAAGCCAGTGGGGAAGGTGCAGGATACCTTTCAGGAGAGTCAGCAGAATGGTTCTCCCCAAGCTCAGGTGAATAAGACTTCAAGGCATTAAGAGGGAAGGAAGAGGAATGAGGTTTTAATTTCCCTCTCCTGAAGACACCTATGTCAAAGGTTCTGCAAAATCCTGTCCTCCCCTTTCTTTATTTTGCATAAGATGGAATGCTGAGGAAGTAAGCCAAGAAGAGTTAGCTAAAAAGCTTCTTACTTATACATTTTAAATTAAAATGGCTAATAAATAGCATATATATCTTTTAAACACAAGAAAATTTTTTGAAAGTGTGGAGCCTTTTTTTTTATCAGAAGTTTTCAGCTTTTTTATTTAGCCATTTTGAGGGTGGGAAAAAAATAATCCCCAATTCAATTGTTTTAAGTCCCTTTGAAAATAGATGGCACTTTTCCACCACCTTGGTACTCCAGCCCTATTGCTAAAGCACCATTTGTACAGATACAAAATCAGTATCCATGTCAAGAGAGACTCTAATAGGTTAATAATTTTAACATATCACAGACAGAAGTGTCCTGCTTAAAAGACTCTAGGATTTTTTTTTCACTTTTGCCAGTTCTAAACAACCATTAACCCTTAGGGGATAACCAGATCTCTGCTTTATCTATATCGTTCTGTTTCCAGTACATTTTTATACGATTAAGCCATTTTTTTTAAGTATTTGCTTGTGCAGATAAGAATGTTATTCAGATCTCTGTGAAGTCCCCTGCAGGGAACTCACCTGAAGCTGACTTCTGAAATGTAGTAAAGAGCCTAAAATCACCCTCAGCAGACTCTAAATTGGACATGGTTGAGAGATATGGGAGGAAAGACCTAACAGAAAGATCCTAGAGGATAATAAAACATTTTTACCTGAATTAACTTTCATAACTGCTTTTGTTGCCTATAATATTTTCTGGTTTTACAGTTTACTCTGTGTGTGTTAGTTACTGAAATGTTCTGTACAGCACATACATAGTATTTTGCAGTAATTACTCACACCTCACCGTAAAGAATCCAGGTTTAAGTCTGCTGGCATTTCAGGGTGGAATGTCTATAGAAGATTAGTTTCATCTCCTTACTACCTTGATGTCATAGGGAGGATTAACTTCTCATGAAAAAATTATTGGAATTAAATTCATATGGTGCTGTTTTCTGATTTCCATGAGATATGACATGTTCATGCGAATTTATGGCTTTGTCAACCAAGATGCCTTAGTGCTTAAATTCTTCCAACATCAATGCAAGTGGGACATTCAAGTGGTTTGGTGGGGATGGGTTTCAGTTTTCTGACTAGGACACAAAGATTTACTATTCTGTGCAGAACCTTAAGACACAAGTAATTAGAATCCACACAAGCCCAGACTGATGCTCTATCTTGTTTTGACCATTATCTAGAACAAGGTAGTTCAGGAGGATAAAGACATAATGGCAAATTTTTGGATGCCCAATCTACACAGTATTTGGCATGGCACACAGAAATTAAGGAGTCTGTGTGGTATCCTAAATAAAATGTGGCAAAATTCAGGCATTTGAGCAGAAGTTCAAGGCCCCCCCAAAAAAAGGTGTAGAAGGAACAAAATGCATTTGTATCTGGACTGTAATCTGTCACCAGAGGTGCTTTACCACTACACAATCTAGCCGATGTAAGAGAAGAGGCAGGTAATGTGTTGGGGGCGGAGACATTTTTTGCCTTTCATGTTCCAGCTAGATCACACCCTTTCTCTGGCCTGATTACAAACTTCAGTGCAGGATACTAGAGCATAGCCTCCTCTTTAGATGTACAGATAACAGTCCTAACCAGTGGGCTGCACCAAAAAGCCTTCTTGCTTGGAATGCAGCAGTCACCAGATCAGGAGCTGACCAAGTGTCCCTTGAAGTAAGTGTAACTCCACGGATGTAATTGAGTTTGGGATCCACAGGAGTCAACAGAAGTGTTGATTGAGTAAAATCCGTGCCTGCTCGTGTGCCTGAATTGCATGTTAACATTTACACTGCAGTGAACATGATGAAGAAATGATGATTGGAAGGGAAACCACAGTGTGACTCAGAATATATGTTTTTGAAGGTTTCCTTATAGTTCTGCATATTGAAACTTATAAAACTACACACTTGCCTCCATAATTTCACACTGTACCCTTATACCAAAAATAAAACAAAATAAAGTATTACAAAAATGAAAATAAATATTTTTCTTGTACAATTTTATTTTTATTTTTGAGTAGCAGGAAGGCTTACTAGTGAGGAATACTTGCAAATTGTTAAGTCCTGTACAGCTTTCTTGTACCCAATTTATCTACAGGTTACTGCTTCGCTAATCAAATAATTTCATTTAAAAATATCCATTTTCTCCAATACTCACAGTCTGTGAAGGGAGGTCAGTGACCTAACTCTGTGCTATTGAATTTCAGCATAATGCTTCATTTACCTTCAACAACCCACGCACATACACAGAACATCACCTTACACACACTTTGTAGCACCAACTTTTGTTCATCAAGCTTTTATCCAGGAAGCCAATTGATTCTACAAACTTTAAATTATCATTTTCTTATGGCTCCTGGTGAGATACAGTCCTCTGAGCAGTTAACAATAGATGATAGTAATGATCTTGGGAGATGGACCTTGCGAGGAAGAGTCAAAACTCATGAGTGGAAAATGAAGATGTGTCAATATTTTGTTATTTAAATGCTTTCTTACTTACATACTTCACACAATTCCCTCAAACTCAGATTTAAAGTTCTAATAAACTTAAGACCATCATATATTCACTTTAATTGGAATTTTTCTAGAGGTAACATTTCAGCTCTGTTTTTTTTACAGCCTAAACTTTCTGTCTTTATTAACCCTCTTTGCAACAGAAGTGAAGGGTAGAATGCCAATCCTGGTTAAGTGATTTGAAGTCAGAAAGGCCAAATTTCATGTCCCCAGATTTGTGCTGATAATGATGCCACAAAAAAAAGGGATTTGAGAGAAGAAATATTATATAAAATGGGCATGACTAACTACAAAAAAATATAATGCACTATAAAGTTTTCATAAATACCGATTTGTACGTTTCCTGTAATTATGTTGGTATATGTAACTAATGCCCAAATTTTGCTTAAAGATTGCAAAAAAATGAAGTATGAGGTGATAGAACAACTTAACAATATAGTATTGTCTACAAAATCAAATCAATTTTATTTCTCCAGCTTATTTATGTGAATCATGTGTCTTCTATTTAGAAATACTTGATGGTGTAGCAGTCCTCACAAAACTTTGTTTCTTTACTTTACTCATGGCACATTAGTTGCCATATTAGGCACTGTTATTTATTTCAATTTACAGAACATCTCTTGTCATAAAAGTACCGGTCAAATCACTTGATTTGCAAATCACAAGAACATATCATTTTAACTTGCACATTTTTTCTGTGCAGTAGAGGGATTGCAGGGGTGGCATCTCTGAGAAGAAACCAGGGACTGCCCCATGCCAGACACATCAAGTTCCAGCTGGCTCTGCCATGGACCCATCACAGGACACAGCTGTGCCTATCAGAAAAGCCATAGTGCATCCTGGAAAACATATTTAAGAAATGGTGGAAAACCCCATGGTGGGAGAAGGAAAGAACAATAAGAATGAGAAGCAACACTAAGGGAACACCAAGATCAGAGGAGAAAGGTGCTCCATGGTAGAGCACACCCTGAAGTGTAAGTACCCCTTGCAGCTTGGGTATAAGCTGATCCTGTAGCAAATACTTCCCCTGAAGGGACTGTGGCCCAAGGAGGACCCATGCCAGACCATAGATAAAGAGTGAGAATGAAGGAGCAGCAGAGAAAAACTGCTGATTCTGACCTTCTGCACCACTGCTGCCTCCCTGAAGGGGTAGGAGAGATGTCCGGAGTGATGTAGTGAACTGGATAGTTATTGGGAAGGAGAGAGGAGAGAAGTGTGAAGTGGAAGCCAGGAATGAGGGAGGAAAGGTGCTTTTCCTTAAGAGTTTCAGAAGTTTTTTCTCTTTATTTGGTCTGTTTGTTTCCGATAACCAAACTAGTAAGTAAATATTTATGCTAATTGGCTGAATTAAGTTAAATTCCCTAAGTCAAATGTGGTTTACCCATGACAGTACAGAATCATAGAACACTAAGGTGTTGCAATGGACTTTAAAGATCATCTAGGCCCAACACCCCCTGCCACGGACAGGGACACCTCCCACTAGATCAGGTTGCTCAAGACCTTATCCAACCTGGCTTTAAACAGTGACAGGGTTGGGGCATCCACAACATTTCTGGGCAATCTGTTCCAGTGTCTAACCACCCTCAATGTGAAAAATTTCTTCCTATTATCGAACGTACATTTCCCCTCTTTCATGTGTACCCATTACTCCTTGTCCTATCACTACAGTTCTTAACAAAGAGTCCCTTTCTAGTTCCCCTGTATGTCACAGTAACGACACAAAAGAAGGAGACAGAAACCTCTGGAAAGTGAAGGAACAAGTTCCTCAAGGAACAAGTGCCTCAGGCCTTGCCCGTCTTTATTATATATGTGCTTCATAATTCACTGTGTATTGGAGGAAACAAAGGCCTCCCCTCAATCACACTGGTCAAAGGAAATGTCCATCAAACTTCTGTGCCCAGGAAAAAGGAATGTAAATAAAAAGATACCGTTACAATAACATGGCTATGTTTACAGAGAATGTCTGAGAAACTAGTTACAAAAGAATGATAACATCCAGAACTGCAGAAGTCAGGGCAACACCTGTAGGCCCCCTTCAGATACTGGAAGGTGCTGTGAGGTCCCCACACAAACTTTTCTTCTCCCGGTAGAGCAGCCCCAACTTTCTCAGCCTGTCTAAAGAGGGAAGGTGCTCCAGAGTGCTTATCAGCTTCCTGGCACTCCTCTGGACTTGCTCTGACAGTTCCATGTCCTTCTTATATTGTGAACACCAGAACTGTACACAGCACTCCAGGTGCAGCCTGACAAGACAGTATATTACTTGGTAAGTCATATATAAGTAATATATAAAAGTTTCCTGTCTGTTATCTTGGCCCATGAGTTTTCTCACCCTCATTGTTCCTATTCTCTCCCACCTCCTCTTGGTGGGTAGCAGTGAGCAAGTAGCTGGGTAGGTGTTTGCCAGCTGGGGTTAACCTACTACAGCTTCTAGTAAGAAAGCATTTTACTTCTTCTTCACTTCCTCCTATTGGTGCAAATAAATATATCAGTCTCTGAGATCTTCCTCCTAAATACTTTTTTTCTCTTTCAATGCATAAAATGCACATGATATCTTAAGACAAATACTTGCAGTTAGAACAAGCACTTGAACAACAGAAAAATTCCCCACTATCTCAGACCCTACCAGCCATTGCTTTGAATGCCAGTTCATTGCTTAAAGGACAGTAGAGATAACGTATGTGTGTGTATATATATATATATATATATATATATGAGATAATATAACCTTTATTTTTATTGGCAAGGTGTTGATCTACCGGATTTGGAGGATCTATGAATGCCCTGAAACAGCGGTTGGGCATTGATCTCATTAAAGTAAGTAGGAACTTGGCAGTAAACACCTCTTCAGATTTTCATATTTGCAGGAAAAGTGTAAGATATTTCTGGCAACCAGGTTAAAGAGCTACAAATAAAAAGTGAATGAACACCATTGTAGTGGGCATGAATGGCAGGGTTTAAGCCAATGGGGGCTGCAGTACTGACCTGGGTGGGTCATGGTTTAAGCCCAGCCAGCAACCAAGTACCATACAGCCACTCACTCCCAAACAATGGGGTGGAGAGAAAATCATAAGGGGAAAAGTGAGAAAATTCATAGGTTGAGATAAGGACAGTTTAATAGGTAGAGCAAAAGCCACTCACACAAGCAAAACAAAACAAGGAATTCATTCCCCTGATCAGGGGGGTGTTCAGCCATCTCAAAAAAACAAGGCTCTATCGCATGCGACAATTACTCTGGAAAATAAACACCATCTCTCCAAATGTTAACCCCTACCTCATTTTTCCTTCAGCTTTATGTGCTGAGCACAACTCCATATAGTATGAAACATCCCTTGGGTCATTTGGGGTCAGCAGTCCCAGCTGTGTCCCCTACCAGATTCCCATGTCCCCCAGCCTCCTTGCCAGAGTGGTAGTATGAGAAGCAGAAAGGCCTTGCAACTGTGCAGCAATAACAAAAATATATCTGTATTTCAGATACGGTGTTCTGAGCACAAATGCAAAACATAGGTCACTACCATGTCATAAGCAGCATCTGGATGATAAACTGACTTTAAAAAATAGCCTATTCACTAACAGCCTGTAGACTCCGAGGCTCTGTGCTGTAAGACAAATGAAAAAATTATGCACCTTAGGTATGTTTCTAATTATATGAACCTCTCCATCAGTATGAAAAGAAATCCTTAATGCAAGAATCCACTGAAAAAACAGCAATGGTGGTTTTTAGTTATTCTGAAGGGTAATATTTGAACCATCTTGCCCTGAAACTATACAAAATCATCAGAAACACTAGGCTTATATCCTGCCTTTTGGAAGGAGTTAACTTCATATAGTACAGGCTGAACAGATACACATTCCTTAGAACATGCTGCATCATTCAGCTGCTATTTGTCTCTCCATCACAGAAATAATTACCTGGTCACTTTGCAAGTAGACTTTTCTAGACACTATTCTGGAGAAAAAAAAGCTCGTTATATGCACTCAAATCCAGAGTTTACTAGTACTTGGTAGTCTGTACTAAGGCATAATGGATTTAGCCTTTAGGCTTGGAAATTTAATTTCCCTTAACAGCATATGTAATTCTATAAAATTCTATACAATTATTTTAGTCTATCAAAATATCCTCATTTATAATACCCATCTCCTGGCCAGAGGAGCATATTGTAACATGGCATCAGTCACATCAGTTCAGGGTATTCCTCCCTGTAGGCACAGTAGAGAGACACAGGAGAGGCACACAGACATGAACCAGGACAGATTTAAAACAGCCAGCAGAAGAGTACAAGGTTACTGTACCTGTTTCTCCCTTAGCCTTTGAAAGTACTTGTTAAGTAGGGAGCCAGTAGAATGTAACACATCTCCTACCTGACCTCCATTATACATATCTTAACAAAATCCTTTCCTCTCTGAGGTGTTATTATTACCACATTCCTGCATGCAGATAATGACGTTGACTATAGCTGCTTATTTCAGCAACTCTCTTCTTAGAGACTATTAAAAATCTGGGTATTTTTATCCCTCAGAAAAACACTTCTGAATATTATTGACATGAAATGGCAAAATAAATCTTCCAAAGACATCCACTTAACCACTTTGCTTAGTTTAAGGTATTGTCTTTCATATAGTAAATTTATACCTTTTTGAATAATGCTAATACAAGAATAAAATGTTCTTCAAATATATGCCTGGCTGTATTTTGAGGCAGATTAGATGTAAATTGAAAATATTTCACAAAACCACTATCAGTGGGTCTACTGAATGGTTACAAGACTCAAAAGACCTGCCACAGCAGGGCAGGATTCTCATTATCAATTAGTTGCTAATGTGCTTGTAGGGAGGACAACATTCCATTCTGCATTCATTTTTTATCTTGTTCATTTAGATTGCAAACCCATAGGGTAAGACTGTCCATCTGTATATATTACGGTGGAGTGGGATTCTTCTCAGGACAAGATAACTTGCAGAGGTATCTAGATAGATAGAAGCACTGGGCAATCATAAGTGGCAATAACAAATGGTGGATTCTGTGCCTAGGATGGAACAGCATCAGGCACAATTATAATTTCGGAGACTAGTAGCTGGAGAGAAGCCCCACAGGAAGGAACCTGGGGGTGCTGGATCTGGAGCAGCATCTCAGTGGGAGTCAGAAGTGTGTCCTGGCAGCCCAGAGGACAGACTGCATCCTGGGGTGCATCAAACACAGCATGGCCAGCTGGGCTAAAGAGGGGATTATCCCACTGTATTCAGAGTTGGTGCAGCCTCACCTTGATCAGTGTGTGCAGTTCTGGACCCCACAATTTAAGAAGGATGTGAAGGTTCTTACATGCATCCAGAGGAAGACAACAATGCTGGTGAATGGACTGGAAGACACATCTTGTGAGGAGCAGCTGAGGACTTTTGAGCTTGCCTAGTTTGCAACAAAGGAGACTGAGGAAGGAACGTGAAGAGGAAGGTGCTAAGCAATTCTCCCTGGTATCCAGTGCAGTGAATATATGCTCCAGGATGCACGGGAATGTTTCAAAGATGAAAGATTCGGAACCTCAGGGGAGGTTCAGACTGGACATTAGGAAACATTTCTTTACCAAGAGGGTGGTCAAACATTTGAACAGGTTTCCTAAAGAGGTGGTCAAATCCCCAAAACTGTCAATGTTTAAGAGGCATTTGGACAATGCCCTGGATAACATTCTTTAGCTTTTGGTCATCCATGAAGTGCTCAGACAGTTGATCTCTGCAGGTCGCTGCCAACTGAATTATTCTACTCTATTCCATTCCTTTCTATTCTAGTCTAGTCTAGTCTAGTCTTAATTTTATCTGCCTAAAATATAAGTATCTATTCTAAGCTCACCACCTCCAGTTTATGCTAAGGTTCAATTTGAAGACAGGTAGAAGGAATCAGCCTCTGGATATTGCTGTGTATCCTCACTGGCTTATAAGGTTGAGGAAAGGTGTCTACATCCATAGCTAGCCTTAGACTAGATGGCAAGCATTAGGGGAGGAGAATGACACCATCAGTAACCAGGTTGGCTAAAGATTCTGAATTCCTATGTAATAATAATGGCTATTATAATTTCTAATTTAGGATCATGCTATCATATATGGCAATACAGCTTCCATAGGGGTATTTCTTTTCAAATCTCTTATTATTATCTTGAGCTTTAGTTTTTGTCTATGTTTCTACTTCTCTAATGTATCCCAAATCATTCTGTTCTGTCCCTCTTGGTTCTCCCTCTCTCTGTCTCTCTTATGTTTTTAAGTAAGCTGAATGATTCCTCATAAAAAGAACTGCCTTGCACAGTAATTGCCATTACTTTATAACCTTTGCCAGCTTCACATCTCAGTCTCAACAGGTAATTAGATCCAAGTAGCTCAGCAAACTTTGACATTTATATGTGAGATACAACGATTACCTTTTCTGACAGTAAAAACTCAGCAACTATTACTTGTAGTTTCCCTTCTCTGTTTTAACCTGAAAACACAGAAAATGTTATAGAAATTTGAAAGAGGAATTTCAGCTGTGCCTATGTTCATCTGCTCCACAGAAATCAAACCTGTGGAGTTAAGCTAGCTCAGACGTCTGTCTCTGATTACAGTTTTTAAAAAAAAAGGTTTTGGATATAGTTTTTTTAATAGAAAACATTTTCAGTTCCTTCCTGTTGTGTTCTTATGTTTATGCAATATGCTACTTAAAATCATTATGGAAGTTCTAGTCATTAATCTGTAGAGAACATATATGAAGTTTAAATAGCTATGTGTCTCTGTAGTGAACTTGTAATTTCATAGAAAATTTTGAAAAAAATTAAGGGGGTGGTAAGATTACCTTTTGGATTGGGTATGTGTGTTGTTTAGGGGGATTGTTATTGTTTGGGGAGTTTTTATTGTTATTGCCTGGGGTTTTCTTGCCTGGGGTTTTCTTTTAATTTCATAGCAATTCACAATTTGAACATGTGCCCTCAGACCCCAATAGAGCAGCTTTGACATTCTCATTTTATCTGTTCTGATCTTTCTGATCTTTCTCTGCTTTGTATTCCTCCCTAACAATTTCAGATGATCTACTCAAAATGGTATGTGAGGAACATGAGAAATACTGACAATTTATGTTAGACAGAAGAATCATTCCCACTTATCTCTCATTAGGCTTTGATCCTGCAAACCAAATGTATGGGCTGCACATAACATCTGCCCAGTCATAACTCATTACAAGATCAGAATGAAAATACAGACTAGAAAGGACAGACAGACCTGTCAGTCAGTAAAAGAATTCAAGCATTTTTCACAGAAGGCAGATAAAATATATTCTGCTTGATAAAATCAGAGAGCTGTCCCTTCATTGAGACATTTAATAGGATGGAAAATGAGGTCCATGTAATTTTTTATTACAGGGTTAGGAGAAAACTACTGCAATTACCTACCCTGGAAAATTAATTGCATTTTAAGGAGAAGTAATTTCATTATTTTGGGACCTTCTGTGGCTATCTCTATATTAAAATACAAACCATTATGTATTATAAATGTCAAACTCCACAAGACATCAGTTTACTAAAGGCAGAACTAAGATTTGTTGAAGTTAATTAAATCTATGAAGTCTAAAAATGCCCATAGCAAAGAGTTTGAGGTCTTTCCCCGAAAATATACAAAATTATTTTTTATTGCCTTGCTGAGTGCATTTTCAAATTATATTTATTTGTTGTAACTTATAATGAAAAAACCACATCTTTCAAACACCATGAGAGAAAGGAGAAAGTCAGTCATTTTTACTTACATCTTGTATTTTACAGCACCTAGAAATTAAGTCACATTCCAAAATATCCTGGTGTTAGTGCTACATGAACAGAAGAATGTAGATTGGAAACTTCCATATAGTAAAGCAAGTAAATAAATAACAGATTATAGCAGAGATTTCAACATATCAGGCATTACCTGTCACATCAGAGAATAAATATCCAAATGTTTTAGGCTTCCTCCACTCAAATCTGTCTTCAAATCAGATGTCGAAGTGTCCTTATGGTGCTACTCTGCACGTTAAAGCTTTTATTGTCATTAACGGGTCAGGATTCTGTCATTCTTATTTGTAGTGACCACACTTACAGACCAGTCCCATTGAGTTTATTTTCATGTCCAACTAAAGCAAGATGGAAAAGTCCACCTGAAATTAATAGCTTATTTTCAGTTGCAGTGCCTGAGCAATAATATCTGGTTCAGTGTTAACAGGCCTAGAAATTTACAGAATAAAGAGGAAGTTGTTTGAAAGATCCATAAGGAGCACATGACAGGAAGAAAGGACTCCCAACTTGTTTGATGGGGGTCAGTCTTGTAAAATGCTCTTGTTCAACACAGAATTGTGAAATACAGGACTGTTGGTCAGGGCTTGATGATACTGAAAAAAGGTGCATGAGAAGAAAACAGCAATGGGCTGTATTTTAGCAAATCTTGGTAGAAGAGTAAAGAGGTGGAAGCTACATTTGCAGGAAAAAAAGTGAAAGAAAAAAGTAAAATATAAAACAGATCTGCTGCAAATAGGACATACACAGAGGAAGATATGCATAGTAGCTTTTTATCAGATGAAAATATTGTGTAAAGATTTGTATAAGCTACACACTACAGATGGCACTTCAGAAAGTGTCACTATCAATTGGAACATTAATGACAAAATTAATTAATAAAATAATTAATTATGTACTTATTAAATTAGAAGTCACCTAATAAACCAGCTTTTAGGACACAAACAGATTAATGAGGTAAGGAGAAAGATAAAGAGCTTGGAGCTCACCAAACCCTTCTCAGTGTTCCCTATGCCATGGTGCTTAGGACTCAAGCATGGAGAACACAAGGAATTTGGAAATGAGAGAATGAGAGAATAAAAGTTGTAGCAACTTTCTTTTAAGAATAATGCAATGGGATGGGAGGAGAACCTGAGCAATTCAAGAAAATATGTGGGAAGGTATTGGAAAACATGTAAATGTCATGAATCTGAAAATAGATTGAAGACAAATTAGTCATATAAAACAGACAACCTGGAGTTGTCAAAACTTCATCCTGTGAATAAGTCTGTTTTTTTCTCTTGTACCAAAATAACTGCACAGTAGATAAAGGGAAAAGATGTAGATTTAATAAATTTAGAACTTTGATGACTGCTGTTCAATAATCTCATCAGAAAACTAAGAAATCTGAATTAGATGTAGTAAGTGTACATCTGAAAACTACAGTCAAAGAATACTTTTTAATTATTCATCATCAAACTGTGAATTAACTGAACATGGCACCCCATAGAAGTCTGCCTTTTTCCCATTAGTATTTTCATTAATGATTTGCATCATGAAAGAGCAAAAGGGCTTTTAAATCTGCAGGGGCAGAGTGCAAGGAATCTGGAGAGTACGATCAAAATTATATTAATAAACTGAAGGGCTGGGTTGAACTCAGGCAAAACTCATAAAAGGCAATGCAAGTAGAAACACACTGATATGTCACTCACAGATGAAGGGTGCACAAAAAAGGACCAAAAAAATTGAAATCAATGGCTAGTAGAGGATGTTCAGGGGATTTTACCAGACCACAAACTAAACATAGTAATATGATGCATTTTCATTTTAAAAGGATAGCTTTCACTCTGAAAAGACATTTTCTAGTTTATTTAGCATTGCTGAGGCCTCAGTTGAAGTAACAAAGTTTACAGAACAAGTGTTACAAACTATAATAGCAAGCTGGAAGGAACCCACAGGAAATAAGAAAGAATGCTAAAATATTAGAAAATATTACCTGCCTGACTGCAAAGAAAGATTAAAGCTGCTGGTTTCTTTTAGTCTTAGAAAAGAGACAGTTGAGTGTTGCCCTGACTTCTGCAGTTCTGGATGTTTTCATTCTTTTGTAACTAGTTCTCACGCATTCTCTGTAAACATAGGCATGTTATTGTAATGGTATCTTATTATTTACATTCCCTTTCTCCTGGGCACAGAAGTTTGATGGACATTTCCTTTGACCAGTGTGATTGAGGGGAGGCTCATTGTCTCCTCCAATCCACAGTGGTTTATAAGACACATATAGAATAAAGATGGGTGGGGGTCTGCCCATCAGCTTGTTCCTTTGCTCTCAGGAGGTGTCTGTGTCCTTCTTTAGTGTCGTTATTGCAACAGTTGAGTGTAGATATGAAAAGCAGTAGACCATGTAAAACGCCAGTGGAAAGGGGATGATAATTTTTTCTCTACTGACAAACTTGAAAAAACAAGGAGTTGTTAATCTAATCTGCAGAAAATGTAGGTTGGCTATTAAGCAAAGATGTCAAAATGCTGCAGTGCTGAAATTCAGAGACAGACTTTGTAGGAATGTTATGAATTTTCTTTCCCTTTTGGATTTAAAAATGAACTAGATCTTTCAGCATTTAACTATGAAAACTTGATCCTCCCTTACTGAGGCTAAAATAGAGCAGCAGTGATGCATCTAAAGCCACAGTTCTGGATAGGGCTTGTGACCAGCACATACAGTCCCCATGTGCAGTCTGTGTCCTATTAAACAGTGATACATGGTGTTTGTACAGAGCCCGCCAAGTCATCACAGGAGTTTCATTTAGTTGTTAGCAAAGAAAAGTTCTTCATGTCACCAAGTTTTCTTTATTGTCCTACTTATCTCCATTTCTAAATTCTGAGTGTGGCCAGAGGTACAAAAAGATGGCCTTACTTTTTTTCTTTTAAATATTCTGATGAATTTAAACCTCTCTTTGGTGGGGTAAAACTCAGGGGAGCACAGAAATCATTTAGGAATGAATTACAAAGATTACATGGTTAGAAAATGAATCAAGAATATTTTTAATAGGGAGAAATTAGACCAGTAGGCAAACTGACTCAAAATTAGCCCAGAAATTACTCTGATCAGTAGACAAGCTATTGAAGAATGGATTAATTAGCCTAGCAGAAAATTAATTAAGTTATGAAATGAGTCAGATAGGAATAATTTCTGAATTAGTTAAGTGTTCAGTCTTGTGTAACAGAGAGCAAGGCTGATAGGCTGAGAACACAATATATAGTCACCAATACAGGAACTTAAGATATCAAGTTATGAAAGGAAAAGAGAATTATTTCTAGCAACACTAGCCATTGAAGCCACAGAGATTAAAATTTAGGAAGAACTGATTTTTTATTATACTGTCAAATTTAAAAAAAATAATGAAACACAAATCCTCCAATATATGGGGAAGCTAAAATACTTTGCCACTATTAAAGCTTTTGTTATCACACCACATACAAATATTTAGTCAGAATTTTGAAAGATAAGGCATTTTGAGTTTAAAAAGTGTTGTTTTCCTCACTAGAAACGATACTTACAAACAGAAAGGAAATCCAAGATTAGCTAATGACTGTGCAGTGCTTAGAACATTCTCCTGTAGTATCAAATCTTCTTTATTGTTCAGGATTTGCTGGTTTGTTTTCTGTTTTTGTTTTTTTGGGCAGGGGGCATTTGTTTGTTTTGGTTTGCTTTGTTGGGGTCTTTGTTTGTTTGTTTGTTTTTTCCCCAAAGACAAAATTAAGGAAATAAAGACTCCAAATCCCAGAACAACACTCTATCTTCAGAATCCAGAATATTTATGCAGGATCTCTGTCAGTCAGACCTTCTAAAGCTATTCTAGTTTCTGTAAATTATACAAATGTTTCTTGTGGTTAGAGGAATAATGTAAAAACATTTCTGCAGCCTGATGCTTAGGGTACTTTCTATTAATATAGAATGCCTGGTCTTAATTCATCATTGAAAATATTCTGCTTTTTGAGTGTAGAGGAGGTCTTTCACCGATTTGGCAGTTCTTCCTCTTTTGGGATATCATTTACAACGGACAGCTATTGAGATACTCTGTGGAATTCTGCAGAGAACAATCCAAGTGCAGAGCAGGTACCTAGTGCTGCCTGCAGCTTCTAGTTACTTCTCTTGCGGGCAAGAGAAGGGCACAGACTTGTCTTGTCTGACCTCAGTCTAAAGAAATCACATGCAGCTGAGGAACCTTTCACTTGCCCAGACCCCTGTCCCTGCTGGAGTCCCATCATCTGATACAGGCTGTGGAATTGGCAGAGCTCCCAGAGTCACGAGTCATGGAAGCTGACTAACAGCAGGAAAAATAAGACAGCCTAGAAACAACACAATTCTTGGAGTGTCACGAAAGCCCACATCGAGCCTGGGACTAGGGGATGACATC
Source organism: Climacteris rufus (assembly GCA_013398175.1). Lineage (NCBI taxonomy): Eukaryota > Metazoa > Chordata > Aves > Passeriformes > Climacteridae > Climacteris > Climacteris rufus. The sequence goes on along the minus strand of VZRZ01008347.1, from coordinate 199,916 downwards.
GGAGAGCTGTGTTCAGTCTGTGATGAAATTGGAGAGCTCTGTTCAGTTCAGACAGCTGGTTTTCAACTTTTACAGACACTTGTATTCAGTGGACAGGGACTTAAACAGCCAGGAGACCAAACATATTGCAGACTCTCTACTGTGACACTTTGGAAGTCCTCTAGGACATATTTTGTATATTTGAATTTTTCACAGTATGGTGCTAACCTTTTAAATTTAAAGTTGATAAAAACTGCCCAGAACTAATAGGAGAACATCACTGGTTTAAGACAGGAACATTTAAGATGTTTGCATTAGACAGGAAAACTTCTTTGAGAAGAGAAGAATAATTCTGTTTTCATTTAATGTGTATATCTCTTTTCCAATAAGTATCTGTCAGTCACTTGTTATTTGTACTAGAACAGGTCTGAGACTTGACTCAAATTTCACTCCAACCTTAGCAACTCCTCTGGGCCTGAGATGATGTTTCTCTACCAGTTAGACTTCTTTTCTGAGGTTCATACTGAAAGTTCAAAAGGCACTCAGTAGTAACTTTGTTCAAGGATTGCATTTACTAACTTAGAGATAATTTGAGTTTCTAGCATCTAGCAGCCTGAAAAAGGCCTTATTGTATGGGATAAATAATATTCTTACAGTGTTTAAGGCTATTGAGTAAGCATTTTAAGGATGCAATTTGAAGATTTTGCAAATATGCAGTTTCAAATTTAATATTTTAATAAAGTTTACATGAAAAGAATTCATTTAAATTCATTCAATTCATTCAAATATTAAGCTTTGGTTCTAAATTTTTATTCAGTTCAGCTGTTAGATCATTTATAAGAACTCCTGGCATGCGTAAGTAGCCTAACTGATTCAATACCATATGGAAAATGTTCTGCTCATCTGCAGGGGTACTTGTATGACAAAGGCACCAATGGTAGATTTTTGCTCTTCACATAATAGAAAAATATGAAGAAAAGGCACTCAGATGTCACCATGGTGGCTACAAACCAGGATGTGTTTAGACCCAGGCTGTATCAGTCCTTCTTTTCTGTTCAGTTATGAATTTGAACTGTTCCAAAACTTCAACAGACCAGTCAGGGATGGAACTGACACTTCTCATGAAAGGAAGAACCAACAAGACATTTTCTGCTAGCTGTTGGCTATGATACACTAAACCCTAGCAAACTAGGGTTAATCTGAATTGCTGCCTCTGCCCTAAAAGCTGGAAATTTTTGCTCTTGCAGTTCTAGAGAGAAAGTTATTTTTGTAGCTTCTACTTGTTGTGTTTCAGTGTTGTCTGAAGGTTGACAAAATATTTTCATTGTTCTACAATACTTACCTGTGAGTGACTTGACAGCTACATTCTTATTCCTACCTCAGAGGCCCTGTTGCTATCATAATTTTTTTTTTAATTTTTATCCTCATTTCTCTCAGCATGTTTTAGGAAATTGTTTCAATTTCTCTCTGATTATGGAATTTGATTATACAGACACAACACACAGATAACAGCTGTAGACGTTCATTCATAATTTTATATGATTATTTGCTATGCTAATACATTACTCCCCAGGTCATCTTACATTAATTATTCATGTCAGCCTCTGATGTGCTTTATTTAGGAACACACATGTAAACAAAAGCAGAAGAAAACAGTAGAAGGGGACAAAAAGATAGTTCTCAATTTCTTTCAACTTCTGATTACTTTTTCCAGGGGATTTTTCATGGCTACTTGCCAATTCCAAACTGCTACACCTCAGTTTTTGACCCTTGAAGCATGAATCACACAACAGTTCATGCAGGGATCACACAAAGCACCAATGCCTTGGTGCCTCAGACCTCCTTAGACTCAAAATTGTCTTATTTTTGTTTTAATTTGAGGCTTGTTTTCCTCTCCCCGAGAACAGCATAATTAAACTGGGAACATCTACTTTTATTATATACATACATATAATTATATATATATATATATATATATATATGTGCCG
>VZRZ01008347.1:111389-197830 GCA_013398175.1 Climacteris rufus | reverse complement strand
CTTGTCTCAGTTCACGCACAGCGGTTTAATTTAAGCAGGCAAATAAAGAGACGAGGAAAGGTTCTTTTCCGCTTATTGCCAGCAGGGTTTTATTACTGGAACACAGGATGCAGTAAAAGACACAAAATGGAGGTCGGGGTGTCTGTTATATTACGGAGGCAAGGGAAGGGCAGTCGAGAGAGAGCCAATCACTGCGGAGGATCACAATGATTGACAGGGGCGCCGGCCAGTCAGTCGGCTGTCTGCACCGGCACAGGAACCAATGAGCTGTCCCCCTGGGCGGGGATGGCCCCTGCCGCCCTGGCTGGGGAGCCCCTGTGGCTTGCTTTGACTGTAGCCTATCCAGTCAGGATTACAAGGTACAGATCTATCAAAAATATATATAACAAAACACCATGTTATTGACAAAATTCTGTAACTCAAATGTCATCCATATTAATACTCCTGATATTTTAAGGTTAGCCTAAACACAAATCTTACTTTTTTTTGTTTTATTAAGTCAACACTATTGGTTTTATTTCTGAAGTAAAGCTTGCCACATACATGGTTTTAAAAAAATCATAAAACTGATGAAAAACTTTACACACTTAGATCTCCAACAGTATACCTGAGTTGTTCATTGCTTTGGTTTGTTTCATGTAGCTTTGTGTAACAAGAAAATTATGTATTTTAGAGACATGTACATTTCAGTGTTATTACCTTTTAATCTGTGTTCAATTACTCCAGTTTTTCAAGTGTGTACAATAATGAACAAAAACACTTGAATAATTTAGCTGTCTGAAAAATCAGGAAACTGTTCTAGCAGTAAAAATTGCTCTTGTTATCTCCAATCTTTTTTGTGTGTGTCCATGCATTTAAGAGCCACTTGTTTAAATACTTGCACAGGTCTGTACTATCATCAAACACAGCACAGGCATACTTAGTTGCAGAATTCTTGCAGGCTCCAAAAGCCACTGAAAATAATTGAAATACTCCTATTTGTTTCAGCAGCCATTAGATTATGCTCACAGTAATTATTATAATATTTATCTTCCGCAGAATTAAGCTACAAAGCAACACCAACCAGAACTGTTGCTCGTAATGCATATGGTCAATTGCAATTTAATATATGCCATGTTTATAATTTAGAAATAGAATTATACTTATTAAAACTGCTATTACAGGCATGCCATAAGGATATTTTGTATGTTTAAATATGAAAGTTTATATATATTTGATACTCACTGTAAAAATTGCTATCTTCTGTTGTTATCAATTATGTTTCAGTTTCAGCAAATTCTTTCAAATTTCATTAGCATTAGAAAAAATCTACCAACTCTTATGTAGATATCAAGATAGTCCTTCACCAGTCCTACCTCTCACAAAAAAATAAGCAATAATAAAAATTTCTGTTTGTGTTCCCTGGTACTTATGACTGTGCCTCACCAGTGACAGCTCAAATGGGAGTTTGGAAAGCTGTGACTTCAAGGTGGTACCACAGCGTTGCCCTGCGTTACATGCACAGCCACATGAAAGCTGGTAAGCAATGCCTTCTCAGACTTACAAAAAAAACTGCTTTCAGATCAGAAAACTTGAGCCTAGACAGTGAACACTTCTAGTTTGTCAGATAAAGCAAGAGTACCATGTAACACAAGACCAACCTCTGCCAAATGAAAAATATCTGTGTCAAACCCATGCTGAGTGTCAGGAAGGTCCTCGTGCCTGTCAGCTTGCATAAAGCCTGAATCTGGAGTTTCACAGATCCTTACATTAAAAGGAAAACTTTTTTGCATCCTCCCAACAGTTTGCTGCCTTTCCAATAACATTGCGCTATTGAAGACAAGTAGGTTTTGTAAGCAAAACACAACCTCTGAAGTTAATATTTTCCAGCATTTTTTAACAAAAAACAGTTGAAATATTTCTCATCTCTTTTGGCAGGTAAATAAGAACACTATAAATGTATTGAGAAATAGGGATAGTGTGCCTGTCGCAAATAATAGGAATTCACCCCTATAATTAATATTTAATGTGAGCAATTTCAGACTACTGATTAGCTCTGTTAATAATTAATACAATGTTATTATGGATGATTAAGGCTATTTCTTTAGATGGGATTCTCAAATCCCTTCTCACACCTCAGTATTAGTTCTTTATGATATCTATTCATGCATTAGTTCCAGCAAGTCTGATACAGAAACCTTTGTAATTACAATTCAACCAACCCTGCAATATCAACAAATAGAAGTTGTAATCCAGCTGCTGTATAACAGTTGCACAAGAGTTCTTTAGCAACTCAATTTGGTTTTTCTTTCTTTTTTAGCTGGCACAATTATTTAATGAATTTTCATTTCTATTGCCTACTTTAGTTATTTCTACTTAAGAGTAGAAAGATCTTGGCTAAAATTAGTAAGCATCAAAGACAAACAAAATAAATTCAACAAGCAATATATTCAAATATGTGAAAATGACAGTGACTTTTCCAAACTCTCTTGTAGATACTAAAATTGTCATTGCAGATTATCTCTGTCAATCAGTGGTGATGTAGTTTTGTGTAGTCAGGGAAGACAGAAGGTAAGTTCTACCCTGCCTACTGAAGCTACCTGGTTCATGACAGAGTTGATAATTACCACATTCTATTAAATAATCTGATTTATGTATATGGGAAATACAGCCTCATTGATTAAAATTTATTAGGCTATGGTGGTGGGCTGACACTTGCTGGCAGCTAAGATCTCACCAAGCTGCCTGTTCACTCTCTGCAGCAGAATGGGAGAGAGAATGAAAAGGCAAAACAAGAGAACAATAAAAACAATTTAGGAAGTGATGGGAAGCTTTGTCCACCAGAAAAGCAAAACTAAGGAATTCATTGACTACTTCCCATCATCAGGCCACATGCTCGGCCAACTCCAAAAGAGAAGGGTCTCAGCATCCATAACGGTTTCTTGGGGAATCAAAGACCTTAACCCCTCAGTGTCCCTGCTTCATTCTTCTTTCCCTGAATTTTTATTGCTGAACACAGTATCATATGGTATGGGATAACCCTTTGATCACTGGGGTCAGCTGTACTGGTTGTGTCCTCTCCCATCCTCTTATCCAACCCCAGTGCAGTCACTGTGGGAGCAGGGAGGAAAGTGGGAAAACCTTGACACTGTGTAAGCACTACAACAGACACAACACTTGTATATTATTAATGCTGTTTTACTCACAAATATAAAACACTGTCATACAGGCTGCTATGAAGAAAATTAACTCCATCCCAGCCAGACACAATATACTTATACATGAAAACTGAAATGTTATCCCCATGTGTGTATGCTCAAAAGTCCAAAATCATTTCTGTAGAATTCCACATCTGTAACACGGTCATTCTTTTTGTTCTGGGTTTATAGAAAAAGTACTCAACCAGGAGTGCGGCTCCAACCTGCTGTTGCAGTGCAAATGTATGACATTACATTTTATTTAAATTTCAGTATGTTTGTATTGCTAAAGACAGAAATAAAATGTTCTTGGTACTAATCAGGATCATTCCTGATCTCTGAACAGCATCAGACTCTTTGCAAAACTGCTCCCTTTTTAAACCCTTAGAGGTTTACAGAGACTCTGGGTTGTTGCAAATGACTATATAAAACTAACCCAAACTCAACATTTGGTATCAGGAAAAGAACCTGAGAAATAAATGAACAGTTATTTCAACACAGATGAAGCAGAAGGTTTGCAGGAAAAGGGAAGAAATAAATGAAGCAGGAAATATAAAGTGCTGTTTTACTTATTCATACTCCTGACTATTTTTTCATGGTTTCTTACTTCAGATTCTCAGTGTTTAAGAGAAAACCCGACATCATGATTGAAGGAAGGTAACTGATCATACAAAGGAATTAAATCTCTATAAAGCCAATTTAACCTGAAGGTCCTGAAACTCACATTGTTTATGAAAGAAAAATGTAGAAATATCAGTGGATTTATCAGTGAGTCTAACAGCAGACCCAGCTTTCTAATGGTTTCCAGCTTCCCAGCATCTTCAGCCCTTTCAGATCTATCTTACCACTCCCATTTTAGAAGATGATTTTTAAAATTCATTCTTCAATGTACAAGTGAAATGAAGAATATATATGATTGTATGTCTAAGATATATATATTTTCAAATTACTCAAATACACTTTGAAGGCCTTTTACAGTTTTATCACAAACTACTTTTCAGTGAAACCTCTGTTATATGATGTTTTACTATAAAGTTCAGTGGTACTCCAGAAACATTAAAAATAAAGCAACAGATGAATAACATTGCCCGTTACCTCAACATCACATTTCTTTGCAACAACTCAAAATAATTCACATTTCTTTTTAAAGGGATGTGTTAAAAAACTAAACTGAAATATTACAGAAGGCATTTATTATCTCTTGGTTTTATACCCATTTAGCTCATTACTTTCATTAATGAATTTGATATTTGTCAACAACCTAACTGTAATGAATGCAGTTCTAGAGATAAAAGAACCTAACACAGTCTATAAATAAATTTATATTGCAAGTAATCAGGATAAATGCAAGGAAAATAGCAGAATGTATTTTCTTCAAACTACACAGGTTTCTTTCCAAAGTACATCACATATTTGTCTCCCTTGAAAGGGCAGGAGAACAAAACCTAACAGAAAAGGAGAGCAACAAAGCAAGCAACCTATGGGCAGGGGATTTACAGAACACATATATGTATTAATTACAAAACATTAATGCAGATTGCAAAAAGAAGTTACAAAACTTACTAGTGTCCCAAAGTGGCTGTAACTTCTGTACTGAAAATTTAGACAGATTTTTGCATATCCATTAAATCTGTTCCGAAGCTTTTCCTTCATTTGAGCCATTGACAGTCTTAAGGTACAGAATTTTTATTTACCTCTATTTGTACCATAAAAGTTCCTCTTCTTTTTATATTTTCCTCAATAATTGAAGAAGCTTGTCATATTAATTGCACATGATTATTTTCTATGCTAAGCTTCCTTAAGATGTTTTAAATTTTTATTCAGAGACAATGGACTAAGGAATAATTGTGGGAGAGAGGGGCCAAGAGAAGGAAAAATGGAAAAAAAAAATTGTGCATTTTTCTGTAATAATATCTGCTCTGACATCCACAGATCCCACGCACTGCATTAGTTCAAATTGACACAGACATCAGCACTCCGCGAATTCAGAAGAAAAGAAGAGTAATTGTAACAGGAGGCTCCCTTTTAAGGGGAACAAATGTGCCAATATGCAGACAAGACCCAACTCACAGGGAAGTTTGCTGTCTCCCAGGGGCTCAGATAAGGGACAGTACTGGAAAAGTCTCCCGTCTAGTAAAGCCCTCTGATTACTATCTATTATTGGTTGTTCAAACTGGCATTGATGAAATAAAAAAGAGAAGTCTGAGGGCAATCAAAAGAGACTGCAGGACCCTGAGAGAATTGGTAGCAGGATCAGGAGCACAGGTACTGATTTCCTCAATTCTTCTGGTAACAAGGAATAATATTGATTGGAATAGGCAGATCCATCAGGTCAGTGCATGGCTCTGAGGCTGGTGTTAGCAGAAAAATTTGGGAGTTCTTGACCATGGGATGATCTATCCAACACCTGGTCTACTGACTGCTGACAGGGTGCACCTATCTCAGAGGGGGAAAAGAGCTCTAGCATAGGAGCTACCAGGGCTCATTGATAGAGCTTTAAACTAGCTTGGAAGGGGGAAAGGGAAAAACCCAGGCTGGCCAGTGATGAGCAATGGGATGGTGTGGCAAAATTTGAGGAAACAAGCACTAATGAGATCCCTCAATCTGCTTCAGGAGGTGTTTGCTATAATGTACTATACCTTAAATGTTTCTACGCTAATGCACGAGGAGCAAACACGAGGAGCCCTAGTCTTTAGCCCAGTCCCAGAGATTTGACATCATTGGCATAAGTGAAACCTGGTGGGATGAGTCCTGTGTCTGCAGTGCACTATTGAATGGTTACAGGCTCTTCAGGAGGCATAGGCAGGGCAGAAGAGGCCAGAAGTGGTATTGTATGTAACAGAAGGGTTTGAATGTATGGAGCTTACAGTTGGTAGTGGCACAGTTGCAAGCCTCTAGGTGAGAATCAAAGGACAACAAATAATGCAGATGTCATTGTGGGAGTCTGCTATAGTTTAAAATGTCTTTAAAATAGAAAAAGGAATAGTTTTCTAATGCTGGCAGTATTATTACAAACAGTGAAATCTGACAAAATAGCAAAATGAAAACTAGAATACTGGCTGGAAAATAATCTCAATTGACGGCATCAAAGTTATGTCTGGCAAGAAGCCATAAAGAAAGATCCTCTGCATGCCCTAGGATCTGTGATGAAATACAATCTGCAGGAGATACAGGAGTGCGGATAGCTGAGATGTGGACTGTTCAAGAATATTATATGTTGATGGATCACAAAATTTAATCATTTAGAATGTGCATAATATCTTTACCAAATACATTGGAAGGATATCAAAGAGCTGTGCAAGGGACCCTTATTTCATTAACTAGTTTATTGCTGGACCAGCATTCTTTGGAGCCTTACTGCAGATCTGATGGCCATCTGAACATGCATGTATCCTGCATACTGGTGTCAGTACTCTCTTTTAAAATATCCTAAGCGAACCACATCAACTGGTTAAAATACTTGCAGGGCCAAAACGGTGAAGGTCCTTCATTCAGGCAACTTTTCAACTTACTACCCACAGTCCAACAGATCTGCAGGCAGTTCTAGAAAGAATACGTCTGAGAAGAAAACATGTTTCTCCATATATAAAACTTGTTTAAGGTCAGAGACTAAGTCAGAAAAATACAAACCAGCTCAGACCTAAGTTTTATTTTTTTAGAAAATAATAGGCACCTTTGAAAAGGGAGCAATAATAATACAAATTTGGTAAAGGCATTTCAAGGAAAAAAACAGAAATAAACCACTTCATCTTAGAAGGTGGTAAAAAGGCTATTAACTTAAAGGGGGAAGAATGACAGATAGTACTAAAATTAAAAACTATATTTTTCTTTTATGGATTGTATTCAGAAGATGAATGTTCCAGGTATATTAACGACTATGAAGGCTGAGTCCATGTGTTCTTCTACAGAGTACAAGTCCTTTGAAATTCACATGTTGCAAACTGCTAAACTATGTTTATTAAATATGGGACTGATTAAACTCTGTGGTGTTATAAGCATTCCATCAAGTTATCTTCAGCCTGCTTATGTAAACTGAAAGTATATGCAATGATACATAGTAAAAAAAAATTACATATTTTTGACAACTACATTTAAATTACTAAACTCAATTTTCATCCTCCACACAGCTCCAAGACTATGTAAAGCTGCTTCCAATGACCTTCATACAATGAAATTTTTTTGTTCCTCTATTTAGTAGACTGTGGTTCTAAATAAAAATATTTCTAATATATGCAGATAGAGCTCATCATGATTTAGAACATTGGTTTTTGCATTAGTAAATGCCTTGTTACATTTAATTGTATTTAAATATCTTTCTTGGGATCATAATAGTAATAAAAATTTTCTAGTATTTGTACAGTGGTTGAGACGTTTAAAGGTCATGAGCCATACTGAGTGTTTTTAAAACTTCTCTTTCCTGTAAAAACAAAGCTGACATACAGATGACATTTAACATGGAAGTCAAAGGAGTGTAGTTTCCTACAGAACATACAAATTAGGCATCATAAGTGAAAGTTCTTTCTGTTGTCACACCAAAATGCTGCCTTGTCATCATCAAGGACCATATTTCACAGCAAGAAAGGAAGCTTATATACATGCATGATGCATTCTCAAGTTGTGTGATCATAAAAATATCAAGATTGTTTCTTAGCTGGCATTGCCATATGTTGAATCAACTATCAGCTGTTCAAGTAAATCTTCTGAAACCCTGAAAATGAGAGAAGCTCAAGTGAATATCCTGCAGCCTGTAGTAAGATCTTTGTTGCTGCACAGCAGTGCAGTAGAGATGTATTGCCTCTGAGACATATTGCAGCCATGTCAAGAACTGAAATAATCAAGGGGAGAAACAAGGTGTTTCTCCCAAGCCAACATACCCAAAATTTTGCCTTACGTAGTCTGTTTTTGATTATTTAATTAAGTCATGCATGAATAAACACATTATGCATCCAATAACCTCTACAGTACAACCTATCAGATAAAAGTGTACCAAATTGAAACATTTTATCATGTTCTTTTTCCTGTATTTCTGTGGGATGACTTTTAAGCAAAAAACAATAAAGCATGCTTTTTATCGGGTCCCAGAAAAGGTCTTCCCCTGGGGGGTGAAGAAAAAAAGTTAAAAAATGGATTCCAAATAATAGTATTGGGCTTTTTTCATCAATCTCCTTTTAGGAGGGAGAGAAGAGACACGGGTTTTCAGCAATCATTTCATATTAAGACAGAAGACTCATCTTAAGAGAGCTGCTTAGTGTGGAATAACATTTTAATGTTTTCTACACAGTTCAGAACAGTATAATACAATGCTCTGCCAAGAGACTCTTGAAATATATTCCTTTGGGCCACTTTATATCATAAGGGAATTGTGTCCCCCCTGCAGAGAAAAAGATCATGTATGTAATGGATCTGATTTTGCAGCTAAGTACAATCATTTAGAAAACATGCATTTTCTTCAAAATTACCTTTGTAATGATCCTGTACACAGATTGGATGGTCTTTCATTATGCTGTATGATAATTATTTCAATTTAATTATTTTTAGTTTCTGGTACATTAAAATATATAATATTTTAGGATTAATACACTATTTGGGCTAGATTTTTATGCCTTTGTTGTAGCTGAGCTTTCTAAAATTAACTGAAAGCCAATGACTGCATATTCAATAAATACTGAACCTTGTCTCTCATTTCAATTTCAACATTTTTATCATATACCTTGTCAAAATATGCCTTTTTCGGTGGTTCCATTTAAATTGCCTAAGTTTATTTCTGACAGCTATTGTTCATCTTACTGCATGAGTTTTGAACCTCATCATTAAATATAGCTTTTATATTTGCTTCTGCTCTGCCACAAAATATACAGCTACTGAAGAAGCAATAAACCTCTATTTGTCGCTCTCTCTATCCCACAAACACCAAAACTGTTGTATAGTCCACAGAAATGTATTTTAGAATGTCCTCAAACAATCTAAAATTGTAAATTCAAATTCCTATAAAGATGGAGAAGTTTGGTACTGTAGCATCATTTAAATATGCTTTTCTATCAATATTAGTTCTCATCAGTTTTATTAACAGTTAACCTAGGAAAGAGTTTTCTGGATGTCTCCAAAATGAGTATTGGTCTTCCTGTCCTAATTTTACCCAAATTTTATCATTTCAGTAAGCAGGAAATTGAAACAAAATTGTCAGAAATCATCTCTCTTTGCGGTTAATACTGTATGTTGAACACTTGAATCAATTTATTTTAGTTCTTGATAAAGGCATTTAGTAATTTTATCATGTATTTAATTCCACTGGACTTAGATGAGGCCCCAGTAAAAATAAATGAACTAACTTGACCGTAAATGAAAACAGAATTTAGTGAAGATTCCAGGAAATATATGCCATGACGTTTGAAACAATTAAAACAGAGACTTGGTATTTTATATGAACCCTACTGTGTATGAAAACAAATATCAGAGTGTGAAATAAATCCAAATAATTTACAGGAGCGATTAAGAAGCACTACCTTTTTCCACCCTATATTTTATAAGCCTGGTTTGCAAATAAGAGATGGAAAGCAATTTTATTTTCCAAACAGAAATATTACACACATTAACCTCTGAAGAAAGCTAAACCATTCAGAATGTAATAATGGGGGGAAAAAAATAAAACACTATATTTCAAATGGATAACTAACCACTTGTCTTGCACTTAGTATGTTGTTCTGTTTGCTATTGTACTATTTCATATGATTCTCTACTTATTTTTAAAGAACATATTTTATCTTGTCTTTAATCTCCCACATTCTGAAACTGCTTCAGTGTGAAATCAACATTTATCAATATTGATCTCCTTAAACTAAGACTTGTCTTCCTGCTCAGCCAGAAAATAAAAGACTAATAATTCACTTGCCAATTCTTCCTCCAAGGTATTGCTGATTAATACTGTCCAGCTTCATTAAACAGCATCAGAAATGGTCAGTGATAGCAGTTATTGCCTTCTCTACTTTGGGCAATCATCTCACTGGTCACATGGAAAGGTCCATAATTAAAGATAGTTGGAAAGTTGGATAGATGGAAAGTATTAAAGATTGTTTTTCTTCACTTATTGATTCTTTGGATGTTGGTCTTAAATAACTTCTTGTGCCCAGTAAACAAGTATCAATCAACAGTTTTATCTGAAAACATACATTTTGAGTGTGTGATACCAAGCAGCATCCCTTAAAGTACCACAGAAGATGAAATGTCCAGAAGGCTTCTGTGTGCATGTGCCACTATGCCCAGTGGGCCTCTGGAAGTCCTTTGGCATTTAAGTTTCATTTAGAGCCAAACAGATCAATTTTATTCAACTACAGATCCCCAGCTGATCCTGCTGAGCTGCAGAGACTAAAAGGTGCCATCCTTCTCTCTTGGGACACATAAACTTTGCAGCTCCCTTTATGGCTGACACTGAAAGGCGAATACCCTGGAAGGTGTTCAGAGTTTGCCCTGAAGACAAACAAGTTCATGTTTTCCGAAGGTAGGGATAGGTTTTAAGGCAATGCATTCACCTTGCCTTTCCAAGGGATGCTTAGCTGTACATTTAACTCCACTCTTGTTCTCCACTCAAACCTCTAGGGCCCTAATGCTTCACAAGGAAGAGCACAAAGAATTTATTTGTAAAGAAGATAAATCTCTGCCCATGACTCTCTGAAGTGCAAAGGTTGGACTGGCACTGGGAAGAAAACCTGCACCTGTGTGTATTGATGTACATCTGAATTAAATATATTTCACATTAAAATCAAAGCAGTTTTAAACTTCCTCTTTGCTCTGATAAGATCAAAACCCACCACTTTGATTGGTTTTGTTGATGACTAGAGGGAAAATAATTAATTTATATTTCACTTGCTAAGCTGTCTCACAGCTCTGTGATTCCCACTGGTAGCCTCAGGTACACTTCCCAAAGCCTCCAGCCACCTGGGATGGGCAGCCAAGCAGGGAGCAGATGTATCAGCAGGTACAGAGAAAGCATGAGAAACCACTCATGGGGCTGATAAGAGCGTCTTCAATAATCAACTCTGTGGACAAAAAAATAAATAAAATAAAAATGTTGGACATCAACTTTTCTAGCTTTTGAAGGCCAAAAAACTATCAACATACTCTGTACTTGCCCCTGACCTAACAACCCAGAAACTGCTTTCTTCAGAGGAAGTGTTAAATGGGTGTTTCAAGTGATGAGATGAGAAACAGTGTGATGAGACGCAATGTAGTGTCTTCACATCCAAATTTGACCTTAGATGCCTGGAGGCCCTAATCCAGAAGTTTCAAAGTACACTCAGCAGTAAATATTTAGGGCTAAGGTAATGATTCTGTAGAAGTCAAAATTTAGATTCAAGGTTTGTAGAAGCTGTTGGATCAAATATTCAAGTATGTGAAAGGAGGGAAAAACCTACAATTGACAGTATATTCTCTGAAGAAAGACAAAGCAATGCCAGTGAATCTCTGGACAGGAAGACAAGTGTTTTATTTTGACTAATAACTAAATAGATACATGACACAAGGAAAAGTGTCATGTGAAAAAAAAGCTAAGACTAAGAAAACCAAAGTCTGAAATACATGGCTGGTCAAAATGCAATAAGGAAATAAGGCAGGCTAACAAAAATGAATGAATATACCAAAAAGAATACTCAAACCAAGTAAAAAAGTCTGTAAATACATCAAAAGCAAAAACCTTATTAAGAACAATTACATTTTAAATGTTAGCACAGGTGTGATAAGGCTTTACCACAGAGGTTCAAGGATTTCATTGTGTAGGTTCTTAACTCATTTGTTGGACAGATTCCTCCAAGCAACGAATTCTTTTATAGCAGATAGGTAAAAGGGACTAGATAACTCAAAGATAATACACAAGAATAATAAAACAAAGCAAAATGTCTTGCATCCCATTAATGAGATGTCATTTACTTAAAAAACTATCGCTGTCCTGGATTACTGGGAAGTTTCTATATAATTCCCATCTAGACAGAGGAATGGAGGGGAGACCCTGGGTACTACAGCACAGTGATATTGGCTTCTGTCCCTGATAAGACAGCATAAAAACATAGGGAGTTATCAAGCAAGGTGCTGAGAGCAAGACAGAGGGTGCAATTTTTCCACTATGGAAAAATTGGCATTCCCACATGTTAGCTGTTTTGTACAGTTCTCATTCCTACACCTTAAAACAGTCATAATGGTCTTAGAGAAGGGACCAAAAACAGCGAGGAGAGAACCAGAAAGGAGTGGAGTGATTCAGTTTAAAGAGGACACAGCTGTGGGTACACCTGGTCAAGATTTTAATTTAAAAAGCTGAAATAAACACTACTGTTATTTATCAAATCCCACAGTATGTGAACTGGGGTCACCTGAGAAAATGAGAATGAAGCAATTTTAAGACAGATCAAATGGCACTTCCTTGACCTGTGAATAAATAACCTCTGTAACCTGCTTTCAGGAGTCACAAACAGCAGCAGCCACTTCAAAAAGCTAAGGTGAATGCATGGACTCTCCATAAACACAGGATGGAAGGTCTGGATGAGGGATGTACCCACTAGGAGCCTGGCTACATCCCTTCTGGTTGCAGGGGCAGCAGGAGAAGGCAGGCCATAGCAAGCAGCCAAGCTTCTGTGCACTCCCTAAACAGCATCTTTTTCTGCCAACATCAGAGACACAATATAATGCTAGAAGAATCCCACCACTGGCCCAGAATATTTCCAAGTCCTTATGTAGCTTTGTACAATTCCAGCTGCACAAAATTTGAATATTAAAAACCGAAAACTGCAGGCAAACTTTGTGAACACGACTGATATGTCATGAGAAAATAAAGTGAAAATGCAACCATTTATTTTTTGCTTTAATTTTGATGAGTTAACTTTAGGAAAATGATTATTACTTGTCACTAGAAGGTAGTTCACAAGTTAATAACACTGCAGTAATAAAATCACCATCAGTTCCACTCTGTGAAATATCTTAAATTCCACAGTATTCCAATATCATGTGTTCTGTCTCTTGGACAAATTGATGTCCTCTCATTCACAGTCTTTGAATGAAGAACACTTATTAAAGATATTGAATTGCATATTATGCCACGAGTAGTCTTATTGTTGCTTTTAAGTTATCAAAAATTAAATAGTCCTCTGTTCTTTTTCATTTTTTCATCTTTGAATTATAAATTAATTCATTTTAGTTTTTGAAATTATTTTGATCATTCAGAGACAGAAGAGCCATGTCCTTTAGCTAAGTGGTCCCAGCCTACTTCAGGAACATAAAACGTGAAATTATATTAAAACACAACTTCTTAGTACCTGAAGGAATGTTTCTAAAATTGCTCTTCTCTTCCTAAAATAAAAGTTCTGTATTAACTAGTCATAAATTAGAATTCTAGACTGTAAAAACAAATGAACAAATAAATAAAACCCAAACTCCAGTGTTCTTATTCTTATTTAGGTGATGAATTATTATTCTAAAATGACCTATTTGTTGGATTTTAGTGACACAGCAGTGCAAAATGACCTTATGTTCAACTTTACTATCTATTTAGGCAGTTAGATACCAACACCTCATTATTTTTCAGTTTAGTGCTATACCCAGTCTGAAAAAAAATCTTCCAGTAATGTCAAACAGCCACATTCAATAGTTTTAGTGCATTATTAGCATTGCTGCACCCAGGACAGAACAGCACATTTTCTTTTTCAATAATGGTATATTTATGACAATGGGTATTGAATGTCTGTGATTGGGACATCTTTTATTCTAAAATAACCATGATGTCCCTAAAGGCAGCATTTCAGTTATTCAGTTTAAGCATATTTGTCAAGAGTATAACACTCTACAGTTTAGATAATGGCAGTGGTCTGAAGTTTAATAACACCAAGTCAGACCCTGAAAACTTATTCTGGGTGCACTGGTGGACAGCTGGCTGAACATGAGCTATTGTGTGTCCAGGTAGCCAAAAAGGCCAATGACACATGGCCTGTATCAGTTATAGTGTGGCCAGCAGGACAAGGGCAGTGATCGTCGCTCTGTACTCAGCACTGGTGATGCTGCACCTCAGATACTGCCTCCAGTTCTGGGCCCCTCACTACAAAAAAGACATTAAGGGGCTGAAGCATATCCAGAGAAGGGCAGCAGAGCTGGTGAAGGGTCTGGAGCACAAGTCTCGGCTTGTGCTGTGGCTGTGGCAAGGGGCTGTGACAAGTGGCTGAGGGAGCTGGGGTTGTTTAACCTGGACGAAAGGAAGCTCGGGGGGACCTTGTCCCTCTCTACAACTCCCTGAAAGGAGGCTTTAGCCAGGTGAGGGTCAATCTCCAAAATATCAAGAAAAAGGATAAGAGGAAATGGCCTCAAGTTGCGCCAAGGTAGGTTTATGTTGGATTTTAGGAAACTTTCTTCACAGAAAGGGTTATCATGCATTGGAACAGGCTGTCCAGGAAAGTGGTTGAGTCACCATCCCTGGAGGTAATTAAAACATGTGTAGGTGTGGCACTTAGGAACATGGTTAAGTGGTGGACCAGGTGCTTCTGGGTTAATGGTCGAACTCAATAATCTTAGACATCTTTTCCAACTTAAAAAATTCTATGATTCCATGATTCTTCTTTGTTAGAATAGTCTTTGTTTTGAAAAACAGTTCATGTAATCATCAATAAAATGGGTTACACTGGGAAGGTTTGGAAGTGTCACTTTTCATTAACTCATTGTATCCAGTCTTGCTCAAAGCCCCAGTGAAAAATTCCAGGCTGCTGGTAATGTATATTTTGTTTATTCTATCTATAAGTTAGATCAATTATAGATGTCTCAAAAATGTCTTAAGGAAAAATAAAGATGTCTGTGTATGCTGAAGGAAGAAGAACACCAAGCAATTTCTTTTCAGACATTGTGGCATTGTTTGCAGTGGTACCACTGCAGTACTACTGCAAGCGTACTCTACCTTCCTGAAGTCAAAAAGGAGATTTCAAGGCCCATGAAAGCCCTCTCCCTAACCTGCAGAAAAAAGTGGACAACACATGATGCACAGTAAGTAATTTATTGCAGAAACTGAACTATTTTTTGAACTAAAACCAAACAAATAATTAAATTTATTCTTTAGGTAAAAATATCAAAAGCCATGTCTAATAAAGAAATATTTGTTTCTTAGAGGAATGTAGATTTTCATTTCTCTTTATGTCTGCATTTATTCATTTTTGGTTCCAGTTATCCATCTGTCAGTTCTGCAAAAAGATAAACCAGGCTGGATGGAAACTGCAACAGCTCATCTATTACTTCAACTGAAAGGCCTAATTTTACAGAAGACAGACAAGTTCAATTCTTTTATAAGATTTGCAAGCAATGTGATTTGATTCAAAACATACAGATAAAGAGATCTAAAAGGATCCATCTAAATTAACTTAGGCCACATATTAGATTGGATACTTAAGTCATATAAGTAAATCAGTATAGATCACTCCTATCTAAATTACTGTATCTTCAATGTAATCAGCCAAGTGAATACAAATAGTACAGTTTGACAGTAGTGTCTGTACTTACTACAGCCAGCATATTTCAAAATTAAAGTTATGCTTTCAGAGCGGACAGCAGTAAATGCACTCTCTTTTGTTACTGATATTGCTATAAAACATGAAACAAAATAAAGCTTTAATTTCATTATGAAAAAATACAGCCCAAAATGTAAGTATTGCTTTACCTTTCCTTTCCAAAGAATTACTTTAATAAAATAAGTGCCTGAGTTCTTTAAAGAGTTCACAACATTTATTGGATGCAAACAGACACTATCCATCTTGCAAAGCAGTCCCCAGATCTAGGACCCTTTCCATTCCTCAGGCTTGTGGTAGGGTCCCAGAGGCTGGGATCAAATGCTTTTCTTTTTGAGTCCTTGCTCTGAGGAATGTGACCGATAATAAGAGACAAGTTCTTGGCCTTTTGCCTAATCATTGCCATGACCTACTGTGGACCCTACCAACCTTATCCATTCTGTAATTCTATGGTTCTGTGAACTTCAAAAGAGGTGGAGAAAGAATAAAGGAATAAAAAGATGTAACACAGATTATGACCGTGGTGACGTGCCTGGTACAAGCTTTGGAATGCAAGGAACAACAGAAATGATGCTGAGAAAAAAAAAATAATTACTTGGTTTAGACTTGACTAGGGAGAAAATATCAACATAGAGTGATCCTAAAAAGTCTATTCTCTCAAGTGATTTAAGTATCTGATCACTTAGTGGTTTGGGAAGGGATAGGAGATGACATAAAAATATGTTTTGTAATTTTACAGTATGATATAGAGCTTGTTTGTTTCACTCACCTTAATCCAAGAGCAAGGCACAATATAGTATTCTAATTATTCAAATTCTCTCAAAATTGAGGTGATTATTGCCTAAAGAAGAGTCCCAAGAAAATATAGAAATAAAAATCTTGTTACAGAACCTGCAATTAAACAAACATAAATACAAATTAATATCTGAATTGATACAGCCTCTGAAATCTGTCCATTTCTCAGAAGAATTTGGATGGATTTCTTCTTCAGTGAGACAATATAGCCCCAAGTATGTAATGCATCAGAGCTAAGGACAAACATGCTGTGATTGCAGAAGAGAGAGATACTAACAGATCTACAAGTTTTTAGCCTGAGGACTGAGAGTGATTGGAGACTAAAGAGTCACAAAGATCTGCTTGTTTCCCATAGTCAGCCTGAGAGCAGGAACAGAAGAACCAAGCAAAGAGAAAAGCTGTCTGAAATGGAAAGCTTTAGAAAGGAAACAGGAATGCTAAAAAAAAAAAAATGAGACAATTAGAAAAGGAATGAATAGGAGAGTGGGAAAGGGTTTATTTTAAAATATATCTTTAGAGAGCCATTTACAGCAGATGCTTCAGAAAAAGCCTTTAACTTGATGTCAGTAATCAGAATTTGCTGAAAATCAATCTTTTACCATAGTGCAAAGAAAGACTATAAACCTAGCAGTTACTTCAGAAATTTTTTCTTACAGTTTAAGTAAACATTAAATAATTTTAATATATCTGGTGTTTGGTTTTTGGTTTTGTTTTGTTTTTAAAGAATGAAGTCAGGCACAAACGTGGGGTTGTATAACTTATCAGCTGTCTGTATACAGTAATTCAACAGAGAGAACAGTTTTTCAATTGGAAGATAGAGCTTTATTTTTCTGATGCTATTTCACTCAAGTATTGATTGGCTTGGCAGTATTTGGAATAAATTGTATAAAGTAAATGAGCCTCAAAAACTCCTGTCAAAATAAGTGAAAATTGTAACAGCCCCTTTAGAAGCAGAGGATGGATCCTGAGGTCTGGATTCAGACTATCTATTTGCTGTACGTTGCTAAAGTAGGGAGAAAAGGAAAAGACCAAGGACAATTCCGGTCTGATGTGATGCTGGGAACTCACTGACTCTCCAACCTGACACTGTCTGCAGATAGTTCTGCATCAGTTAGACACTTGATTTAGGCTCCTCAAGTGATGTGTTAAAAGTCAGCTTGAAACCCTGGAATGCATGAAAGTTCTGGTTTTTTACAGACAAAAAAAACCCCACTAATTTTAGCAGAATAAATATTTCCTATGCTTGAAGTTCCTCCATGTTTATGAAATGCCAGCATATATTCCATCCTTGCTCACCTTTGTCATGTTTGGATGTATATTACCACTCAACATGAGATTTTTGAACAATTTAAATGTTCACAAGGTAAAGGAGGAGTTGGAAGTGGGGTGTGTCTCACTATCATTAGTGTATACTTGAACATTTATTTGATTTCCTGGATATTGAAAAAAGATTGCCAAATATTTGTAAAAGTTAATGAAATGTGGATAGGCCAAACAAGGCATAACACTCCCATATGCCATGCTGACATTGCACTAATTAGCTTTAGAGGAATTACTGCAAAATTAAAATTCATTGTCAAGAATACATTCTAAATGTCACCAAACTTGTCACAGATTTCAATCCATATCCATTTACACAGATTCAGAAATCTGTTGTCCTCATTCCTGTGACATCTATATTGAGCTGATAAATAAAATTGCTGTAAGAGAAATGTAAGAGCTGAACTTTCCAGAAGGAACATCAGTTAGCATAGGCAGTATAACAAAGCAGGACTGAGAATCATAAGGTTAAAAACTAGTTGAAAGTGATTACACCATAAGCACATTTTCTATATGTCAAATAGTATGTATATTTAGTATACTAAAATAAGCATAAAGTATATATATTTTAAGATAATATATTACACTACATTTTATAATATGTTTCAGTAGTAAATAATCATAGAAAAAATGTCTTACTATGTCATAGTCTATGTTTCTTTATGAATGCTGATTACTCAATATTATGCTGGAAACACATAAAACTTTCAAGGTTTATAAGCTAGAATAATACGCTGTGTTAAACAGAACAGAGCAAGAGGGAAACCTGTCTTTTCATTATTTTTTTTTTCTGTTTAATACTGAGTATAATAATAGCTTTCATTGCTATCACAATTTTGCTCCACGAATTAAAAATGTTGTTAACATAAAGGCTTTTTTTTTAAAGAGCTGTTATTTGTTTTACCAATACCTTTACCTGAAAGCCTCATAATGTCAAGATTAAAACAACTTTTTGGCGGGAAGTTTTATTCTCCATTTCCAGGGAAAGTCCCACTCTCCCTGGCAGACACCTGGCCTTTTCTAAGCCAGGACAACTGCATAGAGAACAATGCTGTGTGACTCGGTGAGTGTCCTTATATATAAAATTCACAGGTCTTCAGCTCACAATCTCACTACAATAGCATCAAAAACAACAGTGCTCGTGTCAGTTGAAAATATTGTGTCCCATGATTTGCACTGTAGTGTGTACATCTTATAGACAAGGATTATTCTTCCTATGTTTTTTACAACAGATCCAAACCATTAGACTAGAAACATAAATTTTGGGGTAGTTAAATCTCAGCACAACATTTGAGTGTACTTACAGGTGATCCGTATATTTGTGCAGCACTGAAAGGTCAAAGAATTTATGAATACACAACTGCTGCCAAAAGGGCTTTGAGAGCAGACATTATTTCAGGCAAGGTTGTAATATGATTTTCTTGCTGCTAGGAAATTTACTTACTAAAGTGAATATTGACTGTGCATCTTTGCTCACAGCCCACAGCAATATCAGCTAGAGAAGCCAGGTGTTTAAAAATGTATTCTGAGACTGGGAAAATCAGAAAACATGAAATAAAGCCTTGTTTTGGCTTATATCAGAGCATGCAATTCTGATTTTCACTATTTTAACAACGAAAGAAGAGTGTGAAGCTATAGAGTTTGAGAAGAGTAATTTTTTTCTTCTCACACCAGCTCCAGCAGCAGTATACTCTTCCTCCTGCAGCAGGAGTTGGCCATGTTCATTGGATACCATCCTTTGGTATGCTGTATCCACTTCACAATTTCTCTCTCATCAAAGTTATGAAATGTGCAGTATTAATAGACAGTCTTTCAAAATATTTTATTTATAATGATATCTGAAATATTGTCTGCATTACTTTAACACCTTTGGTTCAATTCTTTGTTGCTGATCACAGACTTCAGGAAGGTGACAGATGGGAAAGGACATATGAAACAACTTTTATGGGGATATAAACTACACAGCAATTTGTTTCTTAATTCCTCCTCACTTGAGGGCAATAAACCACAGAGGAAAAGAGGCGAGTAGTTAGTAGTTCCAGTAGTCTGATGCCTTGACATAGCTTCATGGTCAAGACTGACATTTCAAACAACAGTTGAACGCACAGTGTATTTTTTGTTTAATTAGTCACAGTACAACAAGATCTATCTCTACCCATGATCACAGTATAGCAGTTGCTTATATTTTAAAGTTATCAGAAGCGGAATAGTTAAATACATAAATAATTATTCCTTAATCCATTTTCCTCTTCAGAAAATTAAACCTGTATGAAAAATCACAATATTATTCAAAATTCACCAGGAAACATCCTAGCCTGGCATAGCCTTCAGACTACTAGTGGGGTTCTGTGGAGCTCCATCTTAGGCCCTGTGCTCTTCAACATCTCAATAAATGGCTTGAACACAGAACTGGAAGGGAGACTGAGCAAGTTCACAGACCATACGAAACTGGGAGGAGCTGCTGACTCCCCTGAAGGTAGAGAGGCCATGCAGAGAGACCTCAAAAAATTAGAGGACCAGGTACCTGAAGGGAGCCTACAAGAAAGGTGGAGAGAGACTTTTTCCAAGAGTATGTAGTGACAGGACAACAGGTAATTGCTTCAAACTGAAAAAGCACGGGTTAAGATTGGATATTAGGAAGAAATTCCTGGCTGTGAGGGTGGTGAGGCACTGGAACGGGTTTTACAGGGAAGTTGTGGCTGCCCCATCCCTGGAAATGTTCAAGGACAGTTTGGAAACCATTCTATGATTCTATGAAAATTTCAATCCATCTGCATTTTGATGACAACAAAACTCTTCCAACAGAATCTTTTCTAACTAATCCTAAAAGGTACACAAATTAAGATAACTATAACAAATAAAAAGAAAATGACATGAAATTGCTATTCCTACTAAACTGCTTTTGCCTTCCTTTTGTTTCAATATGAAAAAACATTAAGGCAAAATTGAAACTGTTTGTAACCATAGAAACTACATTTAGTCACAAGTAAAACACATTTAAAATTGTGCTGCATAAATTCCAAAATTATCACACGCTATTAGTGTGCAATATGACAAAAATGAATTTAATTCTCTCTTTAAATAAACTGAGTTGGGAATGTAATCACACTTGTTAAAAGACTTGCCATATGAAGTGCAAATTCTTAATCTTTCTGGAACAAGAAAGCCACGAAAACCTGTCTTCTTTGCACCCTCCTTCCCACTGTATGGCAGAAATGAGGCATCCTGAGTTCACAGCAGCTGTCATTGAAAGGACGCACGCTTCAGGCTACTCACCCTTGATGCCCAGAGCTGCTTGGAACTTGATAGTTTTGTCTTTTTCTTTTTCTTTAGATTACAGTGAACAGTATTTGGAGACTAATGGCAGAATGTGCAAGTATTCTCTGGTAAAAAAAAAAGTATTTTAAAATTATTTAAAAATACAATTATCTACATGTTGTGGAGTCAAGGTCATGAGTCACAAGAGCAAATAAATATTGAAAATACTGTTTTCCTTTAAATTCTTCTGCTCCACAACTTTTTTCTGTTCACATTTCCTCCTTTTATATCTTGAAATAACTGCATTTTTTCTCATTTCTGTTATCTTTTCCTGCAATTATTGTAGTTTTCTAGAGCTTCATTAGTATTTCCTTACTTCATGTGACTGACCTTGTATAAGAGATGGGATGCAATAGAAACAAGTATGAGAAATCTGGGGATTCTTACTTGATCCACCTTGCACGTCTAATATGTTCTCTGCCCAGTCTCTGGCCTCTTCAGCATTTCTTCAAGCTCTGCTTATATTTTTACCTTGTTCTTTCACCAGTTACAATAATATTCATACTTGATCCGTGCACTGTGGCATTCGACTCCAAAAGGTGCACAGAACACACAGCTGTGCAGATGCTTGTGGTCAAAAAGAAACAACAAAAAGTTAGGAGATCTGCAAAAATTGGCAAAGTTTATAACTAAATTATACACTTGGCATGGAAATTGGTGTGTTAGTCCCGTCTTCTAGTATGCTGGACATATGCTGTGATCAAGCAGGCCAAGCGTGTGAACCCCTGTGGTATGGCGGGCGATGGTCCAAATAGAAGTATGGGGAGGACTCACCCCTCCCCTCCCGCCCAGGCCTGGGTAGGCCTGGTGAAACTCTAGGTCAACCACTGGGATTCTGGAGCCAACGCTACGGAGGGTCTGAAGCCATCTTTGTGGTCTCCCCCACTACCAAAAAACTGGGCCCTGCAAAACCAACACAGCGCACAGCTGTGGATTTTAAATAAGGGGTAGAGTGAAAAAGAAGAGAGAGAGAGGTTAAAGAAAAAGAGGGAGGGAGGAAGGAAGGAAGGCAAGAAGGGAGGAAGGAACGAAGGTTGGTTTCCAGCCTCACCTGAGCAAGAGACCTATGCAATTAAAGGGATGCCGTAAGTCTGCAAAGAGTGCTTCATGCTCGCCATAGCCTACGGATTCAAAATTCCCTCATGATGTCCATGCTTCAGATCCGGTTGCCCACAGACAAGGTGCTACAGTCTTACACTGGAGAGAATAGGATTTGTGCCATTGGCAACAAAAGTCAACCCCCCTAGATGTGAAAATAAAATCTTTCTTCTCTCCCCTAGTTTTTTATTTTCAGGTTTGGAATCCACTGAGCTATGCAAGTTCCTATGGCTGTTATCCATTTCAACACTAATGGAAGTAATATTCCACAGTTATAGATATTCAAAGAGCTATCAACCAAGTATTAACATGACTGAAAATTTTGACTGTAAATACCCTTTAATGCCTTTGTGGGATAGATTTAAATGGCTACAATCAGTAGCTGAGCAAAGAACCTCTATGGCATTTACCTGTAGTATGTGTCACTCCCCATGAAGTCTGAAGCGTCCTCTTTTGCTGCTCTAGTTACAGATTAACAGAATAGAAAATGTTACAATTTTGGACAGAGATAGGTAAATTACGTATTTTATCCTAAATCAGCTAAACAGGAATGGTATGAAGTCTTAGAGAGTAGTGGCATACCTGGCAAAGCAGATGAAAAGGATGCAAAATTTTCAGAAAAATGTAAATAGGTTAGGAGGTGGGACAGGGAGTAGAAAAGGTCACTATGTACCTGTATGAAGTATTATCATAGGTATCATTTTCTCTAGATTTGCAAATATTCTGTAAAATATATGGTTCATCTCAAAATATTCTTTAAATAGTCTTAACTGGGGTAGAAGGTTACTTATTTCTGAAACCTTGGATTATTAAAAGAGAGACCTGGAAAAGGACACCTTACATAAGCATACATTCTCAGGTTTTATCTGAATTTCCAAATCATAAAAGTGGATCTAGTATACAAAAAAAATAATGTAAAGCATAATTCATTAAATTGTTAATATTAGACACTCTATCCTTTCATATTAGGCAACATTGAAAATCAGATATTTTACTGGATTATAGTCTTATGCTAATAAGCAAGTTTGGATTTTAGATTAGATTTTGCTTCTTCTTTTTTCCTTCTGCACCTTTTAGTATCAGAGCAATCACTTGTAGACTATTAATCTTGCCTTTGAATAAAAGCCGGATATCCAAGTGATAGTGATGAAATACTAATTTTAAAATGCTCAAGTGAAACATTGTACATATGCATTTTACTCCACACTAATAGGTTTAGAATGAGACAAATCCTGTAGCTTCAGAGTGCTGCTTGAGAACAGTAAGTGGTTCATTTCCACAACACAAAGTTAAGCATGGCAGTGCTGCAGGTGATGCAGTCTTGTCCCAGACTAGCTGGCTGTGCAGCAGCAGGGAGAAGGCAGGAAAAAGCAAGACACAACCAGGAAGAAAGAGAGGGGGAAAAGGGGGAAATCAGACAGGACTTTATGCAGTCCAGAGGATCCAATACTATTCGTATTTTAGAAGCAGAAGGCTAGGAGAATTTTCCAAATGCTCAGGCCCAGGAGAAAAGTAGTCGTGCCCAGTGTAGCAGGATGCTCTGCCTAAAGTGGGGTTAAAACAATACAAACAATAACCTATTTGCAAAACAGCCAGTGGTCAATAGAGAAGGGGGTATCATGCTGGTTTTGGTGTTGATTAATAATGGAAACAGCCTGATTCGTCAATCCCAAAGTTAAACATCTTTATAGTGAGGTGAATATGTGACAGATGTGATAAGGTACCTGATAAAAGAGCAAGGGATACTATACTACTACTAACTCATCTAATGATGCTGAGCTGACACAACTGGCCTGGAGAAATATGACTGGTAGTCTATCACTTTACACTAACTTTATACTATAAAAGTCCAGGCCCACTTTTTAACAGCAGTGTCTTCCAACATTACCACGGCTGTGTGGGTTCCAAGGCTGCAGAGAGCCTGCCGCGAGTGCTGGAAAGATGCGAACACAGGGTGTGCTTCCCTCAGTCCCTCTTCACAGGGTCACGGCGAGACGGGAGCCAGTGCGCTGGAGTAGTGTCTCCACACCACATGGAATATGCACAGCAGAGGCAAAGAGATATAAAGGAGGGGCTTCCCTCCGTGCTAAGTCCAGGTTTAATGCAAACACGTACAGAAAGAAAAAAGCGCGAATGCAAACGGGCAATGCACTTTGAAGATTGAGGGAGTGAAGGCAGAGCGTTGACCAGAGGCAATCACCGAGAGAACGGGCGGGATGCGGCTTGACTGACAGATCACCAGCCCGGTGAGACCACGGTCAGCCAGAACGTGATCCCCGGAGCCAGCGGCTCCTAGGTAAGTGCGGGGATGCCAGGATCCTCTGCCACCACATCCACCGGAGCGGGACAGCCCAGGCAGTTCCGACAGGATTGTCCCATCCCTGGCACTCTCAGTAGCTTGGATGGCGCAGTCCAGATACGGGACCGCCCTGCACAACCCGGCAGGGGCAGACCTGCGGGACCGCTCCGTGTCAGGGGTACTGCAACACAACATATCCCTTCTTGGAGTGTTTGTGAAGATTCCTCGCTTGAGCGTGGACATCCCCCAGGCTGAGCAAGGCTGAGCAAATGAGACTTGCACAAGGCAGTTGGTGAGTATGGGTGATTAATANAGGATTGTCCCATCCCTGGCACTCTCAGTAGCTTGGATGGCGCAGTCCAGATACGGGACCGCCCTGCACAACCCGGCAGGGGCAGACCTGCGGGACCGCTCCGTGTCAGGGGTACTGCAACACAACATATCCCTTCTTGGAGTGTTTGTGAAGATTCCTCGCTTGAGCGTGGACATCCCCCAGGCTGAGCAAGGCTGAGCAAATGAGACTTGCACAAGGCAGTTGGTGAGTATGGGTGATTAATATCAATCTCTACTTAATAATGTTTAGCTTTAGTATAAGTGCTCCAATATTGCTTCAAAAATAATGCTCTGTACTATACGAGTAATTATGGCTACCTGTACTGTGCAGTGAATAATTCTGATTAAGATCTTTTAGTGCAATCATTTTTATAATCATTTATTTTTATAGAAATATATTTTGTTTGCCATCCTTAATCCTGCACGACAAACTTGTATAAAGATTCAGTCACTACCTATATAATCTTGTACACATAAACGGTTAGAAAAGTCTGGGGCTAAGATTTGATCCAGCCACACTCAGACTCCTCTCTGAGGCAGAGTTTAGAAAGCAAGAGGTTCCATTCTGCACCTCATGACTGAACAGGAGGGTTTCCTCTAATAAACTTTGTCTAAAGCTGCATGCTGACACCCAGTCATCCACACAGTATCTACGCTGCTTAGCACCTTGCTCCACTGCATTGCAGAGCTGTATAGTGAATTTGAAATATATCTTCTCCTGGGGAGCAAGAAAAATTTGTGGTTTTTACTGCCCTATTTTCCTGACTTTTCTTTGTTTGTTACTAAAATGAAAACATAAGCATTGAGATGTCATTATATAACCACTCTTTTTGTATAATAATGTGCCTGTTTTTCTTCCAATACCTGCAGAGGCTAAAAAATTTATGAAGTATATTAAAGTGGTCAGCTTCATCATTCAGTATTATGCCTAACTAAAACAGTTATCTTCAAATGGCGAATTAATCTGTTGTTCATATGGCAATCTGAATTCCTGAGATACATAATGTTTAGGGAATGCATTTACTTCTGAATCCGAGCTCATTTTTTATGTTCCTACTGCTCTTTTCATTTAGTTTTAATTGTTGGGTTTTTCCTACAAAACTCTGTTCCATAAATTTTCATAGGATCAAAATTTCATAGCTTAGTTTAAAGAAAAATATGGTAAAAATAAACAGCCTCAAGCAAAATGCAATTTTGGATATTTTTCTTTCTTTTAGTTTTAGAAAGCTAATCACTAATTCTATTTTTCAACATAGCAATCAACCCATAATAGCAATATTACCACTTGGAAAATCACA
This sequence comes from Climacteris rufus, assembly GCA_013398175.1. Taxonomy (NCBI): domain Eukaryota; kingdom Metazoa; phylum Chordata; class Aves; order Passeriformes; family Climacteridae; genus Climacteris; species Climacteris rufus. Next base: position 171,675 of record VZRZ01008347.1, on the reverse strand, counting down.
TGAGGCAGACCACATGTGTTTAGCTTGCTTGAATGTCAGCACTCTACTGAGATGCAAGTTTCCAATACTTGCAGCAGGCAAGCAAAACACCTGCAGATAATATGCCTTCTTCCATAGCAGGACTCGTAGGCCACACACATGATCTGAGGGAACATTTGACAGCATTAGATTCTTTTAAATAGGAATGCACTAAGTTAAGGAGACATCTATCTGAAAGATTATAACACCTAGAAGTTACGTGGAAATTCAAGTCAGAGCTGGACACTGCTGCCTGGATGTGAAGAAGTGAAGAAAGTGTGTTGCCACTGACTGTTCTAGAAGTTGTGCTCTTACTCATTGTTCTGATGACAACAACAGCAACAAAACAAAATCAAACCCCAAACCTGATTAAAACAACAAAAAGTAAATCATTTCAGTTTAATTTCCATGTGAGAAATGAAGAATCGTAATACATATTTTCAGGCAGGGGTCAAATGTCTCTCTCCCTGGGACAAGTCACAATTTCTGAATGTTAGCCACAGTTTGAAGAATATTTACTTCCAAATTTATTAGAAGAAATTGTTGGGTTCCTACTCATATAAATTTAACACAAGAAAATCAGTTTAAAAACAAAAAGCAGCTCTTCTGAAAGATGTGTATAGAGAACATTGCACATGAATATTCATTGACAAAGTTTTATGTGTCAGCCTTAGTGTTACAGATTTAATATAACACAATTGAAAATTAGCAGTAAAATAAATAAACCCAAATTGCTTAGATGGAAAGAATTTACACTGCTAATACTTTATGCAGTCTCTTATTAAAAAATGTATATAACAATGATTAAAAAACGTGGCTTCAGGCAAATAAGTAAATTGCATGCTGACAGTGAAAGTTCAGTTTACACTGAAAGAAATTTATACATATTTTTTTGTTATGAGCAATGGTAATAAGTCTTTCTTCTCTGAGTTTCATGCACAAAAATAACCCCGTGAGTTAATCAGAAAGGAAACCTTTTTCTCATGCATTTTTCTCATTAATCTTCACAACTTTATATTGTTCAGCATTAAAACAATGAAAGACATAGACTTGGTAGGTTTTCAACCTTGTAGAAGCTTGAGCAGTAAGGAGTTAATGCATTGCTGTGGCTCAAACACCAATGCCCATCGAAGCAGGCAAGTCAGAACAGCATGTGCCTGGAAATGGGGGAGAGAGAGACAGAAGCATGCCAAGGTATGGCAGCACTTTTCTGGACCCAATTTCCCTGTTCAGGTCCATGAGGGCTGCACAATATGCAGCACGAGCACAGAAGGGGGTCCAGGAGCAGGCAAGACCAATAGCAGGGAAACAAGACCATAATAAGATCCTCAAAGCCCCTCAACTCATTTCCAGAAACATGCAGAAGGACAGACTGCAAATGATAACTCATTTACATGAAGAGCAATAAACCTAATCCCCGAGTGGAAAATTTGCCTATAAAAAAGGTCCCCCCACAAAGCCTGGGTGGTGGCCACAGGACCCTGGACACCCTGTTGGCTGGATCGATGCTGGACCCAGGAGTGATGATCCCCTTTCCTCTCCTATCTCATCTCCCTTTCATTTTTCTTTCTCCCTTCTTTACTTTTACTCTTTGATGATGATGATGATGATGATGATCTTGATGATGATAAGATAGAAGCAAAATATAAACCAATTTCCATGCCAACTGTGTAGCTTGCTAATAAACTTGCGGGACTTTTTTTGCCATTCTTTTTCCACCCTGAGCATCTACAAATCTTGGGTGGTCCATTCGTCCCATCACCAGCATTTTGAAAACTGTGCATTGCACACTGCAGATCTCTGGTTTTAGACACAGTTCTTCCTGCTTCTGTAGAATGTGCTGGCTTCTTGTTTATTCACCTCAATATTTATTGTATCCTGAAAAGTGCTATAAAAATCTGAAACTTATTTTGCCTTGTTGTTACAGGCTTTTCTCTGAGACATGTCTTCCTTCAGCAGCAGAAAGCACTCATGTCTGGAGGCAGCATGGGAGAAGCATACAAAGCAATGACACACAAGGAGAAATCTTTATGGAGGTCATCAAGTGTTCAGATATTGCAAATATTGCTGGTTTTGACTTTAACACGGCTTAATTCACAACCCACTTATCCTCTCTCTTCACATCTGAAAGAAGAGGAGCCTTTTTGTAAATTTTGGAGTGGCTGCTTTGGATAACAACAAATTTTCTGTCTGTTTTCAGATGAAATATGAAGCATCTACCTGTCAGAGTGAATCAGAACATGTGCTATGGAAATGCCAAATTAATTAATTAAATGCCACACCGTGGGTGCAATAAAAGTTGTGTGTGCTTTATGTAAATAACAACCCCTAGGAATTTACAGCTGTTAAATTAGCTATAACCTTTACTGGAATTATATAGCCCCAAACTTCAGGTTTAATTAAGTTTTTCCTTGTGCAATAATTTTCAATATGCTTCTGTTGAATTCAAAAATCAGTTGAAACACTGTACAAAGAAAAAAATGTAATTTAAATTGGAAGATTGCATCCACATAACTCAAACAAAGGCTAGTCTCTGGAAAATATAAAGAACTGATCACTTGGTAAGCTGGGGTCTTTCAAACAATATGGTTTTAAAATGCAAATTCACATACTTGGAAGTGAGAAATACCTACAAAGTTAGCAAGTTCATCCTGGGATGAGCAAATCCAGAGAGGTGTTAGCATCTAAATTAAAAACCATCAGAACCTGGACTTTTGGATGCTATTCTGGCAAAAGGGCTGATTTAAAGCCCAGATTAATCTATCGTAGCTTTAGACCTTTTTGTCTGCATTGCCAAAACGTAAAGTTTATCTCTGTGTCTTTATATAGGCAGTGTCAAGATTCAGGTATCTCCAGAGAGTGATGCAGATATTCAGTAAGTTGAGTTACCCACTGAGGCTATCTGTCTTTCCTGGTTAATGACTGAGCTCCCAGCTTTGGCACACCAGTTAAGTTTCCTAAAATTGGTTTGATAAATCAACAGCTGAGTTTGTACAACAACTGAGATGTCTGCCATAAAAAATTTATTTTTGATCTTATATCTTTAAAGATGGGATGGTTTCAGAAGATGCACCCAGAAACGAGTTGATCAAGGACTCATCGCTTAATTCAACACAGAACTGTACAATACAGAGACCAAACTCTTGTTGACTTATGAAGCAGTAAAAGAATGAACAGAATGGTGGGGGTTGGTCAAAATCTTTTGATTGTGTCAGCCAGTACTTCATGCACCAATCCAGCAGTCGTTTCATTGTCGTACCTCAGTGTCCTTGTTTGAGACAAATTTAGGAGAAAACCCCTTCCAAATAGAAGGCAGCCTTCACCAGCCCCTCCCCTACCAGGTTCAGGAAGAAATCTCTCCGGAGAAAGTGAGAAAAAACCCCTATTTATTCACACAATATACATGTATACATAACAGATAGAAAACAAAAATAGAAACAAGGAAAACCCCAAGAATGCAGAATGTCAGACTATAAACCCCTGAAAAGGGAGAAAACCTCAGCAGAGTCCCAGAGTCCCTTCCGTTGGATGGTCCCTGAGGCTGAGGTCTTGGCACAGGCTCCACCACCAAGCCTCCACAGGCTGGGGGGTGTGTGTGCTGGTCCTCTCCGGGAAAAATCAGCCCCCAATCCCAGGAGATGGCACAGGTTCAAAAAAATGAAGAAAAAGGCCAAAAAAAAACCAAAAAAGGGGAAAAAACTGGCCAAAAAGCCAAGGGGAAAACAAAACAGAAGAAAAAATAAAACCTCTCCTTCTCTCCACCGTGCCGACTTTGTCCCCTGCAGCTGGGAAGAAGGAAAGATCCCAGGGGAGTCACCTTATTTATAAACAGTCTATTGGGAGGAAATCCACTTTCTTCCGTGTAGAAACATAACCCTGTAGTGAAAGCTCTGCAGACAATGGGAATACAATATTGTGGGGAAATGATACAGTCACCCCAAGACACTCAACAATGTCCTCTCTCCCTGACACAAATGAAAGGCGTATATCCCTTCTAAGGAACATTCAAACCTAGAAAATTCAATCTGAAAAGCTGATGGATTTACAACAGCAAATCTGGAAAAAACAGGAATTTGGGCTATAAATCTTCTGTGTTAGTCTGACTGGCTCTAGCCACAACTGCCTTGTGTTACTTCTGTGGTGAGTCGCAGATCTGTGACAATGCATAGGGCAGGGGGACAGGAGCAGAGATGTTGGTATGTTGTCTCCTTTGGGAATACTGCCTTACTGGTGCTAACTTTAATGTAATGCTAAGAAATTTGACGAAGCCCTCCTTCCTATGTGGCTTTTTACATTGCCTTAGTTTAGACTCACATATTTTAAACTGGATTCAGTCTGGTTGATGGGCTTCATGGCTTCTCTAATTTCTACCATAAACTCAGGAACAAAGTGTTAGAGATTAGTTGCCCCAAACTCATTCCCACCTTCAAGAGTCCATCTCAGTCATGAACCAATAATGAACTTCATACAGGTAGCACATTCAAACAGTTTTTTTAGATGTGCTTTAAACATTCAACTAGGAATATAAGGTCCACGTATTGCACAATGATGCAAGACAAACAGAAACTAAGGCACATGGCAAAGCAGATTCTGCGTTTTAAGGAAAATAATTGTTCACTAACCAGTTAAGCTGGGAAATGACTCTTGGTGTAAACCTTGGTGAGGTCTGACAGCCTTTCAGCTCACAAAGGAATAAATGGCTTCTGAGGAGAAAGGGTAATGCAGACTCTAAATCTATCTGATGGTGTGATTGCAGAGCTCTGATGGAAGCTCATTTATACAGGTGAACTGCTTGGTGAAAAAGCTTTCTTCATGCTTTAGATGGTTCTTGAAATACACATCAAATAAAGCCATACCTCTTCATCAGAAGAGAGGAAGTCAGCAGAATTTTTAACTGCTTTGGCTGTTGCAAATTTAGTATTGTATTTAGAGTTTACCCAGTTGCCATAGACCAAAAAAAAAAAAAAGCTTAAATTGTGGATGTTAACAGGCATCAGATAGTTGCATGTACATCTGTCTGCAAGTCAGTATTTGAATATGAACTTTTGCACTCCCAAGCAGAAGTCTGCAGCCTGCTAGATAGAATGGGTATTGCCTGGTTGTAAATTCTGATAATGAAAAAAGTGGCATAGCCTGAAGTCTCTTATTAATAGAGATAAGACAGAAGCACCTGTTAGGAAGCTGATCAGGCATTGAACCTGATTCTGAGAAGAATCAAGAAAAAAGTAAAACTTACAGGTCGAAATAAGATCAGTTTAATAATTGAAAGGATGTAAAATATAATATTATTAAAATAATCATATTAGTAGTTAATGAGAGAGAGGGTGTTAAAACCCAAGAAGCACAAGTGATAACTAAATTGCTTAACACCTGCTGAGTAATACCAAACTTGTTCCCAAACTGCAATTGGCCCCTTTCCACGTGTCTCCCCAAGTTTATACAATCTATGGTATGAAACATTCCTTTGGTCAGTTCAGGTCAGCTGTCGTATGCTACCTCCCACATTTTCTACATCTCATCACTGGTCAGAACATGGGAAACTGAAAAGTCCTTGACTCAGGGCAAGCACTGTTCAGCAACAACCAAAACATCAGTGTGTTATCAACGTCTTTCTCATACTGAATCCAAAACATAGCACTGTAGATTTCTTAATGGATCTATTTGGGATCCATTTTCTCCTCACAGGTGGATGACAGATCTGCTGGTTGATGCCACCGAATTTCGGCCACATTTTTGTCAAACCCTTTGAACTGTGCAAGTGCTGTCTTTCCTAGGAGGAAGTGTGAGGAGTTCAACACAGTGAGGCAGCTGGCCATGAGGTCAACACGCAGCAATGCTTGTGTGTAAGGAGAAAGGCTGAATTCTCAAGGGATCCAGGTGTCACACACTAGACTTGGGAAACCATTTTGACAATGTTCAAAAGCCTCAGCTGTTTATGTCAAGCACAGCAACACATCCTGCAGCCTTGAACTCTGCACTTCTTGTGTTCTACACGCTTTGATATGCAATGAAATCATAATATGTGTTTATGACAACAGTGCTCACCAAGCTTAGGACCATGATATCAAAGCTGAAATATTTTTACTTCCCTGCATGGTTAAACAAATGTCTTGAGGTAAAAAACAATTATACAGACTATCGTATACCTTTAAGGCATATTTCTCACATAAAGGTTGCCTCTAGTATGTTGCTGCTGGAAATGTTCTGCCCGGTTGCTATAGCAACTTCTGCTATGTAAATTAGCAAGAGCTTTATCACAAGATTTTTATATTGTTGGATTTGGGGGAAAATTTGGAATAGAGTTGAAGTGAAAAATAAGCTGGAGAAGCATCTATAGGGACCAATTAGTAGTTAGCCATGGTGCAGTGACAACTAGATACTGAATGATTTTTTGAACTACAGTTTTCAACATGATTCTATTTTCCCCTTACACAGTTTGTACTGAGAAAGGTAGTGGCACTTAGGTTAAAAAAATTCCCTTTTAGGCCTTAAGCCGTTTTAAATAATCCACTTAAACTATAGAGGTGCAGAAGTACAGAAGTGCAGTAAACTTAAGGCACCTTGAGAGGCTAAAAACCAAATGAGCAACCACACAAGAGAAATACTTAATTCTAAGATTACCTCAAAGTTGTTGAATGCTCTAAACTTTTGAAAAACACTGGAAGGTCATTTTTAACACTGTTCTGCTCAATAAAATAGCAATGTGACTGTCAGGGGATTCTTTTTCTAATAAGCCTCTCCATTTCAAAATGGACCATGAATTTCTGAATTTTCTGTGTCTGATCCAAAGTATATTGAAAGGCACCTGGTGACCTTAGCTGATTTTGTATTAATCCCTAGTACATTTAGGGATGATTACTTAGTTTACAGATAGTGACAACCTACTGGTTAGAGGTCCCCAGCCTCATTACTGCTTCTCAGTGAAATTATGAGGTGTACAGATAGAATACAGTAAAATGCCCAGTCCTTGTTTCCAGGAGAGTAACAGACCAGTCAAAGAGTAAAGTAAAATGTAGGGCAAAAACAGCCTTATATTTTTCTTTTCTAAAAGCAATTTGTCTGTCCTTGCCTGATGGTTCTTTCTCACGTAAACTGTTGCTGTAATTGACACCAGGTTATTACACAACAGTAAATGGAAAAGAACATATTGGCCCTTGTGGATGGATTAGCAGGTGACGTGGGCATCAAGAGCAAAAGGTGAAGTGATTCAAAGGACTATCTCTCTGATAATATGTGTCCATTTGCAAATCATTTTAAAACTCCAATTTAGATCATTGGAGGGCACATTATTTTTCCCAACAGAAAACATTTCAGACAGAAAGCTTATGTTGAATTAGCTCTTTCATAAAAGTTTGGGTTTTGTCAAAAATAGAGCCTTTAATGAACCTTTAATCCAGTGTTTTTTCCAGGAAGTAAAAAAAAATAAAAATTATAAAAAAACATGAGGGATAGAAAAAGTGCAATATAAAAACCTTTCTAGTGAAAAAAAATTTTAACAGAAGAATATGTTCAATGAGGATTGGAACAGAAAATACAGGATTTGATGTGTATATACACCCATCTTGATGCATGAAAAACCTTTCACATGCAGAGTTTTGTATTAGGTAATGATAAATGTTAGGTTGCTTTTTTTTTGAGAATTTCATAACAAATTATTGGTTTTAGTTTTGTTTTTCCACTATATGCATAGCGACTCTGCCCACATAATTTTTCTTCCTGAAACATAGAATGATTTAGACTTTACATCCAAAAAAATTGAGATTAAAAGTGCAAATGCAAGCACTGATTCAACACAAAATTCACAGTAATATTTTTTATTTATTAATTTGTTTACTGCTGACTTACATCTTCAATCTGTTTAGTAGAAAAATTGTATGTATTAAAGATACATCCTGTGATTTTAATTAGATGTAAAAAACTAAATGGTCACTGATGTTTTTATAACATCAAGGAGATTTCTAGGAAGATAAAAAATTATATTCCCGATATTTTGTACAAAAAAATGTAATAGATTTTATTGATAATGTTGCCACCAAAACATATAGAGATTTCCCCATGTTCCAAATTATACATAAATGAAATTTTCATCTTAAAAAAAAGCTTTATCAACATTTACCTATTCCTATTTTCTACTATTCTCCCTTTTGGGGCTATGGTTTTTTATTTCCCATAGGATCTGCATTTATGCCATCTGCATATCAACAGTCTAATAAATTCAGTGTCCAATCAGTAAATATTTCATCTGGTTTTTTAAATATGGAAGATAAACTTAATTTTGCATTTTTCATTTAAAAAGATGATCCAAAAATTACTCTTTTATTCTCATTAGATAAGAAAGGATAAGTTTGGCTAAGAAATAAATGAAATGAGACTGCTATCTGGTATCTGATAAAAATTTCTAATTTTTCAGCTTACTGCTTTGTATACTGGCCTATTGCTAGAAAGAAGTAGGGAGGAATAATCCAAAAGTAAAGAAGCTTTATAGGGAAAAAGTAAACAAGACTTTCTTCTTATATTTAATTAAAGATGTAATCATGAAGAGAAGGACATTTGGATGAGAGGGTAGGACAGAAAATTCAGATGCTTCAAAGACTCGAGTTTTTTGAGTAGTATCCCAGTGTTGCCTTAGGTTTTAACCCTTATATTTTTCAAATTCTGTATTGCCTGGTGTGTATGCTTCATAACCTGTTAGTTGCTGTTCTCTGTAGACATAACAGTGCCTCTCTGGGCTTGCTCTTAAAGGACACTGAGACTGCCCAGGCCCAAGCTTCAAAAGGCGGGGGAGGGAGCGAGCTAAGGGAGCTAGGGGGAAATTGCAAAGTTTTAATTGGTGAATTTATGCTGATATTCAAATGGACCAAACCTATAAATCTGTGGAGAACTCGTGACTCGTTGTCCATTTTGGGTGATGCCCCTGGGGGGCTTTTTCTGCCCTAAATGTACCTTTGAAGGCCTTTCAAATAAATACCCACCTTTTATTCCCTTACTCCTGACTAGTCTCAGTTTTTGGGCTAGCCTTTTCGGGTAACACCAGCATGGTGGGTTTTGGAACTACAAAAAACAGAGTAAGAAAATGGCAAGAAATTGGAGAGGAGAGAAGGTTGTTGGTCGCCAAGACTGAAGTTGCCAGACAACAAGATGAGTGAGAGTCTGAGGAAGGAACTTTGAGATTTATTGTGGCCCTTTAGAAACTTACCAGCATAAAAAAAAAAAAAGACTAGCATCATTCATCAGGAAAATCACATTTCTGAGCATTTCAAAACTAGGGTGATGTTTCAATCAGCAACAAATCAAGGATGATAAAATCTGGTGTCATCCGTGTCATTATTGATGACATCAGATGATATTTGCTAGCATTTCACATTGTTTTGGCAACCTCAGTCCAAAACCCAGGTGGTCTGTTTGCCCGAGTTCAGAATAATGATTAATCAATAAGAATCAGACACCTTCCAAGGGCTTTAGTGACACACTACAACTTCCTGGGCACCTTACTAGATCTGATAAGCCCTGCAGGTAGAAGCTAACAAATATTTGACATGGCTGAGCTCATCAAACTTGGAAAATGGTCCACTGAGGATTCAGGTGCTGTTGAAGAGAAATTTTGGTACCTTTCAATGTAGACATGGACAGCTCCAAAGCTTCTAAAACATCTGTTTTCTTATATTCATGTAAGCTCCATGGTATAGTTTTGGTACTAATCACACTAGATCTCTGTCCTGGGGCAGATTTTAGACTCACTGGATCCTACTTTAATGTCTGAAGTCTCTACATTTTATTCCTCTCTTCCCATTTCCCCACCTGTGCCACTGCATACTTAATCATCTCAGACCTGTGACAACTATCCCAAATCTCATTACTAAGTCAGGTAAAGAGAAAATCATGGCATACTGTGATGCTAATAAGCTAAATCAGGTTCTGACTACATATGCTTTCCCTTTGCTGCTCAGATATGCAAGTAAGAGATATTCTCAGATAATTATTTAAAAGCCATAGCTCACTCTATTGCTTAAAGTACTCACTGAGGCAAAGCCCAGATTAAAATAGTGCTAATTCTTGTTTTCACACTTTGAAAACCACTTCCTCTCAGCTTTATGTCCTCCATGTTGTCAGTCATAATCTATTTTTCATATGGTCCTATAATCAATTTTGGATTAAGGTGGCCAGTGGTCCTTTGCAGGGTGGGCTCCTGACATGTGTGTGTCTGCTGCTTATTAGAAGAGGTTCTTATGCAAGATGGGAAGCTGTGAGAGGTCAGTACTATGCTCATTTGATTTAAATATTTAACAATCTGTTCATGTCATCTTCTCCTCTGACTGGAAATCAATGGAGCTGCTCTGAAACGGAAAGCCTATCTCGACAAATCGGTCTTTTCTGTGTGCAATTCAATTAATACAGTACAATTAATTATACATACCCAGTGAACAAGATGTTTGACATGGTCATAGAGCTGCAGATGAGATTTGGTAGGTGACCTACAGGCTCAGATCCTCCTCAGTGCATAAAGCTCCAGCTCTCATTGTGGCTTGTGATATCCAGCAGACCTCACTGCTCTCCTCCCATCAAGATGCTGAAAGTGCTCCCTCTGTGTTCCTAATTAATGTGTTCTATATGTAACAGAATAACTTGCTTGATTAACAGGTCCCCTTTTGCATACATGACTGCCTAAGAACTAAACAAAGCATTTATTACAACAGAAAAAGGGCAAAGTTGATTGCAAGGTATTATTTTCACTCCTTGTTTCTGCTTTGATTCAACGAATAGAATTTCTTTAAATAATGATTTTTTAAAAGTACATTTAATTGCATTCCAATTAAATGCCCTATGCTTTAACATGTGAACTGAGTTCTACCACCTTTGTTTTAAAACAAGTGAGGCAGAGAATTCTGATATAATTCTGATTCCGATCTCACCCTGCTAAGTCAAATTCAACTGTACAATAAGAAACAAAGCACAAAGTGCTGAATCTCAAGGCAGAAGCACCAAAGTGAAGCTGGAAGGCATTAGTATTAACCCATGGTTACAGTTTAAAACCTGAGACATAAAAAAAATCCCAGGATTTACAAGGCTTTGTTCATACACAAACAGATACTCAAACCAGACAGAATTACCAACTCAGAACTACTGAGTAAGTTTCTGTGTTAATCACCAGATACTCACAGTTCTGAACTTCTGGCAACTACTTTTGCATCTTTTTCTGGAATTCTAATTTTATATTTAACAGAAATTATTCAAAATCTGGATAGATATGATGTTAGTCCTTCTAGTTCAGACAACAAATTATGCAGGTGATTTTACTATCATATGTCCAGGCTTACTACTTATGTTTGTTGACTGAATTTCATACAATTTATATTACCATCACAATAAACAGCTTTAAAAAAGAAACAACACTCATATTTTAGATATGCACCTGTTCTATACCTACACAATAGATCTTTGGACTTGATGAAGACATTCTTACTGTAGAAGTAATAAACAGTATCATATTATCTGTATAAACTGAGCGAAAGGAGGATAGAATCCCAAAAACATTACTTGTTTTTTCATGAAACTAACATTTCTCCCTCCATAACTCTGAATTCATAATATATGTTATATAATTTGCTACAGAAAATCCCTTCTGCAGCAGAATGCCCAGCTGTGTTCTTGAAACAAATTGTTTCATAGGGGAACAGTGCTCTCCAGTGATCAAAGAAAGGAACTGTTTTAGTCATAAAACAGGTAATTTTGGTCTCCTTTATTTTCTAAGCTTTACTTCCTTTCTTCACAGTGATTGGTAGGATTATCTTCTACATAAATATTCACATTTTCAATTCCAGGATGTTTTTTCCTTTTTCTTAATGAAATATGTCTTGTGAGGCCAATTGTTTTACACACTTAGTTCTCCTTAAAATCCCCTCCTGCTCCTAATACACACTTCTGGGAACTTAAAGTATTTCTTGATTAACCACATGAGTATTAGCAAAGTCTTATTTACAAAACTAGTGATCATTTCTCTTCATGAAAATTGCAAACCTATGACTAATTAATCGTGAAAGTTATTGGAGGTATTCAATGCAGTTTGTTTTACATTTTATTGAGATACAGTTTCCTGGAGAATTTTCAACTAAAGAACTACAGAGAAGCTTATGCAAAGTTTTGTTAATCACATAGTCTTAAAATATAAGAGAAGAGAAAAAAGGATAAATTTTTGTTTTCCTCTTATTCCTGGTTCTTTGTAAGAGAAATATTAAGAAGTTAGAACTTCACTACTGTGTGTCAGTACACTTAAGCCAGTAGAGAGCAGAAACAAGACTCATCTTGGCATTGTATCCATCTATTAACCAGATGTTTAGTAAACTCAGCTACACCATTCCTTTCTAGGAGATTTGAGATGAACCATCTTCCAGAGATAACTTGGTGACTGCAGAATGATACTAGAGTACTAGTGCAAATGTCCATCTGTAGATGATGATGATGATTATGATGACTAACTGAAATGAGTCTGAATCATGTTGGTACATATGATTCAAGATCCTAGATTCTGGATCAACAAAATAACCCATCAAATGTGGGAAAATCCTCACTAAACCCAAAATACAAAGCCATAAATATGTTTTAAACACTGAGATAGAACAGATTCATTATTATAATCCTTTTTTAGTTGCCTCTATTGTCATGTAGACAAGCATGTAGTGTGAAAGTGCTAAAATGCAGTTTTAGCTACTGTCACAACAGTACAGCCTACAGCCAGCTAGTTCTTCAGAAACAGGACAACAGCATTCCATGCAGGAATTGTCTTCAGATGCCAGCTCTGAGCTATGGAGCCAGTTCCTTTTGAATCTTCAGTCTCTTGAAAGCATGAACACCTACTTGGCAGTATGTGGTTGTATTCTAAACAATAATGACTGTATCATTTTCACGTTTCTTAGGATCAGAACCCAGATGCCATGCCTGGGTTAGTGCAGCAAACTAAGGGTGGATCTGCAGGATAAAACAATTGCTGTTGAGGCCTCAAAGTCCTCATCATATGCACTTCAGAAAAGTTTACCTCAGTCCTGTCTGGCCCTACAGACTGAATCACTGCCAGTGACCAGATTGTGTTAGCTGTGCTATTGGCACACTTTCTCAAGTTTGGCTTCAACAAATGTGAATCCAGTTTAAGCAGTCAACTGCAAACTCTTCATTGTAAACCACACTACAGTGCAAACCAAAGTGAAACAAAAGAGAATTATTAGGAGATATTTTCCTAATATGGACTACGTCAATGTTAACACATTCAGTAGAGACACTTGCTGTTGCATGAGTATTGCTATGTTTTGTCTTTAAACTGCTGATGGGACATTTCAAAGCCATTATAGTTTACAACATATAAGTTTACAAAGTGGTAATATTCTTCTTAGTTCATACAAGCACTTTTAAAATAAAAAAATATATCCATGTATGCACTTTATGCAATACTTTTGCTTTGTAGAGGGTATTTCTATAGAAGAGTAACAGTTAAAGATCTTACATGTATCTGTTACTTTCCTGGTTTCACCTTTTAAATATGATTTGAAATATGTTAAAAACAAGCCTTGTGACATCTGCCTTTAAAGCTTTGTTTTAGTTGGTAGTAGTGTATTTAAAACATCTTCATATACACAACAATATGTATTTACTTTACATGTGTATTTACCCTACGTGTGTTTACTCTAGCAAAAAGATTTTGTGTGATCAGCCTGCAGACCTAGAAAAGACCTTTTGTCACTAGCAAAATTACACCTTGCTCCTAACTTATTAGTTATGAAGAATGCCTTTCAATTTCAAAATCAAACTTATCTTGCCAGCTATCACAAAGATGACACGTAGAAAAACACCATCGTTTTAACCATGGTGTTCTAAGGACAAAAGAGAAGCAAGATTTATGGGGTGATATAAGACAATAAGAGGCAATGAATATTATCATAACACCTTTACTTATATTGCTCACACCTATTTTCTGCCCCAGACAAACTGGCATAGTCTAGCTACATTCACACTTTTACCATCCAGAACGGTGGCCACAGTCAATCATTTATTCCGGAAAAATCTTTAGCTCCTGCAAAGTCCCTTGTTGCAACTAAGTGTTGTTTATGGAATGATCATGAATCCATGACCAAAAAGGTTCCAGGGTCCATTCTAAAAACCTAATAGAAAATGCAATCATATGGCAAAACACATGTCCACACCTGGCCCAGTTTAATCTTTGAGTATAGACTTACCTGCACAGTGATAGTAAAGTTTTGATCCCTGCACAGTGATCTTACCAAGGTTCCATATTTTTATATATCTGGAAAACTGCTTTGAAACACAAGTGTGTGGTTTTGTGCTATTTCTATCATCTCCTTAGCTTTATAGCAATAGCTATTCTCTTTAAAAATGAAATCTTGAATAAATATCGTAATTTCACTAGTAGCTCAAGGGAAGTGGTCTCGGCACCAAGCCTGTCAGAGTTTAAGAAGCGTTTGGGCAATGCTCTCAGGCACATTATGTGATTCTTGGGGTGCTCCTGTGCAGGGCCAGGAGTTGGACTTCAACATTTTCTGTGGGTCTCTTCCAACTCAGGGAATCTTGTGATGATTCTATGATTAAATCAAATGAGATATCTTCAAATGAGGATTTTTTTCCTGGATGTTCAGATAGTTGAAAACTGTAGACAAACAAATCAGGAAAGTGACTCAGAAACTGCTTCTCTTCTAGATCTTCTTCTCCTCACTCACTCCATCTTCTTCTCCCTCTCCTTCTCTTCCTTCAGTCAATATTCCAGAAAGCTTTGTTCAGTCTCCTTCATTCCTGCTTTTATTGCTTTAGTGGGAGTTACCACACTTCATCTCTAAAATTTGGTGATACTTGTATATAAAACGCTTTTCTTTAATTAGTGATTTCAGCATCAAAAAAGACAAATATCTTTCTCATTCACAAAGAAGTACAATAGCAGAACAGCACCTTAAGTCTGTGGAATAACATGTATCATTTAACAGTATCTTAGAAACCTGTACTGGAAAAGAGAAGGAAAAAAGAGACAAGAATTCAGACTTGGGTGTTCTTTGTGGATCTTAGTCTCTGAACAGTAAAGACTGTTCCTTTGAAAAAGTCACTCTAAAAAGAGATTTCCAGAATCTCTACTGAGAGTTCAGAAATCTGCATCTTTGATTCCAGTAAAAGTTTAGCTGATCCTAAAAATAATTAGCACAAAATCAAGACT
Organism: Climacteris rufus; assembly: GCA_013398175.1. Lineage (NCBI taxonomy): Eukaryota > Metazoa > Chordata > Aves > Passeriformes > Climacteridae > Climacteris > Climacteris rufus. The sequence goes on along the minus strand of VZRZ01008347.1, from coordinate 156,452 downwards.
CTTCTGAAGTGTTATTAGTTTTCAGCACCAGCCACTATTTTTGTTGTTGCAGACATAAGAATGTAGTTGCCTGTCACCTGTAATTTCTGATCTAAAAATATTATAGAACAACTAACTTGTGCCCATCTAAGGTATTCACATATGTTGAATCAAAGCAAGGTGGCTGAAGGTTATTTTTTCATTTTCTGAGAACTGTGATGATTTCAAACATGTCCTCCATCTTAAGAGGAATTGTATTCAAATTTTTTTGCATTGGTTCTGTTAATAAAAAAGGTATATTTACCATCTAGCCTTTGAAAATATAATAATTGATTTAGACAATTAGTTTTTGGGGTCAGGGTCCCTGTTTACCTATATCTGTAGAACCTTTAGTCCTACTTAAATATAAATTATAAAAATAATGCAATAAAGTCAATAAGCACCAAGGCTGATACTCTTTAATCCCCTTTTGTGGAAGATGGATGGTCTAACCTTGGCAAATTTAGTCTCTTACTCAAAAAGTCACATATCTGTTGATGACTTCTTGCAGTGGCCAGGAATGTTTCTTGGTACTTGATCTTCATTTCGGTGTTGTCAGAGCTTGGCTTGTAAGCCACCGTTGACCTCCCAGGGCAATGTTTGGGCAATAATTTTGGTAAAAGCATAACTTCAGAACTTTCAGTTTTCCACATTCCTTCCTAAAAAGAACTCAGTCAGCCACTCTGATTCATCTCTAGAGGTGAACTCTTTCTCCTCAATGACGTGGGCTGATATCTCACAGATAGTGACTCAGTTTCAGGACCATCTTTGCAATGGTTTCCTAAGTTCTTAAAAAGCTTGCAGATAATAGTCCCCCTTCTGCCACTCTTCATGCTCCATTGCCATATATTTAAATGGTCCATTTGGCTTAATGGTCCTTAGCTTAATCCGGGCTCAAAATTCCGTGAATCTTTACTCACACAGTCAATCTCCTTACAACACTCCTTTACCGCTTCCAATACATTCTCCATTTCAATTTTGTGCCTGTATTGTAACTCCCAACTGTAGTTCTTTTAGTGTTCAAAGTTTATAGTACCTAACAACTGCTAGTAGCTATGAGTGGCACAAAATCTTTTGAAGTTATTAAGAAATACAGAGAATTTTCCTACTACATTTTTTTTTCTCCATTCACTCATGCTAATCATACCACCAGATTTCTCTGCTATGGGATATTCTAAGAGTTTTCTGTCTGTATCCCTAAAACTCCTAGTGATTATATTAGAAAATTTAAAAATCAATAGCATTCTGAAAATTCTGTTTCTAATCTTATACCCAGAGGTTGTACAAGTTTTATTTCTTGGGTTACTCTGTATGTTGAAAATCACATGAAGGGTACTGAGGTTTACATTTTCTTGGGATTACTCATTTATATATGCTGTTTCTTGCACATCTGCTTTTTACACTCTCTGTGTTTTCTATATTTTCATGCAGTTCTCTTTATTCTGACTAGTTCAATTACTGTTCTGTTTGACTTTCTGTTGATTTTCTGTTTTGATATTCATGTCCGTATTTTGTGCCAAAGGCTAAAAAACTCTCTTAAACTAGATTTTAACAACAAGCCAAAACTATTAGAGGAAGTTCTTATGTTTCCAAGTATTCTGAGGAGGTTTTGTAACATATTGAAATATGTATCAGATTAAGTTTTTTTAAGTATTTCACCACTTGTAATTGGCTAGAAAACTCTCTTAAGTTAGAAGATTTTAGCAGCAAACCAAAAGTATTAGAGAAAGTTTTTATATTTCCAAGTATTCTGAGGAGGTTTCGTACAGGGTAAAATTGAGATATGTATCAGATTCAGTATTTTAAGTATTTCAGCACTTGCAATAACAAAACCCACTGTCTTGGAATTAGACCAAGTTGCTGCAGTGCCTGCAGCAGATTTAAAAATGCATCATAGGGTACAGAGTCACTTAGTGAATGTCTGTACTGCAGATAAACTATTCATGCCCCAAAAGCTGCACGGAGCTCCACCAAGGCTCATTTATTGCCCATCTATTAAACTACTCTTTACAGACCAGTGTGATGCTATGATTTATCTGTTTATACTTCAAGTTTATACTGGGGAGGGGAACTTCAATCCATCCCACTCCTACCAGTTTGATGCCAGTGCCAGACCAAGATACCAAGAGCATGCAGAGGGATTGCAGGTCAGCAGGAGAGCACCCAAAGAGCAGCACAAATGAATTCCATCTGCTCCAGCCAGTAAGGCAGCTTCATCGGGGCCCTATCTCAAATGCCTTCATGCAAATGCACAAAGCATGGGGAATAAACAGTAGTTAGAGACATGCACATGCCTGCAGAGCCGTGACCTTGTTGGCATGGAGACTTGATGGGATTGCTCCCATGACCTGAGTGTTGAAATGGAAGGACAAAGGCTCTTTTGGAAGGACAGGCAGGGAGACAAGGAGGCGATGTAACCCTCTGTGGCAATGACTGGATGAAGTGCATGGTGCTTCCTTTGTGATAGATGGGGAGCCAACAGATAGCTTATGAGCCAGGACTAAAGGGAGAGAATGAACAGATGACTTTATAGTGAGGATCTGCTGCAGGCCACCCAATCAGAAAGACCAAATGGATGAGGTCATCTACAGACAGCTAAAAGCAGCCTAATTGTTCACAAGCCCTCAAGCCTCATGGAGGACTTAAACATCCCAATACCTCTTGGAAGGACAACAGAGCAGGGCATAAGCAATCCAGGAGATTCCTGGAATGAATTGGTGGTAACTTCATTCTCCAAGGGATAGAGAAGCCAGCAAGGAGAGGTGTTATGTTGGCCCTCATTCTCACCAAGGAGTGACTGACTGGGAATATGAAGCAGCCTGGGCTGCAGCAACCATGAAATGGTGGAGTTTGAGATCCTTAGGGCAGCGGGGAGGTCACACAACAAACTCACTACCTTGGAGGTCAGGAGAGCAGATTTCATCCTCTAGAGGTACTCTACTTGGTAGAGTACCATGGGATTTAGTAGAGGATGTCCCTGCCCATGGCATGGGGTGTGGAAACAGATGATTGTTAAGGTCTCTTCCAACCCAAACCATCCTACAATTCTGTGATTACAACACAGCCTGAAGTACAGATGACTCTTCATCTGTATTTGATTGCAATAGATGTCATGGGCAAATCAACTTACGACTACATTCCTCACAAATTTTTCTCACGGTTAAGAGGTGATATTTTCAAAGACTTGAGAGGTAAATGTCCTTTGACAGGAGCAATTCTCTTTGTTCCCACATAATTTTCACATAGAATGACATTCACAGATGAGCAGTGTTTGATTTCTCAGGCTCTTGAATCCTACTCATGGCCATGCATACAGTGCTGTACTGTAGTTCTAATGTTTTAAAAGTCGACTATGCAATTGGAAGAAGAAATATTCCTATTGATTGGATTACTGAAGATAGAAGTATCAGGTTGTTCTACAGGCAATAAATCTAATGAAACATTATTTCTATTTGAGTCCTATTTCATTTATGTCACCCACATCATCCTGGTAAAATTACCTCTTCTCTGTGCCAAATGATGCTTTATGAAGTACACATACAGGAAGACAAAAACATGCACTAGTATTGAACTACATGCATATGAAATGGCTGCTTGTTACCAAAAAGAATATGTAATGGCTGATTTCATTCTCCTTTGGCCTCAAGAGAGACACTATTTTGGCCCTTTCTCCCTTTAGTCAGTCACCCTTTCAGTAATTTTATAGGGACATCATTAATTATCTTCAAGAATTCTACCCAGCTTTCAGTGACATTAAAATTATCCAACATGTTTCAAAATTATCAAGAAACTACTCACATACAAACTTCGTGGAATAGACTTCAATTAATTTAATTTTGTCAGGAAATTTTCCATTCATAATAATGGTTATCAGGAATTCTTCTGAGCACAAACATGGTATAAAATGTAGCAAATTGCACTCAGGAGTCCTCCATTTATGGGGGACAAACACTAAGTCTATCTACAAATAGTTTCAACTTTAAAGAAAAACAAACAAAAAGAAAAACAAAATCAAAACCCTGAATCTGTTCCAGTATGTGCTCAATTTCCCTTCTCTATTTATTGAGTTCCTGAATAAGTTATTCACCCACAGTTCCCAAAGTGTGATATTTTTCTGCCAACAAAACAATAAAACAATATCAGACACGTTTGGTTTTTTCTGTTCTTTTACCTAGAAGCTCTTCATATATTATTTATATTTTTCCATCCCAAGTAACACAAATCAAGCAATTATTATGTGCATTTCCAAGCAGGAAGGTGCAGCTCCCAGAAGCCTCTGTGTTAAAATTTAAAAATTGGAAAACCAGAGATATAACAGAGACTATTTGGAGCTTCCTCTTCTTGTTCTGTTGACAAAATGCAAGTGAAGCAGAACTTCCAGCTGTAACTGCTCAGCAGTGGTAATTTGTGAGCTGTCACAGAGGGAAAGAAGGTCCAACAACAAGGAGGGGTTAGAATGTTGGAAGCCAGAGTGCCAGAGACACAACACTCCTTGCAAGAGAGTGAAGTTTCATGCCTTGGTGAAGAGGTAAGGTGCAGCCTCATCATTGTCTTGTAGACATCCTGGACTGGGAGCGCTCAGGAGCCTGAGGTCAGTGGCCAACTTTGTGCAGCAGAGCTGGCCTGGGGGATGTACCCACAGCTGGGCTGAGGTGCCCCATGAAGCTGCTCCTGGGACTGGTGCTGGTGCAAGTGTTTACAAGGAATGTCCTTATGACCCATATTTTCAGACTCCATGTAGGACCATATATCGTGATGGGACTCTAAGCAAGCATTGTTTGTTATTTTTTTTTCTTTTAGATTTAAGCACGAACGTGTTTAGTTTGCCTCGTGAGGTACCATAAAAATTCTCCAACACAAGCCTCTTCAAAAAGAAGCTTTATTCAGAGGAGGATTTTCAGCTAGTTTTGGTTATAGCTGCTCTCTGTCTGGAGAAATAGTCCAGTTTGTTAACCTGTAAAGTGAGAGATATTTGCCACTCTCCCATCTAAATTTTTGTGGTTCTGCAGAAGATCTTCATTGAAGTTTAGCCTTACTATATATACAAATGACAAAATGTGTAAGTTGAAAACAACAAGATTTTTTTAATAAAAGCAGACTACCCTGCAAGTAGGATAAGAGCTTGGGAGCCAGGTGTCAAACCTAGAGACCAAAGGATCATTGTGTTGGTTGCTGGATGGGCCAAGTGGTCCCAGGCAGCTGTTGGGGAGATCACTGAGCCTGGATGGCCAGATGAGACACCCATTTGTGTGTGTGTGTGTCTGAGCACGAAGCAAGGGAGGCCAGGGCATCTGCAACCACCTACCAGGGAAGTCTGAAAGTATAAGCCTAGTCACTGGAGGGATCCATAACACGACATTAGACCTCACAGTCATGCAATATCATGATCATGGTCATGTAATAGCTGAGACATTTGTATTCCTCATGTAAAGCTATTTTATGTACTAGATTATTTTTCTATTCAGTTTGTCAAGAAGTGTTTCTAACTAATGGAACAGTTTCAGTTCAGTCAACTCTGGACTTTTATTTCATGTTCACATCTCCTTTGCATATGAAATATAAGCAAAATAAATCCCCCCTATCAGAGGAATATAGTGATGCTTTCTAGGGAAAGATAACACTTTCCTTCTCCATTCTCACCTACCTTATGTCTCAAAAGTATGCTACATAGGTCTCCAAACATACCATTTTTCTACCATCCTCAGTCATAAAGGAAATTTTCCATGGAAATGAAGGCTTCCAGGGATTCCTAGAGAAACATGTTTTCCAGAGAAATAACTAAAACCATCACGGAACCACAGGTACATTGTTACTTAAAGTCGAGTAAAATATGGTGTCATGCTAGAAAGGTTATTCAGCTTTTGAAGCTTGAAATTCACTAGCCCATGCAAGGGTGCTAAAGGAGAAAACAATTATTTTAACTTACTTATCAGGTACAATGGTTGTGGCTATGCTTGGTAACTGGTTTTTGGGGACTGCATTAACACAGCAGTGCAGGCAGAGTCCTGCTTACAGTCCTGTTTATCTTAATGCCAGTATTATTTCTCTCATCAGAAAAAATACAAAAAATTGTTTAAAAATGTGGATGAAGTTCTTTTTCATTTGAATCACTGAGAGCTAAAGCAGATACATCTATTAAAGAATAGAAATTAAGTAACAGTGTAAAGCACTAGACAGCATTGCCTTCATGGAGTTGAGAAGCAGCAGCCTGAGTAATTGCTACCTTCTGTCTTGTGGTAACTCTTGCACCCCGCATGCTGCTAACTTTATATTGAATATGCATTTGTCATTTTATCTGACAGTCATCTCATGGATTGTCAAAGTCTATTGGTCTCCTTCTCAGATCAACAATCTGCTACCCTACTGAGAGCACTCTCCACTCCCACCAAAGTGTAATTAAGATTATTCTGTCTGAATGCTCCCTTTCACCCCTATATAATTTGAAATAAACTATTTCTAAGTGAACAGTGCTCACATAGGAATATAATTAAATCCCTTAGTGATTTATCCCTTTAATCCCTTTATTTAAGTCACTGCAATTTCTTATGAGTAGAAGACCTGCAGCTTACAATTTGAAGAGTCTTGGTAATTACTCTGTTCAGGAAAACCACTGTGCCCACACAAAGCCTTCTCCAGATGGAAGCATATGCAAAGATTTGGCCTGATCAGTACTTGGATAGGAAGTGTGAGTGAACACTGAATGCACTGATTCACTGAATAGCTCTCTACATCAGTGAAAATTATGTTTCAGGGTATGGTGTTCTTGAATATGCTGCATTCAGATAACCAGCTTTTATTAAAGACAAGAGATATTAGCAAAGGTGACAAAATTAGATTTTTTTTTTTTACCTAACTTTCCACAACCTAAATAACCACAGGTCTGTTGATCTCCTTTAACCTCCTTATGATCCCTCTGTATTTTCTCTTGCATGCAGGATTCTTCCCTGGCCCCTCCTACACAGATCTGCAATGCTATTTTCCCTGGTGAGTAGCTGTCACATTCCACTCTAGAACAAAGTACTCCTCTTTGATGGACATGGTGCTATTTCTGTATGAAGTTTGCTGGCTGCTATATTATTCTCCAGGGTGAAATGAGATATATAGTTGTGAAACATCAAATGGAATATTTTCACCTGTAAAGAGCATTGATAGTTTTCTCTGGTGAATGCCTTAACTTCTGGTTGCCAGATCTTCCTTATGAGACATGCTTATAAATTCCCCACAGTTCCTCCAATATTCTTCACAATAATGCTGAGGCATCTACACTAAATGAATGTTGACAGGGAAGAGCTGGGCACTGAAAGGCTAGATATCTTTTGTAGTATTGTTATTACACTAGTTCCTAGCACACTATTAGCCTAACTGAATTAGCACTCTTTCCAAATAATTCACAGTCATGGTTTGTGAATTAGCCCATGCAATGTCCACTTCCAGTAGAGTTCGGATGTAGCTGCTCTGTATTGGAAGCAAAGACATTTTAATAGCAAGGAGGTAACCAGATTTTACCACCTGATCTCGGAATCAGAGCTAGTGTCTCTATCACCCAGCATAAATATCACCTTAGCATCAAGGGATCATTTTAGTCCATAGCCATGCACAATGTAACCATAAAAAGTAGTAATAAGTCATTTGTCTTTTTATGTCCCTAATAATCCTAAAAAAGTATTGCTTACACATATGGTAGATTCAATTTTAGCTGACTAATCTATCATGCATGGACATACCATCCAATATGCCCAAGAATTCAGGTAGATGAGTGGTTGTTGGTCCCCTTGAAAACCGGGTGAAATATAAGTGTCATCCTGCCTCAGGACTAGGTATGAATGTTTGCAAACAAGTTTTACATCTCAGTTACACACCACTAAGGTAAAATTAGGCTTTCTGTAGTAAAGGAAGAAGAGAGAGATCTTTGAAGAAGTCTAGAAGAGTCTCTCAGAATTTTTCCATTCCAAATGAAAACATTTCCATTTAGGTGCCTACACGGCGTTGTAAGAGTTGATATCCCATTATTATCAGTAAGGAGCCGAGTTCAATTCACATCTCCAAACATATGTGCTTATTGACATGTGAAAATAGGACAGCAAGCACAAAATCTCCAAGTTATTCAACAGAATTACAAAATTGGCAGTGTACTTATGGAAGACAGATTGTCTTATCTCATCTTATCTTATCTAGATGATGGGAGCCAGGAATATCTATTACAACTGCATCAAAATGCAAATATTCTTCCATAACCAGTGCTTTCTATGATCATAAAATAAACTAATCAGACCATATAAATGGCCCAGAAAAAAATTTGTGACCTAGTTGACTTTCAACATCCTGTTGATCAACCCAAATATCACAGAGCCCAATATGGAGGCAAAAATTATGCTTTACACTTTCAAGAAAGTCTGGGGGTTTTCCCCCTTTCTTCTGGCTTAAGATCTCAGTTAGAAAATATTGTAATGTATCAAAGACACTAAACAATGAACAGGAATAATTTGGAAATACTATTCTATTGGAAAATACTATTTTACTATTCTATTTGGAAATTCTATTTATTAAAATTTTTAATGTCAAAATCCAGTGTCCGTAGTGGTGGAAGGAAAGTGTTTGTGTAAGATAAAGCTACAAAGGCAGATACTTACTGTTGAAAAGATATGTGATAAAAAAGATGAAAGCCTCATTTTTGCAAAAGAAAAAGAGTTTTAATAGTCATTCACTTCTAATTATTCCTCATCAATAAATGAATAGAATAATGAAAGTTGTTAGTATAATTTCCTATTCATCAGGAATGCCAAGTAGGAAGGATCATTTACCATTTGCATATCATTGAAGTTAATGCCACTTTCATGCTTTACAGAATACAACAAAATGTTAAACAAAATTAGAATTTAAGCTCTCATTGACAATATATTAGCAGCTTTCTCATAATGTTTTAAAGTCAGAAAGACACATAACAAGAAGACACAATCGCAGGATCTTTGACAATCAGTTTCCATTTCAGGACAAAAGCAACTGCTGTCCATACTCATTCAATAAAGGAGAGTTCAGCCTAATCCAAGCCAATGGTCATTTTATTTTCAATTCACCATGTGTTACCCTATCCACTCTTTTGGAATAGTGATTTCATTTACATCACTGTGGATGGACAAAAATGTCCAGATTTAACCTTGAGTTACCCTGCACTGCTTCTGATAGGCTGTGTATCTCTAGTGCCCTCAGTGGAATCGTAATAATGAAAATAAATTAATAAACTGCTGTTAGTGTGTATTGCTCTCCAAGGAAAGGGGAAGGTGACAATGAGGCAGGCAGGGCACTGTCCCCTCCAACATGGGGACAGTTTTACAGCACTCAAACAAGAAGAGCAGAGCAGGCCAGTGACAGAAACCAAAGTCAACCAGCAGCACAGTCACAGCCAAACAACTCTGTACCTCCCACCTTATCTCCCAATAGGATGATTTGGGTTACAGTTGCACTTTGAGCATAGACAGCCAGACTCCCCAGAAGATTATGTTGCAGAGGTTGTAGGTGCATTTGGGGTCCTGACACCGTTTCCTGGAAAATATGTCATAAAAGAAAGAAAAATTCGACAGGTAACAATAGTCATAAAACACGTCACAGTGTATTTTTGAAGTTTGAAAGACCAAAAAAAGTTTGTATTTTAAGTCATTCATCTGGTCCATGGATTGATCCAATGAGTTTGTTCCCAAGATTCCTTCAATGAAACCCTGAAACAATAATTAATAATTAGAAGTGACGTACAGTGAGCACTTCAGGAAATTGCTTTTCTGCCTCTTAGCCCTTCCTCCCTAAGGACAGGCAGCTATCTCCCACTGAGAGGGTTGAGTATTGATCACCAGTTGTGGAGTATTCTGCAAGTCAGACTGCTCTGAGTAGTCTGCATAGGTGGAAGCAGCGGTAACAAGCCAGGTAGATGTCCCTCCATAGATAAAGTCAAGAGTGTTTAGAGCTAATAACATGCAGCTGCAGAGTACTTTGCAGCTGTAATCACTCAAGGACAATCTTGCATAATGAACAATTTTGTGACCCACAATTCTACATCAAAATTACACTAAGCGTGGTCCTCTAATAGCTTGGACAGAATGCAATTTTTTGAGAAAGATACGTTTAAGCTACAATACAGCTGTAATTACCAGAGTGTTCTGCAGGGCATCGATGATTAAAAACAACAACAACAACAACAACAGCAACAACAATTTCTGTGACTTCAATTATGAAAACTCCAAGTTCCATTGCTGCTAGATTAATTTACAGGAAAATGTAGAGATAGGAAATGTTTTATTTTAAGTCAGAGTCAGAAAGAGAAACTTATGGTGAAAGAGCCCTATCAAGTACTCCAGGGTAAGCTCAGCAGTTTGAAAACTGATAGTAAGAAAGCTGGAAAAATTCCCTAGGGGAGCCAATTTATTCTCAGACACAACAAATTTAGGCTGAAGAGTTCTTTTAATGAAAGATACTTACTTAGAAAGTAGAATCACTTCATACCCATGATGGGGAAAAATAGAACAAAAAATGCTTTCAGAAATGAAAGGGACCAAGCAAGTACAGAAGAAAATAGATTAGCCTAGAATTATTTAAGAACACAGAGATGCTGCAATACTCTTTGGAAGCTAGGTCTTTCTAAAATTATCTGTTGGAGAGTTTAAATTTCCCTCTAAATTATTTAAGAAATAAGAGTGAGCTATCTCACCATGCTGGGAAAACAAGAACTATCACTGATAGAAAAACAAAAGGACTTTTATCTGTAATAAGTTCCAATTTCACAAGAAAATAGCCCTAAGAGCCAGAATCGTTGGCTTTGAGAACTCTATTCCATTTAACTATCTTACATTCAGCTTTCCCTAACCACAGAAAAAAAGAGAAGCAATTCCAGCCTGAGTTCAAGAAAATGTATCTTTGAAGTTATGCTCACAGTATCATTCAGCTAAGCCCCCACCTTTCAAAGTGGAGGTTGCACTGCAACCACTGGAGATAAAATAATTGAACATGAAAACAACTATCATTGCAAAGTGCTTGGAGGTATTCCAATGAAAATTGGTTATTATTTGATAGAACTGTAATGCCTGTAGTAGCACACTCTTTACATGCCTGTAAAACTCTGTTTTTCCAGTTTCCTTACTGCTGCCTAGACTGCAGAAATGCCCTCTCCAGTAATTTGCAGCATATAGGTAGCCCTAAGGACACAAAAAAATATTATATAGAATACACATGAAGTAACATAAATTTGTGCCATACCTCAGATTAAATCTATTCTAAAACTTACCTCTAACACTGAATTTTTTAATATTTCTAAATAGTAGAGAGGTAGAGTTTCAACTGAGTGATATTTTCTAATCCAGCTTTTATTACAAATGTATTGTGCATTTTGGAGGGTATGTATTCTATTTCCTACAAGTCTCTTCACTGAATGCTGTATAAAAATATGAGGCCGTGCATCATGACTGCATGTGAGGCAAAGTGATGCACAGGGTCCCGAGTCTATTGCAAGAGACTGTGTCAAAGTTGCCCTCTCCAAGGTGAGGTACTTGGGCATTCCCACCTGGCCTGGATGTATATTAAGACATTGAACTCTACTTTTTTAGGGAAAAAATTTGCCATCAGGATCCACAGAGTGGTGATATTTTCTTCTTAATCTGTCTCTCTCATTCTTTCTTTCCCCCTGCTCTTTTCTATTTCTTTTTCTCTCTCTCTACTTCATATTTCCATACTAGTGACTTGGCACATGGTCTTGTTTGCGCCTTAATTCTGGCAGAGGCATCTCTCAAATAATTTTAATAACCAGATTGTAACATCTCCTTATAGTAATATCAGCAGCGAGTTTATCTCCCTAAAGCCATCTTCTACTTCTTATCTAAACATTCTAAAGTTTCATTACCTGTGACAGGACTGACAACCCACAGCCAGCTTGTTCCTCTGTGCTATAGCATCACAAACCAGGTTTATTTGTAATGCTGAGTCATCTCGACCTGGTTCTGGAAGAATTTAGTGAATGTCATTTCAATATCAGTGTGCTTGGCAATAGTACCACCTGAGATTTTTCAGATTCAAGAAAGATCATATTTTCCTAGTTTCCAACATACAGCATGTGCATTACATTAAATGCAAATATAGCCATGCAATTCATTAGGAACAGAGAATTAGTTCAAGAGCATTTCAATTTTAAAGTCCTTGCTACAGGACTAAACTTAAACACCTAAAACAAATAATCAAGTACTAAAAATATTCTCGAGATTCCTTTATTATTTTAAACATCAAATCAGTTTCAAAAAACTCTGCATATTAGCAGCACATTTGGAAGTGAGGCTGTACATTTAAAATGTGCATGAAGGTGCTTACTCTCAATTATCTGTTTACCTAAATGTTGAGTTAGTATTCCTTTGAAGGTGAGAACAATGAAGCAATTCCACATGTGCTCCCACCAGGTTGAGACACCAGGGCATTGGGGATGGTGGGTGTTTCTTTGGGAACTCAAGCACATTTCTCACCTTATGCACTACTTGCATTCTGGACACCTTCTCTCTTTCTTGTGCTGTTCTGCTTCTTGGTGGTCTTCTACACATCTTGTCCTCTAATATCACATCTCTCCACCAACAGTCTCACAGCTTTTTGTCTCCAGTCAATAAAATCATAGCCTCAGTATCTGGTTATCTCACAGTCACTGATGTCCCCCTTAACCTATAGCCCTATTGACCATGGTCTTTTCTAGTGCATAAATTTTGGGCTATTAATCCATAAACCCAGACAGAGAGGATTATTATTCCATAAACCCAGATACATCTACACTTACCATAACCCAAATCCATCCGTCCCTACATCCATTATATTTGCTAATGTAAAAAAGTGATATAAAAGATTTGCACCACACAGCAAAATCTTCTCCCAAAAGAACTGTAAAGTGCACAGAGCATTTGCCACTCTTCTCATGGTAAACTCAATGCAAAAATAATCATTTAAAGTTTGTCAGTATCCAAGATAAAGCCACAGTGATAATGAAATTCTTTCATTCCCAAACCATGCATTGGAAGATTTTTCTTCATTGAAAGACTAACGGGAAAAAGTCCAGTATGAGTACCTTGCAAGAAGACAACTTCCTATGACTAATAAATAAACTCTTTACAACCTCCTCTAGCTCTCCAGCCTCCAGCCCCCATACATATAGCACAGAGATACAGGAAAACCAGGCTCAGAGAAATGTTCAAAACCAGGAGCAGACTGATTATTAAGATAACTGTTTCTTTTGGCTCTCATGATTATGAAAAACAGTTAATCATCTTTAATTTGTTAACAAAATCACAGAATCACAGAATATGCTGAATTGGAAGGGACCCACAAGGATCTTCAAGTCCAGCTTCTGATCCTGCACAGCACCATCCTGAAAAGAACCACCATGTGCCCAAGAGTATTGTTCAAAATCTTCTTGAAATCTTTCAGGCTTGGTGCTGTGAGCACTTCCCTGAGGAGCCTGTTCCAGTGCCCAACCACCCCCTAGGTGAAGAAATTTTTTCTAATATCCAATCTAAACCTCCCCTGACACAACTTCAGGCCATTCCCTCAGGTCCTGTCACTGATCACCACACAGAGAGATCAGTGTCTGTCCCTCCTCTACCCCTCACAAATAAATTGTAACTGCAGTGAGGTCTCCCCTCAGTCTCCTATACTCCAGATTGAACAGACCTAGTGACCTCAGCCGTTCTTCATACAGCTTCCCCCCAAAGACCTTCACCACCTTTGCTGCCCTCCTTTGGACACTCTCTAATACTTTAATGTCTGTCTTTTATTGTCACGCCCGGAACTGCACACAGGACTCGAGGTGAGGCTGCCCCAGTGCAGAGTGGGACAATTCCTCCCTTGCCTGGCTGGAGATGTTGGTCCTGATGCCCCCCAGGACACAGTTGGCCCTCCTGGCTGCCCGGGCACTGCTGAATAATTTTCAACTTTCTGTCAACCAGGACCCACAGGTCCCTTTCCAAGGCACTGCTTTCCAGTATCTCATTCCCCAGTCTGTCTTTACATCCAGGGTTGCCCCATCCCAGATGCAGAATCTGGCACGTTCCCTTGTTGAACTTCATATGGCTGATGGTTGCCCAGTCCTCTGATATGTCGAGGTCTCTCTGCTTTATGCATTAAAATATTATAGTTTAATTCCTTCACATATTTTCTTTTGCCTCTATTAAACCACTTCAAATGCTTCAAGATTTATTCACAGGTCATGCTTTTGCTAGTTATTTTATTTTAGTTGAAGCATTTCAGCCATTGAAATTGTTTCTCAGAAATTAAAGCTTGGTACACAGAAAATGGACACAGTTATTCTGATGATATTTTCCTAGTTCTCCTACCTCTTACATACCAGCTGTCCTGCCAGAACTTACCAGAAGATAAACTATTTTTTGCAAGGGCATAACACTGCTGATTCATATTTAGTTGTCATTTCAAAACAACTCCTCACAGTTGCTATTTCATTAGTCCATACTCCTTCTCAAGCCTAGAGCACAAATACATTGGTATGTCCACCCTTCTGAGAAGCCCTACATTACACAGCTCGTTTTTGGCATAACAAACCACATGGTTTCTGCTTCATATACAAATTCAGGACTATAATTAAAACTACAGTTTTGTGCTCTAGGCATTTTCATCTGTCATGGAATATTGGGCACTACTGCCAGCTTCAGGTACTGAAGGAGGTAGTCTGTAGGTGTGACTAAATAAGAAAAATCTTACCATTTTCTATGCCTAGTGTTTAGTCTTAAGGCCTTGTTCAGGGCAAGTGAGTACACAACCTGGCATAGATGGTAAAAATTAAGTATGATGGAACATGATATCCAAATGTGTATGTCTTCTCTCTGACAGTATGTGACTACTTACAGTCTTCCTCATGGACCTCACAAGTCCCATGACCATTATCTTCTATTGAGTTTTTATGACATGTATTCTTATAGTATGTAGAAGACTGGTGGTGTGGACAGGAATTTCAACATGAGTTAAAAGATTAAACTAAGCAAGGAAACAAAACAAGTCCACCTAAATTTCTCAAGTGAATAATGTCAGTGAAAGAAAAATAAATACAAAAGATAGAGGCTTAGAATGGATATACCTGGAGCCATGTAAGATATACCTAAAATCTCACTGGACTGCCTAATTCACAGGACATTCTACACAGGCATTTCACATTTGGGTTCATCTCTGAATTGCTCTTTGTGAAACTTGTATGTGTCCCAGTAGCTCCTTGAGGAAAATAAACAGAAGCAGGAGTACCACAATGATGAGAAAAGAGCAGTCAGAGTGACAAGCTGGTGTTGGCAACACAGGTACCCAACCACTGCCAGTCCTCTTTTAAATATCACTGGCTGCTCATCTGAGCTCTGAGCACAATCTTTACAGACTCAACTGAAATAAATACGATCCTTCTGAATACGTAAGCTGTGTAGCATCAGACCCAAATGGGACATTCAGATTTCTCAGTAGTGTGTGTAGAATACAGATGTCATTGGTCAAAATTTCACAATGTATGTACATTTCAGAGCATCACTTTATATGCAATTAATATAATATTTCTGCATACATAAATAAGGAGCAGATCAAGTTCAGATCTGTGTTATGCACACTTCAACCAACTTCCATCTTAACAAATTTGTTCTTATATCTGGGAACAAAATTTATTATTTTAACCATAGCTGTGTTTCACATTGCTCTAACTTCAGAAGATCCTTGAAAACAAGGTCCAAGTACATGCAATTGACTGTCCATAATTTCTTCCATCTGAGAAACAAGTTCTACCTCATGTTACTTTAATATCTGCTGGGGTGAAATTAGCATTTTGTTTTATGGAATGACAGGCTTCCCTAACCTCAGACAAAAAGGATAGAGGAAGTTATTAGGAACTCGACAGAAAAAATTAAAAGGCTGAGTTCAACTCAGTATATGTGTGTAATAGGCAAGACACAACTGGCTTGCGATATACAGTAAGCCATGCAGCCAGTTACTATTTGTTTGACACTCTTTTAGATACTTTATGTTGCTTTAATATACAGTTTTCTCTTTAATCCCATTGGGTATTATCTCATAACCATGCACACAGAAGAATAAATGTATCATTTAAGTTCCAATGTCATCCACTCGGTATGTCGTTATTATAAATAGCATTCATATAAAATTGCAAAGACAGAAATTGCAGAGGTGAAACATTAAGGGAATAAATGATGTAATGAAGGAGGAGCGAGGTGGTAATATCAACTGTATTCAATCAAACCATTGTGAAATTGCTATACTTTGGGAGTCATGATAACTTGAAAAAGAGGCACAGAGCCTTAAGAAAAAGTATAGATCAACATTACTTCCTTTCTCTTCTATTCCTAAATGCAGGAATATTTTCCTTTCTGAACTGATAAAGAAGGTGTACTTAAAATCAATGTTATCCTGACAAAAGCTACAGAGCACAACTGTGTCTGAAGGTATTTTATCAGTACATACTGAAAACATTGAAAGACATCTTTTGAGACTACTTCCCAGACTGTTTTATGCAGAACACCACCGTCTAGACTGTTTCATGTAGCCAAAGATGATACTTTTCATCCCAAGTGGTGAATGCTTGTTTCGCTATGTAGAGATGTGTTAGCTATGATCCCTTCAGGCTGCTGCTTTGGAGACTGAATCTGAAATTATTTATATTATGCTACTGGTAACAGTTAGGCTCATTGAAAGTAACTGAGTGGCAGGAAGTCTATATAATTGCAGCTTAGCATCAAACCAGTCCTAGTCTTTGTTGCTAGGGTAAAAGGCATCCACAAAACAACAACAAAAAGGAGATAAAAGTACTGAGATTTCCTGGCATATATGCACCGAGTTTTGGCTAAGGAGAAGAAAGGCATGATTCCACACTGGCCACATTCTAGAAATACAGCATCAAAAAATGTTTGTGATGAACAAAACAAAGCAGAGGCCCTTCCTCACCAAACTAGTTATTGTGGATTTGACCCAGCCTTGCTGAACTCCATTTCTACTTCTTGCAATGTGATTTGCATGACATCTCCTGTGTGTAGGTTGGCTCTTTCCTGTTCATAGATTAACATCCCAGCTGTGCTGAGGTGTGTGGGGAGAGGGAGCCCAGAGGGCACGTTATGATGATCACCCTGCCTAAGCAGGGCTCAGCCTGGTTTATCTGGAGATCATGGCTTCAATGGCATCCATGGATCTTAGTGCAGGGCACTGTGCAAAGACTACAGACCACAAATGAAAGAGACAAATGGGGATATATAAGGCATAGGGAACAAAAGACCATAATAATTGTATATAATAGTGGGAATTTCAGCAAAACAGGCATAAAAGACCCTTACACAAATCCTCTGGTTCACCCCTCCACTCTTAGGCAGAAGCAGTTGTACACCTGTAATATTGGTCAGGCACTTGTCTGATCGACTCTTCAAGTGCTTCAACATGACAATTGCACAGACAACTCAGATCTTAGTGCTCCACCAAACTTAGTGTTAGAAAGTTTGTCTCATGTTAATCCACATTGTTACAGAGCTGAGCAAACCTCCTTATTCTTCCACAGCAGACAAGCAGACATAGAAAATATAGTATTCCCATATTCTTTGCCTGTTTCCAGGTTTTCAGCTAAACATTTTCAATCTTCTCAGGACTAAAATACTGCAATTCATCTGAATTCTTTTTCATTCTGAATGCTTTCCATGGGATCTCTTTCTTATAGGTATGCCTCATAGACTCACAGATGCATAAGGCCCAGAAATGTTTAAGAATTTTACCTGATACCATAACAATGTTGAATAGAGAAGTATTTAATTGCCACTTCATAAGCTCTACTTTATTTACATCTCCTTGCTTCATATTTGGATGTTTTGGCAATAGCCTGAAATAATTGACTTGTCATCTTGTGTTTGCTTGCAGACAAACAATCCATCAAATATCATCCCACAACTGATTTCTACATGGATGCAAAATCTTATTCTTGTCCTTCACATATTCTTGTCCTCCAGCATAAGAATAAAAATGTTTTTTCCTGTTATGTTTAAAATTACTGAATTTCAGAGAAAATTTGCAAACTTTCACTATGTAGCTTCTGCTAAATATTGATTTTATTTGTTTAACTGGAGCTTTACAGATGCAGAGTCTTCAACAGTTTTTTTCCAAAGATTAATTTTACTTAGTGGGTCATTTCGTCAGTTACCTTAGGTATATATTTATATATTTTACCAACACTTCTATCAGTATAGCTCCATTTGTAGAGATATTATATTTTAAAGAACTGAACTATCTGTATAAATGTCCTAATGTGTATGTAACTGCATCAATATATCTGTACTTCTTATTAGCTATCTTGATCTTTGAAAATAGTTTTTTTACTGAAATAACTGCTACCAAATTATCAATGTTCTAGTTTAGTCACACCAGAGCAGAAAGAAGTGGCTCATGGTACAGACAGTGCTGAAGAGCATACTGTTCTGATGGTAAGTGATATCAGTTATTTCTGCCTCAGCTGCTTGCTGCTGCTTCTCTGTCACAATCCAGCGTTCCTGTCTCCTGAAATCCATAGCACTTCTGTGTGTGTGGCTATTTGTACCTTGGTTCTCTCAAAGTACTGTATCGAGAAAAGACATAGTAAGAAACCAGTTCATCACTTGGTATGACTCCTCTATCCTCATCAACACCTGCCACTGTTCAACCTTGAGGCATATTTATGCTGTATAGCAGAATATGGTGCAAGGATTTATCAGCAAGCAATGAATGCTTTGCTTCAAAATCAGAAATTCATCCGATATTCTCAGAGTGATTCTGTGTCCAACTTAATAAACCTGCTGAGACATGAGCAGGAGATTAAGGAGAAGTGAAGTCAGACCACAATGAGCAATAGTTTGTGGTGGGAAGGCAGCAGGAAGCTGGAGGCAATAATTTCCTAATCTTGTTCAACTCTAGAAAGAGCAGTTCATCTGATCCAATTTGCTGCACATTTTGAAAACACTATAAACATTCTAGGGCACCTACAAATAAAAATACTCTATTATTTGCTCAGGACCTTATAATCTCTTTCTCAACTGCCTTAGTTATATAATACTTGTTCAATAATTTTTTTAAAAGGCACAAGTATAATGATGTCAATCCATTTCAGGAGATGGAAAAATATCTAGAAGTATTTTCCCAGGGAGAATATTCTAGATCTGGTTTTTATGAGACACAATTAAATGTAAATGTTCCTTTACATCAAAAATACTACTCAATTTATGAACACATAAAATGGACTAGAAAACAATGGAATTTTACACTTATTCATAAGAATTTAGTGTTGTTCTTATAAAAAGAAGCATAGATGGCTTGTTCTCCAAGGTTGTTCTTTTTCTTTCCCTTTCTCCATTAAATGCATCAAATTTCAAGTTCATATGTAAAATTACTGCACAGCAATGTGCACTAATATAGCAAATGCACATGAATGTGTACTCACATATCCATTTATATTTATGTGTAAAGCAGTTAAACAGTCTTTGCTTCAAATGAATTTTTCAAACAATTGGACCGTGTCCAATTAGCTATTTTTAATTTTACTCATATTACTTTCAAGACTCTATCTTTAAAATAGAGATCATATTAGTGAAATCTAACCCCATGTGATCTAAACTAACTTAAACTGTTTCGGTTCACAATATTCACCAAGTAATGAACTGGAGGACTTATGAATTGCACCACTGTCAGTGTAAAAGATGAGAAATAATTTTTTTTTTTAATTATGTGGCTTAAGAATGGACTAGTGCATCTGAGAATATAGTGGGGAATAATTTTCTAAGATTATTTTCCTACATAAATTTTCAATTTGATGGTTGTAGGCCCAGTGATCCATGATCTAGAATAAAATTGAAATTTATTTTAAAAATTTCATAGAACATTAAAGATATATTCACATAACAGAATGAAATACCATCAAGAATTACCACCTCACATCTTAGAAGCAACATTATCTGGATTCTCATATGCTGTTCCTAAACTAAATGCCTTTCATCTCTGAAGAGACTTTCAATTTTGACATAGGGACAGTTTGAGAGTGACTGTTTAGCTTCTGATTTTGAATCAAGTCATTTGAAGACAGCTGAGAAATCTCTGCAACATGTTTTACAAGGGAAGACAGTAATAGGACAAGGGAGAATGCCTTTTAACTGAATGAGAGTAGGTTTAGATTAGATGTTAGGAAGAAATTATTTGCTGTGAGGGTGGTGAGACACCAGAACAGGTTGCCCAGAGATATTGTGGATGTCCCATCCACTGACAGTGTTCAAAAACAGCTTGGCTGTGGCTTGGAGCAGCCTGGTCTAGTGGAAAGTGTCCCTGCCCATGGCAGATAATTGCAACTAGATAATCATTGAGGTCCCTTCTAACTCAAACCATTCCATAGTTCTATGATTCTATGGAAAATATAAGTATGCCTGAGGAACTAAGAGCATCAAATAATGATGACAGACAGGTCACACAATGCAATCTGAATGTCTTTGTAGAGATTGCCCCTTAAAGTTTCTTTAATGCAACAAAGCTCAAGATTATGCAAGGAATTACTAAAAAAAAACAGATATTGAAAGGGCTGCTAGCTTTAACATAATTTATATTTTGTAGTGAATAAATGAACTAATATGTTCTGGTGCCTTGCAGAAGTTAAAAAAAAAAAGCAAAAATAAATTGAATCTTTGAATATGAACACAGGAGAATAAATGAAAAAGGAAAGAAGACAATGTTTCGTCTTCAGAAAGACTAGTAATCATCAATTAAGCTAGTCTGACAGTTCTGTTCACCACATTTCACCAATAAAAGAGTGAAAAAAATGGGACACATACAAAAATAAAGCCATAATAAATGGAGAAAATTAATTACTTGCATTAAACAACCATGTAACTTTGTTTATTCTGCTTTATTTCAGCAAATAAGTAATTTTTATTGAAAGAAAAGCATATATTCCAAAATATTTTGATCCAGTAGAAAAGGTCTTCATGATTTAAGATAAAGAAATTTGGGTTAAAATTTCCTTTTATATTTACAGGTAAAAGAAATGGTTCAGTTCTCCATTTTTGATTCCTGGAAACTGATGGCAAGATCCTTTCTAAAAGCTATTCTTTAACTGTGAATATACCATTGGTCTTAGCAAAACAGGGAAGCAATTTTTATGGTAGGTGGCATATAGGGAATCAAACTATGGGAATCAGGGCTTCCAGTCAGGGCTGATGTATAAACCATAAATCTCTGCTGGCTATGCCCAACCACCTAACACACCACAGATTTTTGTAAGGAAAAATATAATTTTCTTGTTAACCACCACTTTTGTGTGGCTTTATGTTTATCCTTCTAGTGCTTCTTGGATGCTAACTTTGGCAGTTTCAGCATTCCTCCAACAAAGGAAGGGATGGGGGAATGTGATGAGTTACAGTATTTCAGCAGCATGTTGATTCCTTTGCTAGCAGGACAATGACACTCATGGGAGTCTGAGAGTCCACATGGAAAGTTATATTTATGTTTTCTTTTCACAGTCTGCTTCCTTCTTACTCTTTGCTACATACTTTGAAAATTGCACAATATCATTGCCCAGTCCCAAATGGCAGGAAGGTTTTTGTTTGCTACACACTATGTATGTTTGTCAGGTCTGTAGCACACACGGTATTTCCAGAGGTTAAGCTGAAACTGCTCAGGCAATAAACACTCTATCACAAACTAGTTACTGCAACAGGGTGACATGTGACTCTGCACTGTCAACACAAGGCCTTTTATTATGAATAGAAAAAAGTCACATTCACTTGGCTCCCAAATCACAACACAAATAGTGGAAGAGCAGCAGTGATGTTCAGCAACAAACAGCTGGAGCACAGCGCATGGGGTGCCAGGGCACCTGAGTCACCAGCAGGAACTGTGCTGTGCCCACCCGCGCTGCAGCTGCTGGCTGGTCACACTCCTGGCCTCTCACTTTGTGTCTCTTCACTAGAAATAAACTACAAGGAAAAAAATAATCACTTCCTGTGTTTTACAGTGACAAAAATGTGACAACATCAGGAATCAGAATCAATACCTTTTAGAAGAATTTTATGCTGCTATAATGAAAACAAAATCCTGTTGTCCCAGAGCAGGGTTTCTCACTGAGTGTGTAAGAGGCCAATCCACACACAGAGTCGAGGCTTTTGATTTATTTATAGTTCTGTGGAGAAAGGGGCACTGGATGGCAAACCCACAAAGCCAGCACACTATAAATCTTTTCACTACTTATATATTTTAGCAAAAAAAGGCAGTAATGTTCATTGGCTACAAAATACATGGTTCTCTTATTAAACAGTATTCTATCTTCTACTGGTTAAATTATTCTCTTTCTTCTCCTGCTAACTAGTACCCATGCTAAATCCTCTTCTTTTGAGCTGGTGCCTTCCTTGAGACAGTGATTCTGATCCTACCCTTTGCCTAGTTGGATGAGATGTCTTTGTTTTAGTCCTCATATTCTGGCACAATCTTAGTTGTTTCTCCAAGTGTCCTTAGTTCACTGGTTCAGCATTCCATTATGTCTGGGTTCAACTGATGTGTTCAAAGAATTTTCTTTCTTCTATTCTTTTTTCAATAGCTGCTGCAATTACTGAAATGTTAAACACAATTTGGAAGCTTCGCTTTAATATTAGAGTATGTTAAGTCAAGTGTGCTGAAATCAAGTATCACCAAAAACCAAAGGCTGTAGCTACTTCATTGCTTAATAAGAAAAAAAGACAAGTCAGGAGTCAGCATAAATACAAGCTTAAGAACCCTGTCTACTCCTTCATCAAAAGTACCAGGGATCTATACATACATACAACTATTAGTAATATTTAGCCAATACATGTGCTCCCACTACCACAATGTCTTTCTAGACACACTGGCTTCAAACGCATCCTCAGGCACCAAAACTGAGAATAGGCTAGAGAGACTGCTGGGATCTTGAAGCTGAAGGATGAATATCTGGCCTGTCTAGAACGACTCAATACTTGGAATGCCTGACTGGGACTATGGGTACCTGTGGAAGATTTCTACTGAGTTCTGACAACTCAGACATTTTCTCTTAGAGGAAGAGAATTGGACTCATTAGCATCAAACTGTCATAGGCAGAAAGCTCCCCATATGTCAAATTAAAGAGTCTTGAGACACATTAGTTAAAAAGAAAGTCTATTGAGGCTAGAGAGAAGTCTCAAATTCTTGTTATGTTTCATACTTAATTTCTTTTAAGGAATGGAATGTCTACTATACACATTGTCACGTGTGCCTGCCTGCAAGAGGAGAAAGAGGGAGAGAGAGGGTGAGAAAAGTGCCCTCCTCATGGAGGCCCCAGCCCCTGAAAATGTTCTGCAGAAGGACTAGGGACAAACTGAAGTTAAATGCTTTGAGAAGGCTCTGAGGGTGGACCTACTGTCTTCAGGCCTTTTTCTGATGAAGCTGTCAATAATTATGTCAAGTACAACAATGGCTTTGCAATATGGATAATCAATGCAGCCTCCTGACTATAGTTTATACAATTCTTGGCATTGAAAAAAATCATGGAAGAAAAATAGGTATTTTTGAAGGTGATAAGTTTGCTTCAACAACCCTTGGATACATGTAGAATCTAGCACTGTTTGTCATTTAGCAAATGACACATACAAAATATATTAGTCAAAAATACATGCTCCTGAACAAGAGGGATGTTAAAAGATCATAAATTCAAGTTTAGATTTAGTATTCAAGAGCTGATATTAATTTGCTATGGGAATATATTTATGATGGTTTTTGTGAAGGGTACTTTGACATCCCTTACCACCCAGAATAAACTGATGTACTCACTTTTATTAAAATTATTCAATTTAGCTGTTGTGTGAGTGAAATTTCACACTGACACATGGAAAGCATTGAGCAGAATTTTCATTCCTAAAATAAAACTGATTTTCCTGACAGATGCCTGTGTTTCACAACAGTTAACCACGATGCAACTATGGAAACTAACTGAAAAAGGCAATGAAGAAAATGTTCAATATAAGTTGGATATAACAAGTGAGATAATATATTTTGATTAGTAATTTCCAACCATATTTGATACTATTCTTGACAAGTAGGAGACAGGATAAAAATGAAGGAAATAAGTGTGTCTACACATCTAAACACAAAATTAACTTAATTGTCATAGCAAGAATGTTTAAGTTATGCATTTGGGAGCATAGAAGAAATAAACAATTGGATGTATTGCTTAAGAACAACATGTAGTTCTTATAGCCGAATTTAAGTACAAGTAAAAGACACACCTATTGGTGTGAAACTGTGATTACAGGTCACATCAAGCTCCATTTTTCATTTATTTATATGATGCAAAACACTAATAGCAATTGCAAGTCTAAACTTTCTTGAAGAGCAAGACCAAAATAAGACTAAGTCCTTCAGGAAGTCACATGTCTACTGGGACTAAAAGACTCCACGTGATGAACTCTGGAGTGTAAAAGAACATGAAGAATAGATTAAACATGTATCACCCACAATGTTTGTAGTGTTGCTAAAGTTGTCTGACACCACACATTTGAAGATCGTTATTTTCAAAAGATTTTAAACTAAATCAACATTTAACACTTAATCCTTCCATTTCACTTCACTGTGGAAAGTAATGCACCTAATTGATTACTACATTTTAGACTCCCTCTAAAGACAACAGAGGGAGGTAAATGCTTCTAGGAGATTACCCTGTTTTAGGAGGACTGTTTAAGCTAGGTGGTTACCATTGATCTCCACAGGACATGAGGGCTGTCAGCTAAGACTAGGTACCTCTTCAGCAGCTGCGACTGCATGAGCAGAATCCCTCACAGAGATTGCCACTTATTTGAACTCTTTAATGTGAAGGTATGTCTGAAGATATCTGAACTGAAGACTACTTTTAAGACATAGAAGAAATTCTTCCTAGATCTTAAATTGAAGGCTTGTATTGAGCTTTGGATGCTTGAGGAGTGTAGTGTGGGTCTCTGAAGTTTCACCACTACTGTCCCTTCCTGAGATCTTTACCTAATTCTGCTCTTCCTTGCCCCTTAAGAAATACCATATGCACAGGGCATCCTGATTAACTGTAGCCTCTTATTTAATCAGGCTAAAGAATGTCCTTTTCAGGTGATTTCTGTTACTACATAGAAACTTGTTAAATTAAGTGAGAACATTTCTTTCAACTTCACTCCGAACTACTGATAGCTGAGACAGATTAAATGCTAAACGAAAGATGAAACATTTAATCAATTACAAAGTAGTTTTCTGCGAAGCAGGGAGAAGGCAGGAGGGGTGACTACATTCTGTAACTCTGATACATTTGTATGTTTTTATAACACCCTTCAACCAACGATTTTACAGAACTTGCTGGCAACTTTCAGAAAGCTTTTAGAATACAAAAGAAGCAATGAAGTCAAAGAAAAATTATTTTCGTTCCTCTTCGTCCTCTAATGTAATACTTGTTATTTTCTAACCCAGACACATCAGAGACATAGCTAATGAATTATTTGGTAGAAATGAAATTCAGTTTTAACTGAAATGAGGCAAAAATCTTCAGGAAAGAATAATCTTCTTGGAATATGTGTCAGAGACTGCAACTAACAAAATAAAATTAATGTCAATGTCACCGGTGAAAGAATAACAACTGAATTTCTTAAGGAGAAGTTAATAAAAAAATGAGATCTCATCAACCTACATTCTGTCTAAATTCAGATTTATATATGCAAAATCCACTTATTATTTGAAGCAGCAGACTAGTCTACCTACTTCCAGGGCAATTTTTTCTATATACACCTACCCTACTAAACCTTTTTCTTGCTTTGGAAATCCATTGAGACTATCTGCATGCACCACCCAGCATTCATAGAGAGACTCTCTATGCTAAGATTAAAACATGCATCACAATCCAGGCTTGGGGCAAAAAGCACAGAAGCTTCATTTACATTCCTGGAAATACCCAAAAGTTTAGATTTTTCAGGACTACTGCCAAATTTATTTAACATGGTGGTGATATGTCCCTTCCATGTAATCATTTTCTGGTTAGGAAATTTATTCACAAGAAAGTAATTTAGTCAGTTTTTAGTGGACAAGTACTCAAAAGACACAGGTCAGCTGGAAGCTGACTTGAACTTATTATTAATCATTGTTCAGGCCTGATTTCATTATTACTTTTCAAGGGGACGAAAGATCAGCTGGGCAGCCTGGCCACCTGAACCTTGATAATTTCATTTGTTTGTAGACTATTGTGCAAAAATCAGAAAGCCATATCATGCCTTTTCAATTCTCAGGTGAAAATTAAGTATATTGTATCCCAAATGGTTGGAGTCATTTGACATCGCTTGACATTTGATATCGCTTCCCTATTTTCTCAATGGATGCAACAGAAATACATTTTAAGTAGACTGGATTATTTTATGGAGACAATCACGTTTCTCTGAAGTCAATGGATAGAAAGAAATGCAGAGGAAAAACACCCAAATGCCTAAATTAATCTGAGAGTTCCCTTCAGTCCCTTCCTCCAGACATCTGCACTTTAAGACAATCATTGAATCATACTGTCATAGAACGGTTTGGTTTGGAAGGAACCTTTAAAGCTCATCTAATCCAAACCCAGCACACTTAGCAGGGACATCTTCAACTAAATCAGGTTGCTCAATTGAACCCTGTTCAGTCTGACCTTGAATGTTTCCACAGAGAGAGGCACAACCTCTCTGGGCAACCTGTTCTAGTGTTTCACCACACAGCATGTAAAAAATTTCTTCCTTCTATCTAGTCTAAATCTACCCTCTTTTAGCTCAAAGCCATTACCCCTTGTCCTGTCACAACAGGCCCTGCTAAAAACTCTGTCCCCAGGTTTCGCATAAGCCCCTTTTAACTACTGAAATACTCCTTTGAGGTCTCCCTGAAGCCTTCTTTACAGCTGTCCTCACAGGAGAGGTGCTCCAGGCCTCTGATCATCTTTATGGCCCTCCTCTGGACTCATTCCAATGAGTCCATGTCTTTCCTGTGCTGCGAACACCAGAACTGGACACAGTACTCCAGTTGGAGTCTCACAAGAGCAGAGTAGAGGGACAGAATCATCTCCTATGACCTGCTGGTCACACTTCTTGATGCAGCCCAGGACATGTTTGGCTTTCTGGGCTGCAGGCATATACTGCCAGCTCATGTCCAACTTTACATCTGCCAGCAACTCCAAGTCCTTGGCATGGCTGCTCTCAATCTCTTCATCCCCCAACCTGTACTGATGCCTGGAGTTGAATGCTCTGTGCCATTATGATGGCACATATCCAGTTTTGTTTGACACACATTCATCCAAAACACCAAAAGCAGCAATATGATTTTTTTTCTGTAGGGGAAGGTGAAAATATAATCCATATTAAGTTATTGCTTTGTTTATTCTTTTTTGCTGAAGTGACTGCCTTCCTACTTTGTAATCTTTCAAAATGTGCCAATTATCCTAGTCAGCTGGAAGCCATTCTTATCACACTATCGAGTCACTGAGAGGTTGTCCCTCTATGCTGGGAAACTGGAGAGGATGGGGGATAAAAGCAGTAGCTTACATGTAAACAAGTTGTGGCAGTGCCTTTTCACTCTGCCCTGTGATGACTTGAGGGACAACTGCTGCAGAACCTCAACCTGGACCAGCCAGGTCAGACAGAGCCAGAGTCAGGGCTGGAGGCTGGACAAATGGGCCCAGGCCCTGGGCAGGGACTCTGGCCAGTTGTGATGGGGACAGACTGCTCTGGTGCTTGAGTGACCCATGAATGTGTGTGTTCTGCTGGACAAAGAGGGTGGATGAGGCAGGGAGTATGGCTGTTGGGAAACCCCACCCTGGTGCTCTTGAGAGAGGGAGGAGCACTTGCTGACAGTGGCGGTGATCTCTGAGAGTGCTTGGTGTCTGTGCAGGTGCCAAGAACAGTGCTGTCTTCTGTACTGATCTCTGCAGCCAAACATGTGATCTGTGTGCACGGGACAAGAGAATTCCCTTGGGACTAAACATTCACTAGCAATGGATTCCTTTAACATCTTCTCTGGGCTCTGGTTTCACATATGGGGTTCCTGCAGTTTCCTAGACTGTAACTCAAGATCTCTGGTCTCTGTTAAGAACACTGACAGTCCACCACTGTCAAATGTTTATTGTAAATATGTTACACTGACATACATCAAGATTTCCACGTGGACACAGAAAAAAATGCACCTTGCTCACATTACACCTTCAGAGAAAATGACACCTTGCTTAAGTTTCATTTTATTAGGTCACCAATTTTAGCCTCATTCATATGATTACACCAATGGGAAAATTGCCTGGAACAGTGCTTGTTTGTGAAGAATCAGTTACTTAAATTACTGAAAAATTTAATTTGTTTGTCTTTATCTTATCAGCTCTGGCCACGTTTCACATTCTCAATGATATGTGGTTTTGCCAAAGAGAGTTGCAGAAAAGAGTTCAATATGTGAATATATCCTTCCATCAGACAATTGCAGTAGTCTGGAAACCCATTGGAATTGTTAATTGTCTCAGTTTGTTTCATTTTTTTTAATGTGTTATGCATGTCATGCATTAAATATCTGGCATGGTTTAACAAGCATGATTTTTAAGTTGCTCACTCTTTCATGATTTGACTAAGATTAGTTAGAATTACTAATCTTATTGTAATGTATATGCATTTTTAGCAAAGAAGGAATAAAAAAATTCTCATAACTGAATGTACTTGAATTCTGGGTTTTTCACCAGTTCTGAACAAGTTAAGCTTCATTGTGCCCATACGAAGGAGTATCACCAGAATTTTTAATTTTTTCACATGGGAACTGTAATATCTGTTAGGCCTACACACATATACACATACTAGTTAGGAAGAGGTCTACACAAATGCAGCTTTTCCCTTCACTATTTGAAAATCTCCCATAGACAGACATGAGTAGAAATCACAAAATCATGAAATTATTTGGGTTCAAAGGGACCTTAAAGATCATCCTGTTCCAAACCTCCAGCCACGGGTTGGGATGCCTTTCACTAGACCAGGTTGCTCAAAGCTCCATCCAGCACAGCCTTGAACACTTCCAGGGATGCTACATCCACAACTTCCCTGAGCAACCTCTTCCAGTGCCCCACCACTCTCACGGTAAAGAAGTTCCTCCTAATATTTCATCCAAATGGACCCTCTTTCAATTTAAAGCCATTTCCCTCGTTCTGTCACTACAGGCCCTTGGAAAAAGTCACTCCAGGTTTCTTACAGGTCCACTTCAGGCAGTGGAAGGCTGTGTCAAGGTATCCTTGGAGCCTTTTCTTTTTCAGACTGAACAACTCCAGGTCTCTCAGTCTTCACAGGAGGTGTTCCAGCCCTCTGACTATCTTCATGGCCCTCCTCTGGACTCACTCCAACAGGCCATTGTGAGCAAGAGGAATAAATGACTGGACAATTAATTTACATTTTTGACAGTGTCCTGAGCACCTAATATTCTGGAAACCTAAAAGTAAATCCTATCAAGACCCTATTACATGTTATGATCTCCTAGAAACTCCTGCTATATGCTGTAAACAGGATGCATATAAGTGGACTTACTTTAAACTGAAATCTCAGGTGCTCTGTGTAATCTTGTGTGGGAATTTTACCCAAAGTCATCTATAGCTACTAAGGATAATTAATATGCTGCTAACGAAACTTCAGTAGTACAAAATCTGTGAGGACTAAGGCTAAGGTAGGTATGAATAAATTTCATTAGTCTGAGATTGTTTAACACCATAAGTGCCATGGACATGCCATTAATAAGTATGAGGAATTCTGAAGATTTTACATACTAATAAACAAATAACTGGTGACAAAATATTTTGTCAACAAAATCCTAGAAATAGAGGAATATAGACATTAAAAAGGTAAGACAACACCTAACCTTGAAAGCACAGACAGTGAAAAGGAAGGAAATCAGCTAATTTGTGCAGAAGTTGGAGAAGTCCACAATCAAGGAAAAAATCTCAGGGAAACTGAACACAGGAAGCTCTCTGAAGTTTCCTCAATGTGTATCATTAAACCCTTAATTAATGCTAGAACTATTTGACTGGTCATGCATTAAGAAAATATGCTACTGTCCATAACTATGGTCTTTATAATAGTAGATTTGGTTATGACTACCAAAATCTTGTTAGGTAAGGAAAGAAAATTACTTTCTATCATTTGTAATTTGCAATTAATCTACATAGGTGTCTGAAAATGCAGATAAGGGCTTAATTGCATATTCAGAAATACTAATCAATAATATCTACTAATTCAAAAAATCTGATTTTTGGCACATTTTATTATTGCAAAGATATTGCCATTCCAAGATGTATAGAGGACAGACAGATGCTGTTGTTCTAGCAACAGAGAAGTAGTTTATAACAGAATACTTAGAGCCGAAGCAAACAAATGACTTTGCCATATCAGCTCAAAATACAAAATATCTGTTACAGGTAGTAATATCACTGTAGTATCACTGCCTGACCAACACAGCATCAGATGCATTGCTGTGGCATGCTGAGATAGGTCTAAATAGGTTGCACATCTAGGAGATAGAATATGTGGGATACCTCAAATATATAATTATGACACATCACTTCACAGACAATTCTGAGACTGTATTTTTAGACACTGTAAATATAGCAGCTAGGCTGAGAAGACAGCCAAAAACAAGCAATATAATTCCCCACAAGTTCTAAGGGAAATCGATTCATGCCATATGTAACCATGCAGTTAAAACTGCCTCAGTATCAAGCATAAAAAGTAGTGAACATGATGAAAAAATTTTAAAAGGGCTCTGGTGACCCCAGTGAAATAAATCTGAAATTATACCAAGCAAATTATTGAAGTACAATGAACTGTAGAATTAAAGAGTTGATACTTGGATAAAAATCTCTTGAGGAAGAATCAACATAGCTTTGTAAAGTGAAGCCATACCTCACAAATTACTGGTAGAAAAATCTAGCTGGTATAATCCTCCAGGATCCCCAGAAAGCATTCAGCAGGGTTGTCCACCAAAGTCAGGTACAGACAATAAGCTGTTGTGAAGTAAGAGGGAGGTCCTCATGTGGGTAAAGGCCTGCTTTAAATCTATAAAACAAAAGTAAGACAAAAGTAAAAGTTAGTTGTTTTTATTTTCTCAGTTTAAGGAGGAAAACAACAGGATCCTCAAGATATCTGTGTGAAGTTTTGTACTTCAACATGCTCAAGAATGATCTGGAAAATGAAACAATGCTTAAGTGATTTGGTTTTCTAAAGCCTCTAATTTATTCAGGGCTCTAACAACAGTCTAGTGGGTGGAGTTGGGGAAATAACGAAAGAACCTTATGATAGTCCAGAATTGCTTAATGGTACTGTACTAAGCAAACCAAGGTATGAAGGCTCCTGAGCTCCACATAAGCTGCAGTCAGGCTCCTGCAGACTGTGCACACATGCCAAGTGCTATGGGCACTCAGAGAACGGGGCTGAGGTCCTGAACCAGATGGGAAGGAAATGGTATAGCTTCCATACATTCTCCCCGTGGACTCCACCTTCTACAGGCCATGAAGAGATATAAATGTTCATCAGTTATCTCTCAGAGGAATGTCAGTCCTTCTCGATGAAGTTACTCCATTCTCTCAAATTAGCTAAACATAAAAAAGAATAATTTCATTATAGTACCAAACACAAAGCTACCAGCTCAGTGTCACAGCTCCTAAACTTTTCTGTATCTTTTGATAAGATACAACACAAAAAATTAAACAACACAAAAAATTATTGCCTTTAAACAACATCAAAAATTATTTTCGAATTTCATAACGTAACAGCAGGTGGCACTGTCACATCAAAACTCATACAACCATTTCCTGTTCAAGTTGAATCAGATTTTACTCATAGATTAACAGCGTGGAAAAGTCAGTGACATGCAAATTTGCATAGTATAATTAAATATCATTTCCTAAATATTCTTCTTCATTTCTGATTAACCATTTGAGTCTTGCAAGGTTTTAATCCTTCGATTTGAGCTATTACATTTGCCAATACACTTGCAATGATCCCTTTTCTTCTGTTTAGCTATTCTGGCCGTTCTACAGTCCCAGAAGAAATAAGCTGAAGCATACATAACTATTTCTTTCAAAACTGCTTATCATTTCATAGTTAATAAGACACAAGACTGAAATTTCCTCTCCTTTCACATGCAGTACAATGTATGAAAGCTGTAGTGACCAAAAAAATCAACTTTTACTATATCTTGACAGGAAAAACTTTTTGCTGAAAGATTTACCAAATGCCTGGAAATACTCAAGCACTTCATGAATGAGAAGCAGGAGCAGTCTGGCCATTCTGAAACACCAAAATCTACAGCCATAACAGTTCTATGCAGAAGTGTTAACTGTGACCACCTCTGGAAAAGGCCACAAAGTACATGGTCTGTGTTTGATATCTACAAGATACTTTTGAATGCTTTTGCCCTATACATTTGTAAATGCTGATGTGTGTTTAAGCCCTTTATTCCCACACTGAGGTCAAATTTCTGAATTAAAAACACTTCACAAGTCACTGGGCCATGTGATGGATAACTAACTACAAGTCATGATTAAGAAGCCTGTCAACTATCAGAGGAGTTTGCCTGTCTGTTAAACTGTCTATTACACCTTTTCTTTTCCCATAATCACAAGGTGGGCTTCAGATTGAGACCCTATCTTCTCAGAGTAGGTGACTTGAACCATAATCTAGAAGAGAAAAACAGTCTGTCAGAGATCAGAGCTCTCCCTCTACAGAGCCATCCTGGCCCTGGGGAAAGTTTTTATATCAAAAATGTATTTACAGATCAGAAGATTTCTGGATGGGAATGGAGGTTGTATTTGTCTACCTTTTATTGGACTAAGAAAATCTCACTCTCATCTTGGGTCAAATATTCATAAAACATGAAATAGAGGATGTTACATCAGCATGTGTTTGTAATCCGACTGTGACTGTGACTCCTTTCTCACCATCGGGCAGGGCCCCCTCCAGCCTGCCCTCCACCAGGAGCCCCCTGGAGCAGGGACCCAAACGCCACAGTCTCTCCCCCAAGAGGCACCATGCAAACACTGCAGCAGGCTCCAGCAGGCTGCTGAGGAGTGCCATGCAAACTGCTGAGTCTCCACACATTATAATATTTTATAAAATCTCATAGACTCTTTGAAAGTTTTCAAAGCAGAAAGCCCTGGGCAAACCATCCCTCTCTCTTTGAGGCAGTGCTCTGACTGTCACCTGGTTTAGTGACAGCAAAGCAGCTGTAGAAACCTGACAGCCACCTCCCACACACCTTGACCCCAACCCTGACTCCTGTGAGGCCAGGTGTGGGATAAACTGTTAATGCAAGGCATTCAAACCCCATTAGAGCTTTTGAGAAGCATATCTCTGAATACTTAAAGACTTTTACTTAAGGGTGTATTTTGGGTTTGGACTGTGAACTAAAGTTCAACACTTTCTTAAAAAACACAAAACCCAAGATGTTAATTTGACTTTGTATTACAATAAAAAATGAGATTAATGACTAATATAACGGGAATTCTGAAACCAAGACATAAAACAGGAAAGTAATATCATGTTTTAAAGAGAATAATGGAACTTGAAGTAGGGATTTGTGTGTGTGATTATCCATAATAGAGTTAGAGGGAATTTAATCCCAAAGGAAAATCTGATGTACAAATATTATATTTGGCCTGCACTGGAAAATATAGATTAATAAAAATAAAATTCAAAATTTTAAATACTGCAAGAGTCTTGCTGAAATATTTGAATCTGCTAATATAAAAAAAGTATTTGAGTTGTAACTGAAAAGCCAAGTTTGTGACATTTTGGCTTTTTGGTATAATATCTTACAGTTATATCACAGGGATCACGTCACAAAAGAGATGGCCAGACCCAGCCCTGGCCTAGGTCTGGGCCTCTGTGCAGCAGCACAGGCTTTGTGACTCAGGAGACCAAAACTGGGGAGCAGTGCACAACACTGAGGGGAAGAAAGGGACTTTCATTTCAATAAAATGTGTGACATCCTCCACCATTGCTAGATGTCTCCAAAATAGAGCTGGGTCTCTTCAGCAGCATCTGTGTGTTCATTATCCTGTTTCTGCTGGCATCCAGAACATGGAGTGAAGTGCAACAAACAGAAGCTGAGCAGGCAGGTTGGACCACATTACTTCCAGAGGTGTCTTCCAACTTCAATCACCCTGTGATTCTGTCATCTAAATCTTTTCTGATCAAGATTTGCTAAATGAAATCATCAGATACTAGTGGCCTAATTTAACAGTAGGTACATTTTTGTGCACTTTTCAAGGGGTTCATTTGATTTGTAGTTATTGTGTTATCCCTCCCCCCATCTACTGTAAGAAATCTAGAGATGCTGTTCAAGCCAGCTGTGAGGGTGTGAGGATGTGAAATTCTTGTCACTTGCCTCCATTTCTGGGCTGTTCAGCATCCCATATGAACGTGCTGCCTGTGGAAAAGCAGTATAGGCAAAACTCTTCGTGTTTGTAGGATGTGGAGTGTACATGCTGACAGCAATGCAGGCACCATTGTGCAATGGTGCATATGCAGAATGTATCCTTGTTGGATCTCCCACGGAAAAGACAAATCTCACCAATTATGCTGAGATCTCATCTTCAACTTCTTTTAGTAGGTCAACTCTCTTTCTAGTGCTTTCTAAACTTGTTTTTTGTACCAAATCTCCTCTCAGAAGCAGGAAGTTAATGACTACATAGAAAACCCAAGAAAGCAGGCAACCCAAGTGCTTCAATCTGTAAAGCTATGTTCCTTAAAAGCCAGTTCATGTAGTTTCAGGAGTTTGATGTTCGAAGCTATTCTGCTACCATACAAGATCAAATCAAAGTAAAAAGAAATCAATTGTTCAATTTAAATTTAAGCTAAATTAAATTCAAGCCCATGCTGTTTTAAATTCATCAAAGGGCATATAAACTGTTTGGGTGGAAACAGCAGAAACATTTGCTATCAGCAAGACCTTTCCTTCAATTTTCCAAATGCATAAAAGCAATGCCTCAAGTCAAAGAAGCTTATCCCACCTTATTCCATTCTGTTCCAATTTATTACAACCAATAATCTGGCCCAGAACCTTTAAACTTGCTCATACAACTTTGTCTCCCAACTATATTTCAGTGCACTGATAACAGCACGGCTACCTAAATAGGTGGTGTATTTAACACATTAGCACATTTTTCTCTTTGACAACTTTAGAAAGTACAGGAATGTTCTTTCTCTCTTCTGTGCTCCAAAGCTTGTACTGTTGTGATGCTCGTGTTCTGAATCACACTGCAATGCCAAAACTACTAATCTTGTAACATGAGAGCAAGCCTTTGGGATTTTACTTCTACCAGTATATTTTACGTACTGCTTTGGTGCAATCATGAGTCACTGACATCTTTAGGAGGATAAACAGAAGACATAGGCTAGAAAAAAAAAATGAGCATTTGCTTATAACTCTTCTGGTGTACTATATTTTAAGAATTCATTAATCATTCACTAGATGAAGCTGATACCTTACAAATGGAAAAAAAAAAAAAAGAAAGACTGAAAACAGCTGGAAAGGAATTGTTTCAGTCAAAGTAATGCTTTTATTTCAAAGAAATTCTTTTGGTAGGGTAGAATTAATATTTTGCTTTAGATTAGATTTTTTTTGAGGCTTGGTTTCCTATATATGAAATTTTACTCATTTAACTATAAAATATTTCAATTCTTTTAAGAAAAGTGTTTTTGTCTTAGCTCACTTCTTTAAGTGCAAGTGTCTACTTCTTTAAGTGCAAGTGTCTACTGCCATCTGATATTTCTAGGGGTACCTGACAGTTCTGCTTAGAACTAGCAGATATGATGCAAAACATGTAGAATATCCATGCTTCCCCAAGGAAGCAAGTGGAGGCCAGGGAGAAGCACATCTGTACATGGTGGGTGGTATGAGCTGCACACAGGTAAGTAACATTATGGGACAATGCAGTTAAACTGAATATGTAAACTGCAGGAAAACAACAAGGAAGAATAATTTTAAAATGATCCCTCTCCTATCTATCCAGACCATAAACATTCATCTCGACAATTTGAAAGCTGATTTGGGAAACAGGAAGGGAGGCCCACATTTTTAAAAAGTAATATAAATTATCATAATCCACAGCCAGAGACAAAATTTGCCATGAACCACTATCCAGAAAAATAACTTGTCTTAGATTTAGTCAATGACATCCAACCTAGACACTCCAGCCTGGCAGCTAGGATTTAGCCATACAACTTAGTTGAAGCCATGAAAAGGGAATTATTGTGAAGCGAATAAGAACCAGAGATTTCCCTCACACAGAGAGAAAGTATAAAGGGGCTGGCAATCATCTTACATTGCTGAAGTAGTTCAAAGCAGTCAGTTCTGATTAATTAATTGAACCCTGAGTGACTGGAATGACTCTGGAAGTCATTAAAATAACACCAAGAGTCAATATAGTTATTAAATCTGATGATCTCAGGACAAAAATTTAGGAAGGGAGGGATCTGTTTAGCCTAGAGAAGACTGAGGGGATCTCATTAATGCATGTAAACATCTCAAAGGCAGGTGCAAGAGGGTGGTGCCAGACTCTTTTCTGGGGTGCCTAGTGACAGAAAGAGGAGTAATAGCCATAAACTAAAACACAAGAAGTTTCACTTCAACAAGAGTAAAACTTTTTTACCTTGAGGGTGGCAGAGCACTGGAATAGGCTGCCCAGGGAGGTCATAGAGTCTCTCCCTCTGTGGAGGTATTCCAAACCCACTTGGACATGCTCTGTGTAACATGCTGTAGGTGACCCTGCCTTGGCATAGAGGATGGACTGGATGACCTCCAGAGGTCCCTTCCAACTTTAGAAATTCTGTGATTCTGTGAAAGGGAGGCAAGGCAAGGCAAGACAAGAAGATGAAAGCTGACATAGGGAAAGAGACACAAAACTGACATAAGATGCAGCCACTGACTGGTTTTAAATTTTTCATGCAGAGAGGAATTCAAGTGAAAAGAAAATCAAAATTAAAGCTGAAAGACAATACTTGTTACAAAAATCACAGATATCTAGTTAAAACTGATGATTTAGATTAGAATAATTTTTTAGTTTTATGAGTAGAATTTAGTTGAGATCACTGAGGTTGATTTGTGGCAAGCAATGATGATGTCTAGAGAAGGACCATTCATAGCATTTATGAATTTACAGAGAATTCATACCTTACTAGTCTTTGCTCAATATTTCTGCCTTTTAAAATATTTTTACTCATTAAGCAAAAATTGTTCCTACTATAAATGGTCAAGTAAAACACTAACAAAGACACATAAATTTAACTATGCTTTCAAAGATAAATCAAAATAGATTATTTTACAGA
This sequence comes from Climacteris rufus, assembly GCA_013398175.1. NCBI lineage: Eukaryota > Metazoa > Chordata > Aves > Passeriformes > Climacteridae > Climacteris > Climacteris rufus. The sequence goes on along the minus strand of VZRZ01008347.1, from coordinate 119,088 downwards.
ATCACATCCCAATTATTTATCAAGCACACAATCTCTTTTATTAGGATTGTATATGTTCAGTTTCAGAAAAGCATAGATGTGTGCTTGACTTTAAGGGTTCTTCCTGAAAAAACTCAGTTTATTTGCATATTAAAAGTTACACATTTTCTTCTTGCTGACAAGTTTTACAGCATTCTTAGATGATTGTACTTTTTTTAGGAATTATTCCACTGCATCAGAAGTTGTGAGCTATCAAGGAGAGCAGCATGATTAAGGCAAATGGAAATCAAACTAGAGTGGAAAGGAAAGAAATTATGGAAACAAAACAGTTGTATGGGAAGGACAAGGAAAAAACATGGCCATGAGCCTTTCAGACTTTCTACTATTCCATTTAGGCAAAGTCTTGGCACAGCACAAACAGGGTTACTGAAGAGGTGATTTGGATATTACAGTAGATTACCCTCATTCTTCTGGATTCTAATACCCTTTCAGGTGTCAGTGTGACTGTGATATTTTATGGTTACTCAAGGTTATTTATGGTTTTATTAACATCTAAAGTTATTACTGCTATAATACACATTATAACTAATGGTTTGATTTACAGTAGTGTCTAGTGGGGAATTAAACTGTATTTGCGCCCAGGCAAGCTGAGAAAGAGATTGCACTTTCAGTACTCTAAATACCAACCTTAGCTCAAGACACAGGAGCAAAAGACCAAGGGAAGTAGAAAGTACTTCCTCTCTAAAGTGGAGAGTAGAGAGTACACATACAGAGGAGCATGTGCTCACACAACCAATGTCTGAGTCCTGTCCACAGTCTTTTGAAAGCAAAAGACAATCGCTCATTGACCTAAATGGGCATTTAACCAAGATTTACACCTACAATTATCAGACTGAGATCTGGACATGTTCAAAAATGCATTTTAAATGCATTATAATCATACAAGATCTGGCTAATCAGTTTTAGATCCTGATAAATGATCACAAGATCATTTGTTTAAGATGCTCACAAGTCTATGGGACCACATGGGATTCATCCTAAGGTGCTGAGGGAGCTGGGAGAAGAGCTCACTAAGCCACTCTTCTTCATTTAGGGAAAGACTGGATGTGGCACCCAGTGCCATGGTCTAGTTGACATGGGAGTGTTCGGTCATAGGCTGGACTCAATAATGTCAGATGTCTTGTCCAGCCTAATTGTTTCTGTGATTCTGCAATAAGCCTTCTGTGAAATTAATACATTTCCTTCCACCTTCACTCCACCTCCCAAAAATCCTCTGACACTCCACAGGCTTTAAAACCCTAAAAGTCAAAAATCAAGTGAAAAATTAGTCACTGTTGCAAAATTCTTTCTGAAATTGTCTGTGGAACTCAAAACCTGAGTACTTAGCTACTTAGGACTGTGTGTGAATTCATTATTAGTACTACCTAAGGAGAGTTCTTGTAGTCTGATAGATTATGAATTCTCTATTATCTGCGGACACAACATGCTTGATTCAAGCTATACAAAGTCTCATGCAGGCTGAAAAAATTAATGAAATCGATCAGCACACCCATCACCACCCCTAGGAAAATCTGTCTGACAACAATGAAACGTTTACAAAACTCAGAGACATTAAACAGATTTTTTTTTTTACAGGCTCATATCCATAAACATACACCTACTGACATCTATAAAAACACTGCTTGTTGGAGTTTTAATAAGTGAATAAAAAAGATATTGACATTAAACCACTGTAATTGGAATACCATGAGTGAGGGGAGTCAACACTAACCTATCTAGTTTTATACATTTTTGAGGTGATTACTTTCATATGTTTGCTTATACTTCATTGTTTCCTCTTGCTATATGCTGTCAATAAAATCAAGAAAAAGTTACTAATGCTGTGTGGGATTTGCCTGTCAAAGGATTTATCATCACAGTAAAGCCTACAATAAAGAAGGTGGGTTTTAGCAATTGAACAGAAATTACCATGATTACTTATTACTGTGCAGATGTAAAAAGATGGATTATTTAAAATCCAGTCTTCTCTTTAAAAAAAAATTACTGTGCTGGTTTTGGCTAGGGTGGAGTTAACTTTCTTCACAATGTCTGGTATGGGGCTATGTTATGGATTTGTGCTGAACACACGGTGATAATGAAGAGATGTTTTCATTGATGCTGAGCAGAGCTTACACAGAGCCAAGGCCTTTCTGCTTTTTGTACTGACACACTGGCGAGGCAGTTGTGGGTGCATGGGAGGTTGGGAGGAGACACAGCCAGGAAAGGTGATCCAAACTGACCAAAGGGATATTCCAGACCATGTGACATCATGCTCAGTATATAAAGTCGGGGGAAGAAGGAGGAAGAGGAGGATGTTTGGAGTGATGGTGTCTCACTTCCCAAGTCACCATTACTGCAAGAGGACCCTGCTTTCCTGGAGATGGCTGAACACGTGCCTGCCTGTGGGAAGCACTGAATTAATTCCTTCTTTTGCTATGCTTGTGCGAGTGGCTTTTGCTTCCCCTATTAAACTGTCTTTATCTCAATCCACGAGTTTTCCAGCTTTTACTGTTCTGATTCTCTCCCTGATCCTGCTGAGAGGGGAATGAGCGAGCAGCTCCCTGGGGCTTGGCTGCTGGCTGGGGTTAAACCACAATAGTTGCAAAACATCATTAGTTCCTACAGCCACAGTCAGGTGTGCATGTCACAGTGCATGAAATGAGAACTGTTCCAGTGAGTCTTCAGGTCACATTGTTGATCTAGTTGAAAATCCTGGGAAATTTACTCTGGCTAGTTAATGGGGTACTATTTACCCAAATATGACAGGCTGAAATTGAGGAATAAGGACTAGTAAGTTTCTATCCATGAAAGTTTTCTCAGAATTGCACTCCAAAAGCTCTACAGAGGACAAGAAGTTCTTTCCCAGCACAAATAAACTCCAGTGCACGAGCTAAGTCAAAGAACATACTTTCCCTTCTATGCACCCAGAAGCAGTAAGGAATATCTCCCCCAAGAAGTTCAGCACTATTTCATGCAGTGCTGTAAGACTCAGATCCCTCTAGACATTCAGTCATCTGGAAGCATGAAATGTCCTGGGTAAGTACAGCTTAATTGCACATGGCAGCAATTATTTGTGACATCCAGAACAAATAATGTTATTTCAAAAATACAAAGCATTTTCATCGTTATCTAAACAAGTGCGTGGTACACTGATAATAATTTTTGTCTTGGTAAGCAAGAACTAATAACTATACTTATTTAAGTAGTAAACTTTTTTTTTTTACCAAAAAAAAGAAATAAAACCAAAAATAAAAAATAAAAATAGTAAAAAATCTGGGGTCAGATTCATCTGACAAGCCATAGACATCTACAATGTTAAGACTTTACCTGAACTGTTGTAAAGCCTTCTCTTTCCATCAGGAGAGACAAATGGACCTTTGTGAGGTGTGATTCATCCCCTCCTAAAGCAATAGGTGTATACAACAAATAATGATTTGCTTCTTTGAAGCTTCTATTTCTCTTCTTTGACTGAAGAGGCTAAAGAAGACTGGCAGGGCAAAGAAATCTCTGCTTCTCATAGGCAGACAAAGTTGTTCAATTATGCAATCAGTCACACAGGAAGTCAATTTACACATAATCGCCACTTAAGAACCACAATTCCTCTTACAAAATTAATTAGTCTAGCTAAGGGATATATGTGAGGTTAGCCAATATACCAAAATTAATTTTTTTAATTTAAAGGCTCTTAACCTAATTTGGATGACTGAAAAGAGGGTGAACAATCATCTTACACACTACATCAAGTATGGGGTTTTGCATTATTGGCTGAAGGAAATTACTCAATGCATAAAATGTAAACTGGAGCATTGTGGAGCAAAGAAATACCAGCAGAGATGAAGTTGCCTGAACATGTTTCTCTTTTGCACTGAATTAGATTATCTGAAGTTATTTCCATGATGATGTTTCTCTCTGTATGAAGATATGCCTGTTCTGGTTTTCCTGTTTGTTATCAGATTCTCAGTTATTCTGCCTGCTCAATGGTGCAAATTAAATTGCTAATTACATAGACAGATGGATTGGGTATTTTTCCATTAGTGCAGATATATAAGCTTTTACAATGAAAAAGTTTTAGGAATGACTAAATATTTGAGAGCTGCCAGAGGTCAATAGCACTCTTATGTTACACAAATTCTTAAATAATTATTCGTCTTCCCTAAAACTAATTGCTTAGAGATTTCTACTGATTTGTAAGTGTCACAGGTGGGAGTCGGAGCTTCAAAAAAAGTTTATTAGAGAAGCCCTCCGGTTGAGTCATGAGGTGCAGAAATACCCCTGGTTTTCTAAACTCCTTCTCAAACTTAGCCCCAGACTATATCAACAATTTAAGTAACTTTGGTCCACAGGATTAATGATGGCAAATCATACATATTTTGATAAAATTAATTATTATGACAAATGACTAGGCAAAAATCTTAATCAGAACTATTTACTATGCAGTATAAAAGCTAAAACTACTAGTTGTGTATGGTATAGCATTGGATAGTGAGAGCAATTATACTAAAGCAATTATATTAATGCCAGCAAAAAGAAACCACCATTAAATAAAGATTGGTGTAACTCGCCATGCCAATGCTCATGGGCAGATCTCTTTCACTCAGCCTGGAGGAGTATCCTTGGGAAGCATATCCTACCCAAGGGAGGAATCTCCACACTCTCAAGTGTGCTACCAGAAGATCATGACGTGTTACATAACACAATGAACATTCACAGATTTAGGAGTCACTTTCTTTGAAGGGTATAGATTTTACTGCCTGAGAGAAGTTTAAATTTTAAAAGATCATTGTCTTCTGTCTCTGCTAAAGTGATAATAAGAAAGTAACTAATAAAAGAAATTCCTCAAACAGCCTTCACTTTTGAGAATCCTCAAAAAAAATCCACTTAAAAATGGATATGTGGATGTGTTGTTAACATGAACAAGCTATACACGGGAATGTAGCAGGTGTCTGTAGAGAAGAGCAGTGAGAATTGATGTTGGTTTGAAAACCTCAGAAGATGGCCCAGCCAGGTTCTTGCACTGGTGACGAGAGCCCAGCAGTCCAGAGAACGCTAAGGTAAGCACTTGCAGCTCAGTTTAAAAATAGCTCAGGTAATAAGGTGTGAGCAGTCATGAAAGAAAGCAAGTCTGTGTGGTAAATTAGCATGGGAGAAACTAATGAAGAAACACAAACAGTAAAATATAATCATTGGAACAGGCCACAGGAAATAATGAATACAAAATTGATTTAAGATCTGCAGAGTTTACCTCAACTGCTAGCAGAAAGGAACTGACATTTGCCAAATTAGAATATTTCACCTGAAGGATAAGAAATTTCAAGTTTGCTTAAGGAGAAGTCCAAAGGCTTTGCTAGTTGGCTGATGGAGCAGTCAGTTTAGCTGCTGAATAAAACAAGTAATCCTGTGCAGGGACAGGATCAGGAACAATACATAGATTATTGCATGCATTTAATGTTTATTCTGTTTCTGATAGTATGGTTTTTAATCTCAGATTCATTGATTTAAATTTAATCCTGTGTTGAATAACTTCACTCTTCTTTATCTATTTTAAAATCTATTTTGAATAAGGCATTATTTTACATAGAAAGTCATTGGACCTTTTCTTCAGAGTAAGAGCATGGCTCTGTTTACAGAGCAGTATTTTTCCTTTTGATATTTATATGTAATCTTCCCAGGCATTGCTGGTATAGACCTGTTCAGTGATAAGAGGATAGAGTAACAGCTCCTAAAAAATGCATTGAGTAGGTCAAAGTCAGTTCTATTTGCATGTCTTTTATTCATCTTGGAGGACTTTGGGGATTTGGCATAATGCAGCTAAAATTAAAACTTGAAAATTCTTATTAATCTCCTTCACCAATCTAATAACAGTGAAAGTAACATCCAGCCTAGCATTAGACATACTGTTTACCAGACTCAATTTTATGTATTAATGCCCATTTCCATCACAATTTCAACAGAAAATGTCAGAAACTTGTTTTCCTATGCAGTTGGTGGATGTAAAACTAGCCTTTACTTTGAAAAAAAAGACTGCTTGTATGTGTCTACAGAACTACCTCCCCAGATATGTTTTTTTTTTACTTCCTACCACATTGTAAAAGACAAGAAAATAAATAGGGTCTGAAAGTGGGTTGTGTTCAGAGATACTGAAAACAGCTTTCTTAACATAGCCTTGATTCCATACTCTCTTAAACTGTTTTCACACAATGTGAACTAAACTGTGTGTCTTCTGATCTGTCTGTTCCATGCAGCAAGCTCAAAGGAAGTGAGATCTGGTTGGTTTCAGCTGGACCATTTCCACAAGAAGAGCAGAACAACCCTGGAGGGAGTAAAGCTGTGTTAATACACTCTTATTTCACTTGCCAAAGGAAACAGCAGAGAGTTGTCTAGGGAATTTCTAGGTTTAATCTTTTCTCACCTGTTAGTGCAGGAGCGACATTACAGCAGCTCCCAGACTATATGAAAGAAAAAGAGGCTTCAGATAACTAGATCATAAAGGAACTACAACTGCTCCTGAAGAGCACTGCTTCACACTGATCAAAGGGGAAGATTCAGCAGAGTAGCTAGGCAGTACCACCATCCTTTGCAGGAGTGACTCTTGATCTCTGTGAAGGGAATGGAGTTTATGATACAGATTATGTCTCATGCTAAATGCAGTCAAACTCAGGGCTCAAAGCCTTGCATCTTGTACAAAATGTGTGACAGACAAATAGTGATACTGCCAACATCCATTAATTTTAATCCATGCTATGATTTAATTCTCACAAACCGTGGATCCATATTAAAACTAAATATATATTATTGTAACTAACCACTTCCATAGAGACTGCTGTATGGCAGATGTCAGCAAAATCATGAATAATGCTAGCAACGTGAGCAGGACCCCATTATTCAGCAATCACAACACCAGAACAAAGGACAGTTTAATAGAACTCAGTGGTGTCTTTCACCCTGTGCACAGTTAAATTGTAGAGAACCTTGAACAAAGTGTTATCAACACTGAAACAGAAATGAGTTCAAACAAGAATCTGCATCACCATGAAAAATCATCAAACATGTTAGGTTCCACACAGCCTCTCACTTATCAAACTCCTGTGCCGCTGAAAACTATGAAGGTGTTCCTGGAGGAAGTTTTGCCTGGAAGTGTCCTACCTATAATACTTTTTCATAATCCCTTCTCTCTGTTCTACCACATAAGGTCCAGGGGAACCATTCAAATTTTAAATCCCAAAACAGACTAATATATGAGATCAAAACACTTAAAAAATTTGGAAGTACAATGTGTCAGAAATTACAGTAACTAACAATCAGTTGATTGTGAAGCGCTACTCCTATAAGAAGAGAATTGAGGCTATTTGAAAAGATAATTACAAGTGTTAGGACCTCCACATCCTTTTTCATGTATATCACAATATACCAGCTGAAAAAAGTTACTACACAATTGCCATAAAATCATAGCTTTCTGCATGAGTAAAGAAGATCAGGAAAACATATTATAAAAGAGGTTTTAGTAACAGCTGGCTCTTTTGCTGAAGTAAATTTTTCAACTCCCACAACAGACATACTGGGCTGCATCTCATATTTCAGCATTCTAGCAATATTTTTTGTTTGGTTGGGGGTTTTGGTTTTTTTTTTTTTTTTTTTTGGGGGGGGGGTGGGGGTTTTTTTTTTTTTTTTTTTTTTTTGGATC
>VZRZ01008347.1:85316-107570 GCA_013398175.1 Climacteris rufus | reverse complement strand
CGAGCCGGGGCGGGAGGGGACGGGACGGGCCGGGCGGCGGCGCGGCCCCCCGGGCTGCTGTCGGGGCGCTGCCCGGAGTCGCCGCTGGAGCCGGTGTTCCGTGTTGTGTGGTCCCGGTTGGTTTCCTCCACCCCGACCCAGCGACTGGAGATGAGCGCTGAAGCGGAGGGGCCGTCGCGGGCGGCTGGTGCCGGCGCGGACAGCACGAGGTGACGCCGCCCGGGACCGTGGCTCCTTCGGCATCCTCGCAGGTGCGGGCGGCGCTGGGCTGTGCAACACCCCCCGACCTCCGCCCGGCTGGAGGCAGCGCTCGGGGCAGCGGGGACGCTGAGGTGTCCCTGGGACGGTAACCAGAGGCAACATTCCCGGCCTGGCTCGGCCGCCCCGCGGGCGGGGCAGTCTTCTCTGCAGCCTTGTTGTGGTTTTGATCCAGGAGAGTGTGGGCTGCTGCTGGCAGCTACAGGATGAAGTCACCTCCCTGCTGCATGTCTCTTTCTTCCCAAGCATCTTTGGAGGAACCAGGGAGTAGCACATCCCTGGGTTCCTTGGACTCCAGTGTTTTCTCCAGTGAGGAAGAGCAGAGGCCCCTGCTCCAGAAGGTCATTCCCTCCCTGGACTGCTTTACTATCAATGTAGGAGGCAGCCGCTTTGTGATGTCCCAGCAAACTTTGTCTTGCTACCCCGACACCCGTCTTGGCAAACTGGCTGTAGTGGTCTCTGCTGCCCGGGATGTGGCTTCTGGCCTCCTTGAGCTTTGTGATGATGCCAACCTTGTGGAGAATGAATATTTCTTTGACCGGAGCTCACAGGCATTTCACTACATCCTGAATTACTACCAGACAGGGAGGCTGCATGTGATGGAGCAGCTTTGTGCACTCTCTTTCCTGCAAGAGATCCAGTACTGGGGTTTGGATGAGCTCAGTATTGATTCCTGCTGCAGAGACCGGTGAGTTGTGGGAAGATGAGGTGTGCGGGATCGTGGGCTAGGGGAGCTCAGCATTGACGTGCATTCAGGGACACTCAGATCCAGCAAAGGGGATAGGTGAGGTAGCAGGGCATTTGGAAAAACTGTGTGAGCTGAGCCCCAAGTGCTGCTCTAGCGGTGTATGGGTGTCAGAAGTGGGAGGAGATGTGCTGGGCGAGGTCACAGTTAATGTTTGCTCTGGAAAAGGTTGTTGATGAGGTCAAGATAGTGAGACAATAACAGGAACAGGATCTGGGATGTCCTGTAGTGGCTTTACACTGGCTCTGGAAGCTCAAAATGTTTGAAAAAGACAATGCCAAAGATGAAAAAGGTTGTGAAACCAGAGATCCCCTTAAGTCGTTCATTTTGAGGTTGTCATAGTCAGAGGGATTGGATGTGGAGTGAGGCGTGATGCTGGGAGGGTTTGGATCCTTCCCACCTGCACTTTAATTTTGAAGGATTTCCAAATCCAAGCTGGAGAGGCAGAAAGGGGGGTTGGTCACCTTCCAGGCTGAGTGTGGGTGGCATGGCTCCAGGAGGAGCCCTGAAAGGAAGCATTGCACGTGGATGTAGCAGCTTACAGGGAGGGGGCAGCAACAGCGGGAACACGGCTCGCGGGAGACAAATTATAACAGGCGGTTTAGAAGCGAGGTGGGTTCTGACTGAACCACCCCCAGGATGTTTTTGTTAATTCTATTTGCAGTTAAGTTTTCTACCATATTTCATGTTACTGGTTTGGGTTTTTTAGTATTGAAGAAAGCAGTTACAATCTTTTGAAAATTTCTGTTTATCTAGTGCAGTTATGTCAAAATTATTAGAAGGAAACAAAGAAGTAATCCCATCCCACAAGGATACAAGAGTTATCCTACCCTAGTATGGTTCAGTTCTTCATCTGAGAAAGTTGGAGCCTAGTTTTCATCCTTTTCTTCCTTCTCTGTTAGGTGAAAGCTCCTACTACTTTGATGATACAAGGAGCTACAGACCTCTTTGGCATATGCAGGACTACCTGTATTGAAGGCAAAATTGCATAACCCCTTTGTCTAAGGCTTGAGCTTTGCAGCAGTCAAAAGGAAATATATGAAAAAGATACAGTTTTTAGTGTACTTATGTTTGTTTGACAAAATTTCACTGTAAATACACTCTTGCTCTGACAAAACACTATATATTTACAGTAGGTAAGTTTTACTCAGTACAAGTGCCTGTGCACTTTGTGTGAGAACTCATACTTACAGAAAAAAGATACCTTGTCATCTTTGTGTATTGATCAAAACTTGATCCATGAACTTTCTGGCTTTTATTATGCCTTCAGTTTTACTGTTGCAAATACCGACCAGTGTAATAAAAATGCAATATAATTAATCAAATTGAGAACTGTTTTAAAACAGAGGATCTGGTTGTGCCAGGATTGCTTCCAAGAATGCATGCTAGTCATGCAGCAGATCCTACTGTAGACAACATGATCCATATAAATAAATCACTATCAGAATAAAAATTACTCTACACATAGAAAGTGTCACTGATGTGAAATGAGGAAATAGAAGTATATCAGGTCAGTGGAAACATTCTGCAGGATCTCAAAACCTATGCTTGATATTAGGGTTTTCCGAGCTCATATAAGGAATACTTTAATGTGTATTCATATGACTTGCATGGTAAATTATAAGAAAAGCATCTGCATACTGGTATTAAAAATCTCTTGGGGGGTGGGGTGGGGGTCATTCCTGGGCAGGTACTTCAGGAGGAAGGAGCTGAGTGAAGCCTTAGACATCAAGAAAGATGCAGAAGAACTGGATGCCCAAGATGAAGAAGAGGACTTTTCTGGTACCCTCTGTCCCTATGTCAGACAGAAACTTTGGGAAGTTTTGGAAAAGCCTGGCTCCTCTGCAGCAGCCAGGACTTTTGGCACTTTGTCCATGGTTTTTGTTGTTGTGTCCATTGCCAACATGGCTTTGATTTCAGTAGAGCTGAGCTGGCTGGCCCCACCACTGCTGGATGCCCTGGAGTACCTGTGCATTGCGTGGTTCACAGCGGAGTTTGTTCTGAGGCTCCTGTGTGCACGAGATCGGTGTCGCTTCCTAAGGAGTGTGGCAAACATCATAGACCTCCTTGCTATTTTGCCTTTCTACATTACCCTGCTGGTGGAGAGCCTGTGTGGTGGTGAGAGCTCCCAAGAATTGGAGAATGTGGGGCGTATTGTCCAAGTGCTGAGATTGCTCAGAGCCCTGCGGATGTTGAAGCTGGGAAGACATTCAACAGGTATATTTAGCCATGGCTGTGGTAGATCTAAGTTTTACTGCCTGCAGCAGTTGTCCCTGGGCACAGTCCTCCCTTTTGTGTGTATTTCTGCCAAAGTTTTTTTACACAAAGTGTTGGCAGTAATGAGTTGTGAAAGTCTTACTTTTGGACATTATAATTGAGTGACAAGCCTTCTCCAATAAATTTTAGCTCTCCCTAAAGTCTTGTATGTTGTTTGCATAGAACATTTCCAAAATTGGACCTTAAAGTTGCATGCTCTAAATCATCCACCAGTCATTCATAGTGAATTTTAAAATGTATAATTGAGTTGATTTTATTAGGGAAGAAGGAGAGATCATCGGCCCACGCTTTTTGTGTTATCCAAGGCCCACTAATGACAGCTGTCTCAATTTGGTTTGTTTAAAAGTATATGCAAAGAAATGTATCATGATTTTGTCCACGTCCTAGATCCTGAAGACAGCCACAGTGGAGAATGTTTCAGGGAAACTGAATCTTTTTGCTGCTGATGGGCTGAGGGGCTCTCTGGCCCTGTTGAACCCACTGTTATTCCAGTGGTATGTGGAACCCATCTGGGGGCTGCTTACCCAGTTAGACCTAAGTGCAGCATAGAGCAGCAGTGCCAAGTTCAGTCAGCATTCACCAACAGGTGTCCCTTAGCATCCAGGCACTCACGACAGGTCAGCAGACAGATGGAGGAACAGTAAGCAGGGGTGGGGTGGAAGGTGAAATGCATTTCAGTGAACCATCTTGCTCACTGTCTCTGGTGAAAGGAAGGCATAAAAGTTAACATTTTCCAGTGGGAATTTATCAGAGTAAGCTGGAAATTATTGGAAGGTGTTGCATTTCCTCTTGTGTTTCCCCTAGCTTTATTAGTACTTCATGATGTGTGCATGCTTGGCTATGTGAAAGAATAAAAGCTGTCTTGGCATTTTCAAAATTACTTGATTATGTTCCCACTTATATCAGTGCAGAATGTGGTGCTGAATTTGACAGGAGAAATGTTCAACCAACACTTGAGGATTTGAAAAATTAGATCCTGATAGTAAATCATCATCTCTGTCCTGCAATATTAGCCTTTCCTGAAGACTGTGGTGATCATTCTTAAGAAGCACCCAATGCGCCCTTCCAGGAATTCCAGCCATGATGCAGGAATGGTTTGCTGGCTGTCCATTATTTTTGGAGACCCATCTCTGTGAACTGGCCCCAATTCAGCAGGAGTTACAGTGTGCTCACAGCTGCAGAACAGTCTTATTTTTGTTCCCACTGAAGCATAGCAAACCTGCCTGCCAATGCCAGGAAGTAGCAGGATCTCTACTCATAATCATAAGCATAATCATAGTAGTTTGAGAAGCATCTTAATCTTACTCTCTACCCTAGATTATGCCTATACTGATGTGCAACTGTCCCTTAGAAGGCAGTTGAGAGAAAGCTTGTAATGATTCAGTCTGGCAAGGTGTTAGTTTTGGACGGCTTGGTAGAGGCTTTTTGCAAGAAAGGCTTATACTCACTTTTGATGGCAGTTGTAATATGAATTCATTCCTCTCTGTGTTTTGAAAATAAGGAAAAGATTTTTTCCCATCAGGGCACTTTTGTGCTAACAAAATGGTCATCCAAAAGTATGTTGATTCTAGTTAAAAAGTTTCCAGTTTATTGCATTTTACTGTTGCAGAATGAATGTGTTCACTCTGCCACTCAGTTTTATGGCTCTTTCTATTGACTTGAAATAGGATATTTTAGATATTTGTATACCTGTTAACTTCAGGTATACGTATTTTCAGGGATGGTCTAAACACTTGGGTCTATTTATTCTTAAATTCATTATTCAGTATTATCACAGTTTATGTCACAATATTGAGTGACAGTGAATTTAATAATTCCAAGTTAGGTAGAAGAGAATTAATTATATAAAAATGTACTATCCTGATCTGGAAGTGAGCTGTCTTCTTTTAACTGGAATCAAAATACAGGTTTCAAGGTACAAGAAGCAATATACATATCTATTTAAACCACTCAGAGCAGTGTTATCATCATTGTGCTTGCTTCTTTGGTAGGTCAGTTGTTGCCCACTTAGGTCCAGGATGCTAAATCAAATCTGTATGATTTAAATGTAGAAACTCACTGTTCTGATCTTTTGTCAGAAGAAGTTTGTTAATGTACTTCTAAATACATCCTTTACCACAGTTCCTAATACAAGATGAATCCCATAAGTATCATACATAGAGACTGTCCTCCTTGCACATACCTATGCAGTCCTGATACACCTCAGTGTTCAGGGGTCACTCTTGAAAGTCTTCTGCTCTTTTGCCTTGGATCTGACAGCTGCCTCCCAGTGAAGCTTCTCTCCAAAACCTGCACTCTCAGACCAGACAAAGTTTCATGCACTACTCAGTTGTTTCGTGTGACAAGATGAGTGCAAGAGCAGAAGATTCGTGACTGCAGGCAGCAGCTTCTCTTTCACCAAGCAGGGGTGTTCACAGCCACAAGGAAAACATCTCTGTGGTACTGTGCAGAGCCATAGCAAAGCTGGGATCACAGCAGCAGCCTAGCCCTGCTGTCAGGGGCAGATGTAAGTGAGAGGAAAAAGCATCAGTTCTTACTTCACTTTCAAGAAATGACAACTTAACCCTTTCTGTGGGAAAATGACAAAAGAAGAAATGAAAAAATAATTTCTGCCCCTTAGGAAGCTGAAGCCAGCTCAGTGGAGGGATGTGATGCCTAGAAACACCCGGGCTAGACTGCTGTGAGTGTGTATTACTTATGCAAAGTACTCTACTTCATCAAGGAACCAGTGAGAAATCAGTAGTACCTCTATCCATGAAATGTGTAGCTAGAGGGCGAGATGACTCTTGCAATATAGCAAAATTATGAATTTTAGTTACTTCAAGAAGAGATGAAGAGTGAAGCTCCTTTTTTCATGTTCTCAGATGCTCCTCAGCTGTTGGCTTCCACCTGGGGCAATGTTTTTGTGAAGCCTTGCTGGTTTCCTCTGGGAAGCATCCAGAGAGGGACTTCTTGAGGAGAAGGAGGGCCCGAGCATCTTACTTGTGATGGCAATGGGCATATGTGTGAGAGAAGACCATAGCATATTTCAGGCTGTCATGCCTCTGGAGACATGAAAAGTTAAACTTCAGTGCCAAAAATTTAGGATTATTTAAACGCTGTGTAAATTGAAGTTTCCAAATATCAGCTTGTATTGCCAGGTCACTTTGGACAATAGAGAGATAGAACTTGACCTACATTGCAGAAACGCTTCCCCTTCCTCCTGCCAGGGCTGGGGCTGCTTGCCAGCCTCACACCAACTCTGTTACAGCACCTTAGCACCTTCCAAGCACGCGTAACCAAGCTGTCAGAGCTCCTGGCAAGGAGTTCTCATGAGAAGCTGTAAGACTTGCTGAGGTGTCTGTACTGAACAGCCTAGTTTGGCCATGTGCCAGGGCTCAGAAACATTTTAAAAAGATACAAAGTAATATAGTAGAATACTTTATACATGTGATTACACTGATTCCCTCTTCGAATGAGCTGCAGAGTCCAGTAACTTCTCTGATTCGTAGATTTGTCTAAAAATGTCACCTGACTTTGTCTAAAGACATGAAGAATTATATCTTAATTTTAGATGAGCATATTAGAACTAAGAATTATAAAAAGAAAAAATCAGACCCTGAACAGTTAGAATAATTAACCACAGGGAAAATGAGGATGTCACCAATGTGATAAAAAGAGTCAACAGTTACCATTCTGTTACTCCTTATTTTAACCTAGATTATGTGAAAGTTGCAAATTTTTTAGCTATATTACTCTCAAGATCCATTGTAAGGTACAAACCCTGGCTTTTGTAGTATTCATTTATGCTTTGAAAAGAAATGCTACAGGTATAATTTTAAATTAGAGTACCTTCTTCCTAGCTCACCTGAATGGACTTATTCTTCTGCCTTGTTCAGCAGGAAGTTTTACAGGGCAACGGATCACACAAGTTTCCTTGGAAGATGAGAATTTGATCTGGGTCCTTGCAACTATCTCAGAGTTTTTACTGCTGATATTAGTATTTCCAAAATATGAAGGCAGTCATATTGACAGAGGAAAGATTGCACTGATATATCTTATTCCCCTTGTGTTAAAGATTTAATCCATGTCATTGTAATAAACATTCTATAGATCATATTTATAGTAACATAAGACCTGGATATGGACAAGTTCTTTACTGGAGTTGGTAGTAGATAGCATTGAAAAAAAGCCCCAGCCTTCCCTCCAGACTCTATTGTGTACTTCCATTGTCTGCTGTACATAAACAAAACCTTTAAAACCCATTAGACCAGCAGGGGAAAAGAAAGAGCCAAAAGCAAGAAATTTTAACATCTTATAGTTTGAGACTTTGGAAAAATCAAATTGCTTATAACAATAATGAGCATATGAAGTCTGCAAGCAGAGGCAAAGCCTCAGTAAGCTCTTTTGCAAACACTAGTTTAGTAAGAAGTGTACCCATGAAGGGTAATTCATAAGCATTGTGTTTTTCTCTTTTATTAGAGAAAACAGTTCACGTTTTTAAAGAACAGTATTAAAAACCAATCCAAAGTGATTCAAAAGATAATTTCAGTGTTCTATGTGTCTCAGCTGAATTGGTACACTGTTATCTTCCCTCTTTGTTTGTGTGTGCAACGTTTATCCATTGCACTATTTTTGGATTTACTTTCCTGCTTGCTTTGTGAGGCAGTCTAGCCTTGAAGCAGCAGGAATGTGGGGAGGTTATGGAGAGTGGTCCTGAACTCCCTGTGTAGCTCATGGGCAAAAGGCCTGATGCAATACATCAGTGAATTAACAGGATTCCATGCTTGCATTGGGAGGCTTTGCTATCTCCAGTTTAGCACAAGTGCAGCTGTTGCTGGAAAACCGTATTTGTTTTGGTATCTACAGATACAAGATAATTATAGGTTTTCTGGGGGAAAAGATGGGTTGAAGAGAGTCTGTGACAACTATAAAAGGATTGAAAAAGGTCCTTAAAGAAAAAGTTACTGAGTGAACTCAACTGTGCTCTAATCACTCACATGGGAATGCGAATTTGGTAACTAAGGGCTCCTTGGTCCAAAGGAAAAACAGGACAATGGCTGGAAAACAGAGGCTTGGCACATTCAGACTCCACATATAAAGCAGGTGCTTTTAGCATGTTTTTAAGCAGTTTAGAATAGTGCTAGATCTTCTCTTACAATCAATTGCTGTATCAAAATTTGTTAGTTTGTCTAAATTATATGTGTACATGGTTCAAATAGTAAGTAATGAGGAAAATTTCTATTAAGAAAACAGAGATGATGTCAGAGGTTCAGTCTATCATTGTGATGTATTTCTTTAAATATTTTTTTCCCAGTAGTGTTTAGAGCAGCACCTCTTTTTAGCATGCCAGGGTTAGTGCCCCGTTAGAGCAGCAGCAGTGCTGGTGGGAGATGTGGTAGTCAGAGGCCATCGTGGGCATGGTGACCATGAAATGTGAGAATTTTCAATTCTTAGTAAAGTGAATAAAGGGGTCAACAAAACCTCTGCCTCAGATTTCCAGATGCCAGGATTTGGCATGTTCAGGACACTGGTTCAGAGAATCCCTTGGGAAACAGCCCTTAAATACAGAGGGGTCCAGGATGTCTTGACCACTGTGAAAGGTAATAAAAAGTGGAGTTTATAAATACCTTAACAACAAAAGGCGGGCCAAGGTAAATATCTGTCCTTTCCTTTATTAGACTCAGGAGTGGGGGCATTATCACAAAGGATGAGGAGAAGACCAAGGTACTTCACACTTTTTTTGCCTCATTGTTTAACAGAGAGACTGGGTATCCCCAAGACAAGCAGCCCCTGACGTGGTAGACAGGAACTGGAAACAGAACAGACCCCCTGCAATCCAAGAGGATATGGCAGGTGACAGTCAGTCACCTGCTGTGCCACTTAGACACTCGCAGATCTATGGGGCCAGGTGGGATTCATCCTAGGGTGATGAGGGAGCTGGTGGAAATGCTTGTCAAGCTGTTCTCCATCATTTATCATCAGTCTTGGTTAACCAGGGAGGTCCCAGATAACTGGAAGTTGGGAAATGTAATGCCCATCTGCAAGAAGGGTCAGAAGGAGAATCCAGGGAACTGCAGCCCTCACCTTGGTGCTGGGGAAGATTATGGAACAGATCATCTTGAGTGTGATCACACAGCATGTACAGGACAACCAGGGGATCAGGCCCAGTCACCATGGGTTCAGGAAAGGACAGTCCAGCCAAGGCTTGACCATCCTGATCTTTTATGACCACATGGCCTACCTAGTGGATGAAGGAAAAGTTATGGATGTCATCTACCTGGACTTCAGTAAAACCTTTGACACAGCATTCTCCTAGAGAAACTGGCAGCCCATGGCCTGAACAAGTGCACTCTTTGTTGGTTTGAAAATTGGCTGGAGGATTAGGCCCAGGGACTGCTGTTAATTGGTGCCACATTCAGTTGATGATCAGTCACTAGTGGGCTTCCCAAGGCTCAGTATTGGGCCAGACTTGTTTAATATCTTTATTGATGATCTGGATGAGGGAATTGAGTTGTACTCTCAGTCAGTTTGTAGATGACATTAAGTTGGGTGGAAGTGTTGATTTGCTGCAGGGTAGGAGGGTTCTGCAAAGGGATCTGGACAGGCTGGATAGATGGGTTGAGACCAACAGAGGTTCATTAAAGGCAGGCGCTGGGTTCTGCACTTGGGTCTCAACAATCCCATGCAGCACTACAGGCTGGAGGGAAGAGTGGCTGGAAAGCTGCCCAATGGAAAAGCATCTGAGTGTGCTGATGAGCCAGCTTGTGCCCAAGTGCCCAAGAAGGCCAATGGCATCCTGGCCTGGATAGTGTGGCCAAATGAAATAGGGAAGCTATTATCACTCTGTACTGGGCAGTGATGAGGCTGCACCTCGAGTACTGTTCCAGTTCCAGGTCCCTCACTACAAGAAAGACATTGAGATACTGGGAGCATGTCTAGAGAAGGGAAATGGAACTGGTGAATGGTCCAGAGAGCAAATCATATGAGGAGCGGCTGAGAGAGCTGGGGTTGTTCAGCCTGGAGAAGAGGATGCTCAGGGGGGACCTTATCGCTCTCTACAACTGCCTGAAAGGAGGTGGTAGCCAGGTGGGGTCAGCCTTTCCTCCCAGGCAACAAGCAACAGGAAAAGAGGAAATGGCCTCAAGCTGTGCCAGATGAGGTTCAGGCTGAACATCAAGAAGAAGAATTTCTTCACAGAAAAGGTGGTTAATCATTGAAACGGGTTTCCCAGGGAGGTGGTGGAGTCACAATCCCTGGAAGTGTTCATGAAACAACTGGACATGTCACTTTGTGCTGTGGTTTAGTTGAACTGGTGTTCAGTTAAAGGTTGGACTCAATGATCTTGCAGGTCTTTTCCAATCTTACTATTATTCTCAAGACGTGTTTCAGTCAAAGAAAAACATAAAGCAGTAAGAGATGTTTTGTAAAGTTGATGATAGCTACGTAATCAACTTACTGACAGCATTTCTTGTCTTTCAGGCTTGCGGTCCCTTGGGATGACCATTGCTCAGTGCTATGAGGAGGTTGGCCTTCTGCTTCTTTTCCTCTCTGTAGGAATCTCTATATTTTCCACTGTGGAGTACTTTGTTGAGCAAGGTGTGCCAGGCACAACTTTCACAAGTGTACCTGGTGCTTGGTGGTGGGCAACAACTTCCATGACAACAGTTGGTTATGGTGACATTAGACCAGACACTACCATTGGTAAGGTAGTAGCCTTTATGTGTATACTGTCAGGAATACTGGTTTTGGCTTTGCCAATAGCTATAATAAATGACCGTTTTTCTGCCTGTTATTTTACACTGAAGATAAAAGAAGCTGCTCTTCGGCAGCGTGAAGCTCTAAAGAAACTCATGAAGAACTCATCCAGTGATTCCAATATCAATGTTAATTTGCGAGACATATACGCACGCAGCGTCATGGACATGTTGCGGTTAAAAAGCAGAGAGAGAGCAAGCACAAGGAGCAGTGGTGCAGATGAATTTTGGTTTTGACTTCAAAGTTACTTAACCTTGTATAGCACATAGACTGCTTCAAAATTGTAGTATTAAAGATCTCTTTTTTTATTATTTGCCACATAGTGTATTTGCTTTTCCAGATGGAGTTTTACTTACTTGGACGGCCTGAAATAACTATTGTATGCAAAAGGCAGAATTCATAGCTTGGAATCTCTCAAGGAGCTCTAAAACCTGCTTTCAGAGCTGGATTGTGGTGGGTGAGATGGGAAATAATGGATCCATGAAAGTAAAATGATGCAAGCATTTGTCTTATCTAATTCCCTACTAGTATATAATAATAAAGTCTTGGTCAAAATTGCCATGGTGTTTTGAATTTTAAACATAGGTTTTGTATTAGCACTTGGAGAACAAAAGTCAAAGTCATTAATGAAAACTGAAAAGGGAAGTCTAAGAAAGTAAAATATTGAATAAATTTAGGATGACATTCCTATAACAAGCTTAATCTTGAATCCCTTTCTTATGCCCATCTTCTACTCCATTTGCATGAAAAAAAGCTATTAGACTGGGGCAGTGTGAGGGTTGGGGGGATGGAAAAAGGGATAGGTTTGGAAGTTCCTCATTTGCAGAGAAGCAAAGGGCTACCAGATACATAATGGGTATTAGGTGAAAATAGGTGAAAATATCAAGGAGGTGCAAGATCTGCAGCAAAGTATAAAATAGTCATGAAATAAGTGCCACAATATAGAGCATCCTCAGTAGTTGTTCCAGCAGTTGCAGGAGGTAATGCAGCCTTTGCAATACAAAAGTAATTTACAAACTTAGTTTGAACTATGCCTTCTCTAGTCTACATGACTTTTTTTGTGTAGCTAAGCAGTTTTTGTGCTCGAGTAAAGTCACCACTGGATAGCAGAAGAAACAGAAACTGTAGAAGATAATGAGCTACTCATTTCTGTCCTCCATTAAAATCAGTAGGTATTCCAAGTGGACCAGATTTTTTAAAAGTTCATTATCTCCACTGACTCATTATTAGAAAAATACTTCATTAAAATATCTTGTTCCAAAAGAAAAATGAGCACTTGTTGGACTGAATGCTTACTTTGTGGAGTACTCAAATTAAAAAACTAAAATAATCAAAGGTATTTTCAGTCTGGTTTCCCGCCACCCACCTCTCCAGTGGCCCAATACCATTCTTAGCAAACAAAGCTTTTCTTTAATAGAGTTTCACTGATCTAGACTGTAACATTGCCATAGAACGCATATAACTCAGCTAGTAGGTTAAATTTAAAAAGTCACAAACATCTTGCATTTCATATTCCTTTTGGACAATATAAACACTGAAAAGATATATCTGTTAACTGTGGATTATTTGGTTTTATGTATTTATGTACATAGAAGGTTTAAACTGCATTTGAGAATATATGAATGGGTGAAATAACCTGCCTTTAATAAACACTGAATAATTGTTTTGAAACAAGTGTTTTTCTGTCATTCCCTGTAAATGGTGATGTAAACATAATACAGCAACCAAGAATTTCAAGGGCACCTTAGTGCAAATTAAGCAGCATTTTAGCATGAAACTTCTTCTGACTTGTCTGCTGGCATCAGTCAGCATTTGGATGTGGGACCAATGCAGCACACGCAGCTATCACCAGGGTCAGAAGGAAGACAAACACTGGACACTAAAAGAGTGTCTTGCCTAGGTATGAAAATTTGTAGGTCATCCTCATGGTCTGTGGCAAACAGAGAGCAACTGTGTTATCACAGTGTTTCTCTCTCCCTAAATACTTTATGAATCCCTCAGAAAACACCCAGTGATGTCCAGGAGACCAAATTAATTCTGCAGGACAAGGTCCAATGTAGCCTACTCTAGGTTACTATTTCATAGCTCTTTGGAGCAGGAAGTCTCTCAGGCTGCACAAATTGTACAGGCTGTTTCTCATTCAAAAGTCATTCTAATTATAGAGAATTAGGAAGAAGCTTTCATTGTGGAAAAGCTGTTTTGTAATGTCTTTTGTGCTGTCTTGTACAGCATCTGATCTGTGTTTGAGAAAGGAAATGCAGTTAGATAGCTGATTGATTCTCTTTGGGGAAAGGCTGCTTTATTGCATCCTGTGCTTTTTATGAAGGACTCAGAAGAATGAGGGAAATGTTCTGGGATGTATTAGTTGATTCACTCCTTTTACAGTCTCTGGCAATAGTTTCCTAGAAATGCCCATGGGAAAACGTGGCTCAGACTTTATCCAGTAGTTGCTTTGGCCGCTGTTTTCAGATCTCTTGATTTTAAATTCAGTCTCCAAAGCAGTGTTTGTCAATAATTGTTTATACAGAAAGGTTATCTATCGCATAATGGGCTGAGACTAGCAAATCATTTTACAGAGGAAGGCAGTTCTGCTTTCAGCTCTTACAGACAGAAGGACCAGAGCATTCATACTGAGAAATACACAGTACAGGACATCGCAACTCTAAAAAAATGAAGCTACATCATGTACGTGCTAACACAGATTTGGGAAATAGCTCAGCCACCACCAAATTAAGAATGTTACTGTGCTATCTTTAGAATATCACACTAAAGACAAGAAACTACCTTTTGTCCTCACTTCTGTTCTGCCATCCCTCAGCAGACTTGGCAGACATAATCATTAACTTTGGCTGAAAATTCAGCATTTTAGCTCAAAACACCAAGTATTTTCACAAACTGACATCAAAGGGTGCAGCTTCAGCACATAGAATGAAACCCTGCATTAACCTTGGTTCCTTAGTACAAGAAGCAGTAATAGTGAAAATTACAGAATCATAGAATCATAGAACAGTTTAGGTTGGAAGGGACCTTAAAGATCATGTAGGTTCAACCCCCCGGCATGGGCAGGGACACATTGCACTTGACCAGGTTGCTCAAAACCCCATCCAGCCTGGCCTTGAACACTTCCAGGGATGGGACATCCACAGCTTCTCTAAGTGTGTAAGTCAACACAAGCAGGCAGCTGGGACAACCACAAACTCACAGATAGAGTGCAAAGAATTGATTTATTCCCTTGCTAATGGGAGCATCCCAAAAGCAGCACCTAAGCAAAGATACACAAGCAGAGATGCAGCCACCATTAAACTTGATCCATGTTAAAGAATCACTGGCCTGATGTTCACTCAGGTTGCAAGGTCACGTGATTGATTTACAGTCCTCCTTGCCAGTTTAACCCATACCTTCCAACGCTGGGCAACCTCACCACCCTCATAGAGAAGAATTTCTTCCAAAAATTTAATCTAAACAAGCCTCTTTCAGTTTAAAGCCATTCCCCCTAGTCCTGTCATTACATTCTCTTGTAAATAGTTCCTCTCCAGCCTTCTTGTAGTGGCATAAAGCACAATGTAGACAGTCTGAAAAATCTTTCATATTTGTTTATAGATGCTTAGAGACAGCTTTTCCTTTGAGCCAGTGTAGTCCAACCCCACCAAAATTTTTTAATCACAAAAATTGTCATTTTTATTTTGAAGAAAGCCAGCAGCCTCCTGGGTCACATTAGGCAGAGCATTGCCAGGAGGTCAAAGGAGGTGGTCCTGCTCCTCTGCTCAGTCTGATGAGACAGATCTGGGTAATGTATCCAGTGCTGGGCACTCCAGCATAAAAAGGCAGGGACAGGCTGCTGGAGACAGCCCAACAAAATATTGGAGGGCCAGGTTGTAGAGACCAGCACATTGGAAAATCACTATGTCCAGGAAAGGTGAGTGTGCTGGTAGCTGGCAGGTGGATTTATCAGTTCTGGGGCTGTTTTAGAAAGGTATTTAGAAGTTCATGTTTGCTAATATTTTACACGATACTTATTGTATTGTAGTGGTTTTGATCTTGAATGCATACTTCAATGATCAGTTTAATTATGTATTGTTAGTAAGTTAATGAACCACTTCAAACTTAATTTGATATTAACTATGTTCATTGAGCAATTTTTCCTTCAGACAGGATTTTTGCTGGTCAAATCTGAGCTTGTGGGATTGCACATGGCAAATAGGGTTGAGAACAAAAAGGAGCAAAAAGGAAAAGAGAAGCTTAAGAGCTCTTTTATGAAGTAATTTATGTTTTCTGACATAGCAAAGTATTTTCATTTTGTTATGGTTATTTTTTATGATGAGCGACATGTGTTTCTCATTTGCTACAGTATTGTCCTGTCAAAGCTCCATTGAAGTATCCATGTATAAACACAGTTTTAGCAGGACATGAGCTGCCTGCCATCTAAACTGCACAAGGGCAGCTGTTCTGAGGTCTCAGCACACAGCTGCCTGCACTCTGCCCACACAGCCTCACTGCAGGAAGGGCACAGCAGTGCAGGCTGTAGTCACACCTCTTATTGCAGACAGGGTTCTTCAGGGCTCTGGGTGCTTGGAAAGGTCATTCACCAAAGAGTAGGGCTGGAGTTAATTATGTCTCTGAGATGCATTATTCAATTACAACCTCTTATCAATCAGAGGGGTTTTTTTGAGAGAGTTTTAATGAGTCCTATAATTACTATGGCTTTTCCTTTTTCATAAACACAAATACTAGAAGACACATCTCTTGACACAAGCACAGCTGCCACAGACTTACTGTTTATATCAATTTGGACACATTTGAATTTGGTAAATAGTGAGCTTGACCTAATGAGCAGTCAATAACTGAAGTCATTCCTTTATAAAATGGATTTTAATTAAATACTAAGTTGAAGGATTCAGCTATAATTAACTTTGCTGTTGTTTGTTACATATGAAATAGTATATTTTCTGAAAAAAATGTGATCCCAGTGTATAGGGCTGGTGCTTCTGCTAGAGGATGGCACTGTCAACAGGAGGAGTACAGCCCATTTTGCCTGTGCCTCTCACTGGCATGTCAAGAAGCCTCAGCAGACACATCCCTTCCCACAGAAAAACAGGAGGGAAATTTTGTGCAGGTGGGTTTTGAATGCTGCCCTATTATAGGATTTCTACACAAAACAAAAAAAAATCTAGACTTACAACAAAGCCTATTTAAAGTTATTTGGGGCATTATTACCTATTTTATTTATGTTAAGTTTCTGCTTTGCAGACACCAGGAACCCCTTTATCTGGGATGAGCATAAGGAAGGGATCACATCTAGTGTCATAAAAGCTGGCCCAACACCAGTTGATGTAAACCTCAGTTGTTCCCAGTCTTTCTCAGACCCCCAAGAAATAGCTGATGAGATGGATTTACAACATACCAAAGCATCCAGAAGTTAGGTTGGGTCTTATAAGAAGTCTAAAGTTTGAGTCATCTAACTAAAATTATGTGAAATGCCTATTATGATGTGAAAAAATTAGGCCTTTGTAACAGCTTCTGCAAATTAAATCCTCTTCTTCGCCAAACAAAGAAAGACTCATGCAGATGTAAGATTTTCTCTAATCATCCCCAATTCTGTACAGCTTTCAATAAAATGAAAAGTGCTTGTAAGTCATGTAGTATTACTGTATGGTCCTGCCAGCTGTCACAGACATTTCACTTCCTATGGCTTACTCACAAAGGCAGTTCTATTTCCAACTCTGCAGCAGAGATAGATCCTGGGAAATGGCTAAAGTGTGCATGACTCTCTCCTATCTAATGCATGAACCAGTTTCTCGGCAGAACTTGGAAGGCACTTCAGAACAGCCTCTTGCAATTGCCATAAAAACAAGCACAGTGAATTGACTTGTCCTAAACACATTTTTAAAGACAACCAAAAAAGGCAACTGACTTGAAAATAGTTAAAAGATAACTAATAAATTCACTCTTTACAGCTGGCCTTGTGTTACAGGTTTCTGAATTGTAACTCTCAGCCTGAGGAATGAAATATATTATGCAATTCAGATATGTTGAATTATGGAAAAGTATTCTAAGATGAATAAGTCTTTGCTTAAGAACTGCTGTCCAGTGAAGCAACATTCATAAAATCATAGCTTTTTTGTCCTAAACTAACAACACCTTTACAAACTTTGGAAATTGCCAGAGATACAGGCTCCATGGGATCACTCCATAGATTTTGTGATGCGTTAGATCCCACAGTGATAGAAGTTATTACTACTGAAGCCCTGAACAGAGAGATTAAGCCACTATTAATGCTGAATATATGACAAGACAAATAATGAAAGTAGAACAGGAAAGAGAAAATTAATTTAAATTTAAATTAATTTTAATTTAAAATAAGAAGTTGGCCTTCTTCAGCTGAGATTTACCAGTGTCTTTTTGTGACTGACCTTGTGTGTTTTAGTCCTCATATCTTCTCATAAGAAATGAAGAACATATGGTTCACTACAGAGGAAGAAATTCTTTTCAGCTCATTAACTGGCATGCATACCACAAATTACATCACATAGTAATAATTCATACCTCATTCTACCATTCAGCCCTGTATGTCGTGCATACCTCTGCCCTGAACCCTGAACCTTCATCTCTGCATTGTTTTTCTGTACATCAACATGAAAAAAACCCCACCTTTTCATAAGAAGTAAACAAGTTAAAACAATAAGATGTGATTTCATCTATTTACAGTTGCTGATATTTATTATTTCTGCTGTCAGTTCTCATTTAACCCTCCATCTTCTTTTTCTGGCAGGATTTGCCAAAAAACAGATGGAAGAATTGCCAATCACAGCCTTTTACTGTCAAAATCTAGACAAACCTACCCCACAAACCTGTGTTCTGTTTTCGTACGCTAGAAACAAAATTCAAGTCAAAAGTGAGTATGGTATTTCTTCCCCAGATACAAGGATGGCCTTGATTAGGAAAAAAACAGAACCACAGCTTTCCACATTACTGGAAGCTGTATGCTTACAGTTGATCAAAACTGACCCATCATTAACACAGCTATTTATACCACTAGGAAACCAGACTTCAGTAACAAATGAAGAAGGAATACTTTCTCAGAAAATACCTGTCCCCTGAGTTTAGACACTTCATAGAACTGGTGCTGCAAATCCACCCAAGAGGCACGAGCCCATTGTGGAAGTGTAGCACTAAATCACAACACAGTCTTTTCCTACAGACCCTTCTACCCAAATGTGTTGCACAAAAACAAACCCTGTATTCAAACTGAGAGTGTAAAGGAGCAAAGTTTGTCCAAAAAGCCTTCACAGGGATTTATTGTAGGAATAATGTGACATGTTCCCCATGGCAAGTCTCCTGATGTCACAGAATTACAAGAAGATGAATTTGGCCCACTTCCCAGCCAACCCTCTCTTATAAGAGGCTTTCTTGTGTGAAAGCTGGATACGAGGTTGGGCCACAAAAGGAACCAAAACCAACATCCAAATTATGGCCTCTGTTATTCAGACTCCCTCATTCTGTATGGAGATGAATCCAGTTTGCTTGTGCCAAGCATCACAATGGAATTACTGGCAGGCTGAACTAACAAAATGCCACTGGCCAGCACTGCAACACAGAGGCTGCATTATGCTGCAAATGCTCCCATCAGCTGTACAGCAGATGTGACAATACACAAACCAAAAAACAAACCAAAAAAAAGAAAAAAAGAGAAAAAACACAACAAAACAAAACAAAAAAAAAACTGGCAAGGAAAAGCTCTTCTGCTTACCTATCAACAGGATTTCAGTCTGGTTCAGAGCTAGTACATTTCTCTATCAATTATTTAATGTGTCTGCTTAGAATTCAAAACTAAGGTAAGCAAAATATTCAATGCCAAATTGATGGGTGTCATTTATACAATATCCTTCTGTGTTAAGAATGTCACTTTGCAATGACACTTTAGTACTTCAGTAACCATTGCTTACGTTCCCTATGACAAACATCATCACAAACTGCAGGCCCATCTCCAGCTGATGGGTAGAGAGAGTTTCACTTGTTCATGGTAGTCTAGGCTTCCATTCACGTTATCTTTTCAGTTTCTGAAGATCAAACATGCTTTTCTTACCTGCATTTTCACATCTCAGACCAGAGCTACATTTGCCAGGGAGACGTTCCTTCAGAGGATTTATGCTAGAACAATGTAGTCTGGGGTGCAGTAATATGGGTCATAAGCAGGAGAACAAGGTGCAGGTGCAAAACAAGAAAGTTGAACAAGTGCCTGTTTCAGAAGGAGAAGGTCCTCTATGGAATGCAGAAAGCCACAGCTTTTGACATGGCATCATGCAATCCAAGTCCAGTCTGTGAGATGAAACCAAGTGGTCATTAAATAAGCCCCACAAGTCGTGCAGGCAGAAGGAGGTGCTCTGCACATCAGAGCTCACTTTCCACCTTGCCTATTCCTCATTTCTCCCAGCCAGCCCCCAAAACTTTGGAAGAGGCCCCTCTAAGCTACCTGTACCTGGGAGGATGTATTCAATGCCACTGAACTAGCCCAGGGAACAAATATTCTAGAATTTGAATGAGTTAAGTGATACAGAATTATTCGCAAATTCAAGTCTAGACAGTGCAATGTGCTTTTCTTTTCCAGACAGTTTCATTTTCTCACCTAACCTTCCCATGTAGAGGTGTCCAATTAGCAAGGTAAAATATAATCTGTTGAATAAAGGGAAGATTTTCGCAAAGACATGGCAAGCATCTCAGTAAGGCAGGCAAGATGAAAATGCGTTATAGTTGGCTAATTGAAATAAAAATAATTGAAATAAAAAATAAAATATTAAAAGACTGAAGTATAGATTAAGACTAGGCTAAGGGAGACAAAAAAGTCAGAGATTATAGAGGAGATAAGACAAGTCCAGAATATGAAATCCAGGTTCAGGTACCAAATGTTTCCAATTATCCAGCATATGGCTACTCCCATGCAAGCTACTAACTGTTTTCAATTTCACTTCATCCTGTACTCTGGTGTACTGGGTTTGCATGGCCTGGTTTTGGTAGTGGTGGGGTCACAGAGGTGGCTTCTGTGAGAAGGTGCTAGAAGTTTCACGGCGTCCAGCAGACCCAATCCCTGATGGCTCTGAGGATGGACGTGCTGCTGGCCAATGCTGGGCCAATCAGAAATAGTGGTAACACCTCTGTGATAACATATTTAAGAAGAAATTGAAAAAAAGCTTTGCACAGTTTTAATTTTCCAGACAGAGAAGAGTGGAGTGAGAAGATGTGAGAGAAACAACTGTGCAGACAGCAAGGTCAGTGAAGAAGGAGGAGGAGGAGGAGATGCTCCAGGCACCAGAGCCGAGATTCCCCTGCAGCCCCTGGAGCAGACCACAGAGAGGCAGCTGTGCCCGTGCAGCCCATGGAGGTCCATGGGGATGCAGAGATCCATCTGGCCCTGTGGAGGAGCCCATGCTGGAGTAGCTGGGTGCCTGAGAGGAGGCTGTGACCCCGTGGGAAACCTGTGGAGAGAGGCACCCTGCTCCATTGCTGGAATCTGAAGGACTGCACCCCCAGGAAGAGGGATCCACGCTGCAGCAGTTTGGGGGGTACTGTTGCCCGAGGGATGGACTCACATGACAGCAGTTCAGAGAGCTGTTGCTTGTGAGATGGAGCCATGTGAGAGAAGTTCACGAGAACTGTCTCCCGTGGGAGGGACCCCATGGTGCAGCAGGGGAACGACTCCTCTACCTGAGCAGTAGGTGAAGCCATGGGTGATAAACTGACCAAAATCCCCACTCCCTATCTCTTTGTGTTGCTGGGGTAAGATATAGAGCTGGGAGGGAGGGATGGGTTGGGGGAAAGTGTTTTTAAGGGTCTTATTTACTTCTCATTATCCTGCTCTGATTTTGCTGGTAATAAATTCACTTCATATCTCTATGATATGATGGTGTTTGATGAGTGAGCTCTCTTGGTCCTTATCTCAACACTTTAACCCTTTAACCCTTTGTTAAATTTTCTCTCCTCTGTCCAGCTGCAGAGGGGAGTGAGTGAGCAACTTTGGTGGGTGCCTGGCATCTGGCCCAGATCAACCCATGACACTGGGCAAGCATTAGACATTGTAGTGGGTTGACACATATCACAGAGATATGAAATTCTGATACGTCTGGGCAAGATCTGGTTTTGAGTGAGGGAAATAGCACTGTAGCTGGATGTATGCTTTCCTTTTGGAAAATGAGTAGTTACTAATCCTTCACACTTTAATAAAATCTTTTCTTTTTCCTTTTTGGAATAAGATCTGAAACATTTGTTTAAAATGCAAAACAGCTGAACACTCATAGCATTGCAAAAACAGGTTAAAAGTTCACCTCCTCCATTCCCACTCCAGCACACATAGAACAGGCACTTTACAGGGAAAAGGCTCCTGAACAAAATTGCAGAAAGAACATTATAAATTTGTTGCTGCACACCTGGGACAAATTTCACACTAGGACAAAAGTTAAGTGGTAGGTTTGCTTTACATACCTGAGAAGTGTTAGTATCTGCCACACAGAGCCAGCATTATGATAAGGGACTGAGAGAAAAAGAAAACAAATTATTTTATTAGTGAACCAGCTGGTTGTTTCTGACATGAGTTTAATGCGGTGCAATCCAGACAGAAAGGACATGGAAATCACAAGAGTGACAGTTAGCTTTCTCTGTTGGTTCCACTCCTCAACTCCAGAAACCAATTCAAGGGCAGGGATCATAGCACACAAAATGCATCTCTCATGCTTATTCAAGCTATATAAAAATGACAGGCAT
Organism: Climacteris rufus; assembly: GCA_013398175.1. Lineage (NCBI taxonomy): Eukaryota > Metazoa > Chordata > Aves > Passeriformes > Climacteridae > Climacteris > Climacteris rufus. The sequence continues at coordinate 85,801 of VZRZ01008347.1, read as the reverse complement.
AATTCTGTCTTTCCAAGGAGGAGACTAGCAATGGCTAGCACTGGTGCTCAAAATGTATTTGGAGGAGCAGCAGTATTTAACTGTGCAAGTGGCCTTAATCCATGGATTACACTGACTAGCAGGATGCCTAGCAGGGATGTTTATGTCCCTTCTAGGCACTGCAGAGAGGTTTCAGTGCTACCACCCAAACCTGAGACAGTGAGACAGTGATGGGATACTGGGGAACGTACCATTGCTGCTGGACCTCTGTTTCTGTTTCAACAAGTGTGTTGACACTTCCTGACATTTTTGGAATTGCACCAAACCATGGCTCAAGAAGAGGAGCTGCAGGTCCAACTTGTAGAGGGCCCTCTCATACATCTCAGGGAGTCTGGCAGTGGGGAAACTACTCCAGCTCCCACCTCTGCAGTGGTCAGTGAGGTGCAGACATGACTATCTGATTGAGCTGACTCTCCTCTCCTCTCCTCTCCTCTCCTCTCCTCTCC
>VZRZ01008347.1:54791-77280 GCA_013398175.1 Climacteris rufus | reverse complement strand
GAGCTGCCGGAGGACGCCCTGTGTTTGGGGAAACTGCAAGCTGCAGCCCCCAGGAAACCAGGATCACTCCCAGGATAATGCTGAGTGGCCTCGAGCAGGCCCCCAGAGCCAGCGTTAATTGCACATAATACATGAAGGATTTAAGAGCTCTAAAGTGCTATAAACTGACCATTGGGTTTCAGGAGATTTTATGGATTATGTGAATTATTCAGGACTCGCTACTTCACATTTCCATCTGGGCAAAAGAAATGGTTTGCAGGGCTTATTACACTGGAACTTAATATGCTGGAATTGCAGATATAGGTAGGTGCCTTTAGTTGGAATGGGACAGTGGCATACGTATTATTACCATTCGCTCTCCTCCGACTGCAGCTTTTTGATGTGCTAGAGCAAGTAATTTTCACTCCAATACCAAAGACTGTGTCTTTGATATACACCACAATAAATTAGTTTGATCCAAAATGGGGCTTCTGGGCACTACTGTGAAGCAAATAAATATTTCTCCACACACTTAAAAAAATCTCTTAAAAGAGAAGATATTAAGAAGAACATGCAAGAAGAGAAGATATCAAGAACATTCAAGTTAGGAACAGCTGTACTTACATTTTCCCATGTGCTTTTAATTCTACCACATTGTATTCCCACCTGGTGTGGTGAATGATTTCTTCAGGAGAAAAGAAACAGCTATGAAACCTGTTGAATTATATTATATATCACAAGCCTGACATTATATCTGTGAGTTTGTTTTTTAGAACTAAACCATGGTCTTTCAGAGCATTTCTATATCTTGTTGATTAAAAAAATGAGGGGACAGAATTTATATTTAAAAGTAATATTCCTTCTCTTTTACGTATCAGTAATTTGCCTCTTGGCACTTAATCACTCCAAGAAAACATAGGCCTTCACATCATCTAGAGGATTTACTACATTTGGACACCTCCACCAGAAAAGATCCTTTATGAGGAAAAAAGAGGAAAGCAGCTAGCTCCAGAGCTGTGCATGACCCAGTTTCAATGCTGCTACATAATGAGAACTGCTCTGGGCTGGGCTGAACTGGTGGCACTATTTTGGCATGGGGCAGGGCTACTGACCTATGGCTGGTCATGCACATGACTCTGGGGGGCAAGGGGAACAAGGCCAGCCAGAAGACAGAGAATGAATGCCCATAACAGCCCTAATTTCTTCTTTCCCAGGGTCTGCCACAGTTACACTGCTTCCCACCCATGGGAAGAAGACATCGGGACCAGCAGAAGTTCCTGTCTGTGTAAGAGGAGTGTGTCTTGTCTATAAGAAGCTGTTGTTCTCTCTCACTTTCACTATGGTCTGCTGCTGGGATCCCAGATATAGCTCTGGAGAGGCAAGGAGAGACCTGATCCCTGAGAGCAGGAGGAAAAACCCTTGAAGGTTTGTGTTGTGTCCAGCACAAGGCAGAGAGGTCTTTTGAGATCAGAGCCCACCTATTGCCAGTCTCTGGCAGGGCTTGGGCCTAGTCCTAGAGTTCCTGTGTTCATTTATCTTGATGGTCTAAGTCTTTCTAGAGGAATCCTGAAGAGAGGTGCTTCCTCTCTTGCCATCACATCCAACAAAAACGGAGTTAAATCTTCATTGAGCAGAAAAAAAGCACTTTCTGGAGTCTGTGTTTTTGCACTGCTGGGTATCAACAGTGGGAATCTTCTCCAAATCCACAGTTATCTTCTCCAAACAGATCTGTAAGAGAATCCTTTACAGAGGGAAGCAAGTGGTATTTATACAAACCGTGAGTACGGGCTGCTTTCTGACTGAATGGTCCTTACAGTCATGGAAATTTGTTGAAGTCCATGTGAGATTAAAGTTTCATACAAGTTTAATTCTACAATACCAAATATTGTAAATATTCAATTCTGAGTTCAGAATACCAAAATTTTTGTGACAGTTGTCCTTGTCCACAGAGACTTGGCACTGTCCAGAGCACAGTCCCACTACATCCCCAGAGTGGTGTCTGCAGGCCCCTGCACTGGGGGCCCTCATGTTGCCACAGTTGCCACACAGCGGTCACTCAAAAGAGGACAGAAAAACAATTCACAACGGATTCAGGGCAACATCTTCCCACAGTTACCGGGGCCAGCTCTCTGTGAGCCACTGCCCACTAACTGCCTGCCCCTGAGAAGTAAGGCCAGCAAGAACTCCCCTCCTCTGTACCCAAACCTTGCTCAACTACTATTGTCAGAGCCTGGAATTAATGGGGTTAAGAAGTAAGCGGGAGATCATTTGCAGAAGTAGATCTGTGAGCATGTTGTCACCCAGGAAGGGGCAGTAATTCTGATTTATTCAAACTGCACTGAATTGTACCATTGCTGTGCATTGAGGCACCGAGTCCTTCAATACCTGATGCAGGAGAAAAACAATGTGGGTTGCATGGAGTCATGATCCATGTTGTCCTTGTACTGTTCACCCTCACAGCAACCCAAGTCCAGACAGAGGAAAGGGTAACAGAGTACCAGAACACAAATGAACAAATAAAGGCATCAAGGCCCACACAACATGAGATATTCTGTATCCAGATGATATTTCTATTTGGTGCTTCTATACCAATTTCTATGTTCATTTTCGTCTATGTTCTATAGATGTGCATCTATACCAGTGTTCTTACATACTGACCATGGCTATTGCTGTGACCTGGTTAAAAAAGATGCAGCTGGACTCAGTAGTTCTTCTGGAAAAATGGAAGGTAAATCAGTCCAACCACACACTGGAGGGGGTCAAAAAGCTTAATACAAATCTCACTGCTCGTGGATGGTCTGTCAGTGACCAATGCAACATAAGCTTCTTCTAGCAGGATGAATTCAAGAGAAGTCTCAACAAGTTAGTCAAAAAACCATTAAATATTGCTAAATATACATATTATATATCCATATATATACATAATATAGACAGCAAAACACAGGCTGGGAAAGTACACAGAGAAAACACTACATACAATTGTCTTGTTATGTAACATATTCTTCACAAGACATCCACTTGGTTACTCAGAGAAGAGACCTTAGGTCTAACTTAGAATGGTCAGTAATATTCTTACAGCTTGGGAGTTATGTAAAATTTGGCCTTCTGACAACATTGATCTTGTCATTTGGCTAGCAGTGGCAGAGCAGAAGCCCTTGGCAGGGTAAACTTTCTCTGTAAATTAAAGGTCTTGAAAAGTGTGAGTGTTGCAGCAATGATGCCTATCACCCACGTGGCTGTCCACTAGTCATTTAATAGCAGACATTTTCTGGTTGAAGCTATATTGTGCACATGGTCCTCCCTTATTAAAGTCTTTCAGTGGGATTCATTTTAGATTCAGGAGAGCAATCTTCCTGGCTTACAATTCACTGGCAAAACACCCTGTCCTTTGATGATCTAAGAAGGCTTTAGGAAGTTTACAGGACATGGCAGATGAAGAGACATGTTAGCCCATGCACCAACCTGCACAGTTGATGAGAACCCTGCCAAGCCTGGCATTTTGGTTTACACAATTCAAGGGGGCACAATGAGGAGCAATGACTCTCTATGCAGCTTTCTCAGGGGTTCCAGCTCTCCTAGCTCATACACAGGAGGTCATCAACATTTCACAGGATTGAAACAGCCTGGATAGTAGAAGAATTCACCTTCAAGGGGGCTCAGTGACCACTCAAATAAGAATGCAGACACAGCCTTGTGGAGCATGTCTGCTGAACTGGGAAATTTCAAGCAAATTTCACTTCTCTAAATGCTAAATGGGCCTGATCTTCAACATGCTGAAACAAATTTGACTTTCTTCAAATACATTCACTTTAATTTATTAAGAAGCAATTGAAATTACATATTACAGGGAGTTCTTTCAACATTAATATTACAGCTAGTTGCTTTGAAAAATTCCTAAATTAAGAAGAGCTGACTGAAAGAAAAACTTCTTGATAAGATCAATAGTTTTCACCACTTTGTGTTTGTTTGTCTGTTTTCTTCCTCCATCTATAAAACAGTGGATTACTAAAAGCTGCTAAATACTGCCACAAGGTCATCTGACCATATAATCTGAGGCAACAGTTAGCCAAAGAAATGTCTCCTTCTGACAGCCAAAGTTGTTCTAGAATTGTGAGCAGCAAACCTAACCAGAAATCCCTTTTTTTATGTCAGTACATACTTGGGATGTTGACTGTTTCTAATAGGACTTCAGAGATTAGAGTATTAAATTAAACACAACAGATAGAAATGCTAATGAGAGCTACAGGGAAATGAACAAAAGTTATTTGAGAATGTATCACACAAAGAAGAAATATTAAAGTATAACACACTTTTCTGGCTGTAAAATACATCAACCATAACAGCATTTCACAGAGAAACTGCTTACAATTACTTATCCAAATGAGTGAGATAGCATTTTCTCAGAAGTAAATAACTTATGTGCAAAAGCTTTTGTCAGTGTAAATTTGTTGATAACACCCTTTTGTCCAATACATATTCAATTTGATATCTCCAGAGTGATGAATGACTTACGTCTGTTGTTATTGTCAATTTCATGGGTTCTGATGCCCAGATCTCATTATAAAAGATTAAACTTTCAAGGATTAAATTCTCCTATATGCATTCAAAACTGCATCCATTAATATATTATTGTTGGGGGTTAACAGTAATTGCCTTTGGCTTAGTTGCTTACTTGGCAGAGGGATGAACTTTTGGAAGGGAGTTATTTCTGAAAACTATTATTGGAGGAATTACTGTTTCAGTTTTTTTGTGACATTAGTGTACCATTGTGAGGTACAAAGGAAAAATAATATTGCTAAGAGGCTAGAAGATTTCTTATTAATGCATATTTTCATGAGGTATGGGTCTCAGAAACCACACCACAAAACTGCAATTGAGGACTACATGAAGCAAAAATAAAATTGACGCAAATAAAAGTCTCTGAATGAGACTTTGGAGTATTTGCATAATATCTCTCAGGTTTTATTCATATGTTGTAGATTTTAGAGGCAAAGTTTATCCATAAAATAAAAATCTCCTCTCAGAAGACTTCTCCTCTTCTCTCAGAAAACTTACCTTACAAGAAGTAAGATTGCCAGCCAGGCTAAGACACGGAGAGTAATGAAATTCCCTAAGACAATATAGGGGAAAGGTCTGAGCAGCAACTCATTGTTGATGAGATTTATAAATCAAAAATAGGAGTGTCCCAAAATTTGGGGATCTGGCACATAAGGGGAAAGATCATGGAAACAGTGATGGCTACAATGAAGAAGGATAAGGGAAATAGAGGGAAAATGTAAGGAAGATTAAAGTGGTGTAAATAATGAGCTACTGCACTGGAAAGAACAAAAGTAGTATTGGAAGTATTGGAAGTTAGAATGGGAGAAAGAAAAATAGACAACAAAATAAGGCAAAAGAAAAAAATAAAGAGAAGACAACTGAAATAGAGTGAAGAGAATAGGATGATGTCTCACAGCTGTAAGAACGGCAATATTGAATAGAGAAAAATATGAAGGCACACTTCAAAAGGCAGATAAGAAAAAAATTAGATAAGACTTGGTCTTTTTTTCCAGCGGGATTTTTTTCCTGGTTTTCTCTTTGCCATCTATCCAGTAGCTAGTAGACCACATAATCCCTTTATAAGAGACTTCATCTGGTAAGACAAACCTGAGTGATTTAAGATTTTTCAGATTTAAGATATTAAACTACCAGCTGGAAAGTGGGATGAGATGAAGGGTGAAACTGCTCATGAAACTGTAAGAATAGGACTGGATAAAACCACTGAAGAAAGTCATCACTACTGACATAGCTATCTCGTCACTCATGGGCTCTCTACGTGCTAGCTCTAGGAGTTCTCACAGCTGGATTTAAAAGCAGTCACTTATTTGATTTTAAAAGCCTTTTTTGCTTTTAAAAAATTGTAGAGCATTTTCAGTGCCTTTCAATCCATTTAGCAGACCTTGTTATTTTTCCTTTCTAGACAATCAGAGCAACAAGTCTGAAATAACTACTGGCAAGAGCATTTTAACAAACAGGAAAAAAGCCAAGCACTGCAGAACCTTTAGTGCTGACAGTTTTAGTGCCATAGATACAAACAGTAATAAAGTTTTAAGAATATAGTAGTTCCATGCAGGTTTATTTTCAGAAATTACTTTGAACTATAATTACCTTAATGAGTGCACTAAAACAAAGTCAAAGCATTATATAAGAAATGCCAGATGGGAACCATAATCAAATTTGCTGATGAAATCATTTAAGAGAGAAAATGATATTCCCAAAGGTGAGTATACAAAAAAAAATTACTTCTGTTCATGGAAAAGAGGTAGGAACTCTTATATCCTAAATGATAAAAAAAGGGTTTATGGCTTTTTATCTGAATGTATCACTGACATGTACATTAATTTGGATGGCTTGAGGGGGTTTTCTGTTTATTTTTCTTTTCATAAAATAGATCCTAAGGAGTTTTTACAATGTGCATTTCTTTGTAGTATCTTACATATATTCTGTGGGGTTTTTTCTCTCAGCATAGCCTGAGTGCAAAAGAAAAAAACCACCAGAATCATTAGCATTAAGCAAATGCTCAAAGACATTTTGAAAAGGATATTTTTCATTTCCTTTATCCTCCTATTTACAGTTTCATTTGAATTAGTAAGCATAAAATTAACCAAATCATGCGGTCATTGTGAACTAATTAAAGATCCAAACAGTAAAAAAAGTCCTATAAATAGCTTAAAAGCATTTAAGGAAATCAAAATTAGCTGTTGAATTGTTCAGGTAAGAATGCAATGTGTTCTATCTTTCTATTATGAATTATGTGCACTTGTTTACATTGATGTAAGAGATAAGTACTTTAAACAGCTACAGCTTTGAGCTTCTTTCCTTAATACATGCAACCCATTGTCTCCTAAATTATACTTTAATATGCATCTTAGCATTGTTTTGCTTGACATAGAAGGTAAAAGACTCAGAAATCAAGAAAAATACCCTGGCAGCTCTGAAGTCTTTAACCTGGCCATCCTTCTACCTGCTTTCTTAGCTCTACAAGATTTTGCAAGACCGGCATTCAGCTTAGAACCTGATTTAACAGGGCTAATCTTCACTTTCCTTTTTATCTGTTGCTGCTAATTCACCTCACTGAGAGTTGAGCGGTTTTCACTTGTAGGGTACTCCCACTGCATAAAAAACCAAGAATGAAGTATGAGCCAAGGGGGAGCCAGCTGCAGTCTTCAGAGACACTTCAGTCTATCAGGTCTCCTGCACACCTAACACAGCAGGCATTGCTGTTAGCTAAGCACCAGAACACAGGCTTCAGAACTTCTAGGAAATACAGGCAGAAAATAGACACAAAACTCTCTGGAGCTCTGAACAGAATGATAAGGTTGCTGCCCATGAAAACTGGGTCCAAACAAAGAAAGTCAAAGAAGGTTCAGTCACAGATCATGTTTGACCCACCCAGGTTACCCAGGTCAGATGGAGGCAGATGGTCCCAGGCACTGCCTGAGGTCAGCCTGCAAGCTCATCCAGGGCAAGGGACAGGAGCAGGATACAGGTCCTTGCCAAAGAAAGTCCTCTCAGGCAAGGCACCTCCTTTCTGAAGATCAAATCCTACCTCTGCACAGGATCTCCTCCACTCCCCCTCCACCAATACCCAAGGCAGGAGCCACATACTGGAACCTGGACGCTGGGGACCTGGTGAGAAGGCAGCTCAGTATTCAGTGGGGAATCCAAGAAGGCAAGACCTGATAGATCTGATAGCATCTGCAGGAAGGAAATGTGCAGGTTCAAATCATCAACTTCTACTTAGAAGGGATTCAGGGAGGTGCCCAGGAGTTCTGAGGGCATTCAAGCAGCACATTGATTCAGCATGTGCAATGTCAGGCCTCCCTCCTTGAAGGGAGACCTGAATCAGCTTTCTTGGCAGCACACCAAAGAAATGAAGGGGTAGAAACACCACCTGCTCTACCCAGGAATTGCCTTGACAGTGTCAACTGTTACATTGCCCACATTTTAAACTTATTTTTTAAATTGTGATTCAGTGACTTACACTGGATGAGAACAACAAGTAATGTTATGAGTGAGAAAGCTTTGTTTACAGAATCTGACTGACCACTCTGCTCAGCTTCTCTGCCAGTGACTTATCCCTGTTCCCTGATGTGAGTGAACCTCAGAAACTCTTCCAAACTCAAGGCAAAATACCTGATGTAGTCACTGCATTTCCTCCTAATTCAGTTGCTCATTACTCTTTTACATTCCAAGTCTTGTTATGGGCAAGAGGGAATGCACCGGGTAGCTCACCAGCTTGATCCTTGCTGTCAGCCACATGCTGACACATGCATCCACGCTCTGGTCTGCCCAGCTGCAGCACCACAGACACACAAATGCCTCTGGCCCGTGGTCTGAACTCCACTGTGCTGCACTGAAACCCCAAACACACACATGCACAGAGACACAGAGCTCACACCCAGGAAAGGAGTGAGAAATGTAATTTAATGAAACTACAGGACAGACTGCCTGGGCAAAGGGCATGGCCAGACAAATGTATTGGCCAGCAAAATGTTCACAGGCAGCTGGCCCCTTGCACAACTTCAGAGTGCTCCTCCCAGCATCCCATAATGAGTTCCATCCCCCAGGAAAGGGAATCCCCCCAAAAGTCTATGCAGTGCCCTAGAGAGCCACACCCCTAGGGACTCACAATGTTGGGTCTCACCCAACTTGTGGGGTTGATGGTCCTGGAGTATCCCTGGGGAGCTGGGGCTCATGTCTCTGGCTGGGACACAGGGGCTCCTCCACTGCCCTCTGTCACCATGCCCCTTGGTGTGGGAAGTGGTGAGCCTTTAGCACATACTCTAAGAAATACCAGCACCACAGTGGGAAACATTTGACTGCTACTGAATCAAAACATATTGGTGCCTTATGGTAATTTATTTTTCTGTTCTTATACAGCAGAAAGAAAAATATATAAATAAAATTTATAAAGAGATTGACAGCACTCTCTCTACTACAGAGAATAATGCTTAAAAGTGGAGTGGAAGGACTGTCATTTGTCCAGATGCGTCCCCACAAACTGGAAGCCCTTGGCGTACTGGCAAGGCAACCAGGCACAGCTAATTGCCAGCCAATGCCCCTGGATAAAAGGGTCTCATATGGCACCAGGCAACTGGGCCAGCTGTGGAGGAAGGACTCTGAATGACCCAGTGATTATGAAATGTGTGAGTGTCCATTAAAAACCCTTGTTCTTATTCTCCCGTGCCCAGTTCCCAGCTCCCAAGCCTGTGCTCTTTTTTGTGACAGGATATACCCCCAAGCACTGCCTTGCTGAGATGAAAAAATGGAGCTAAGCACAAAGCATATGGACAGGCTAAAAGGAGCAGGTGCCCCTGTTGCCTTGCTTTTTGCAGCTGAATATTATTATTCTCTGGTAGTTAGTTTCACACGGTTCTTTTCTGTAAACATAACTATGTTATTGTAACTGTATCTTATTATTCACATTCCTTTCTCATGGACACAGAACTTTGATAGACATTTCCTTTGACCACTGTAGTTGAGGGAGGAAGAACTGATTTCCTCCAATGAATAGTGATTTCCAAATGGATATAAAAAATAAAGAAGGCTGGTCTTGTGCTCCTTCCTTCCTTTCCTCTGAACCCGGACACAGATGTCTCTGGCTCTTCCTTTTGTGTGTTGCTGTATCAGTGCCCCCTCGAGTCTTTTCCAGGAGATAGAAGAAGGGAGCACATCCTAATACTAAAACAGCACAGAGTGGTCCATTGAATTCCAGAAAATGGGCAAGGACACTCAGCAGCAAGGCCAGGCCTGCTCTGAGGAACAGAAGCAGTACTACTCAGTGAAGATTTCACTACAGATTTCTGAGCTTTGGAGCCTCAAGACTTGTTCCTCTACAACCTTCCTGGTTGTGAAAGGGCACCCAGTGGAAGACATGCTGCCAGCTGTACCAAAGAGATGCTTCAAAATCGTGTTGGACAGGATACAAATGAAAAGAATATCAACCAGATGATTCAATGCTGGCTGCACATCTTTTCTCAGCTGCCAGTAGCACAGGGTCTGAGTCAATGGGCAGCAACAGCCTGTCTTGTAAATAATCTTCCATCATTTTCTCTGCTGCAGAACTACTAAAAGCAAAAAATAATTTAAAAAAAAAAAGAGGTGGTATAAGACAGTCCATAATTCTCTCTCCCTTGTACAAACAGGACCATTCACTGTCTCCTGTGTCATTCCTGATGATATGTTTCTGTGGTACAGAAGTGTATTAGGGTGTCAGTGTCCTCTTGAGCTACACCAAAAAACGCTTTCAGGGATCATGTGATGGACTGGGTTTAGAAGCATTTGAATTGACTTAACCACAGCTTAGTATTCCCTTCTGAGAACACAGAAAACAGGATGTTTTCAAATCTAAGATCTGGATAAAATGCTATCATTTAAATTCCCTAGTGCTCCAGAGACAGCACAGTACAGCCTAATCTGTTGAACAACTCACAACACAGATTTTTCATCATGGGATTTTATCGGAAAACCTGCATCTCGATAATGGAGCTGTGCTGACTCTAGAGTGCCTTTGAACAGACAGACAAAACTCCAAGAGATGGGGAGAAGGCACTCTTACAGCCACCATCACAGAAACATTGTCTTTGGATTCATATTTTTGCTTCCCCTGAAAAAGCCTTTTAGACCATTTGTGATCTACTGCTAAAAGGAGCTGATGTAGTTGCAGAAAGCAGACACAGCATCCAGTGTACCTCTCTAGGGCAGGAGGCAGCTGCAAGGTCAGGCAGGGCAAAGCTGTGGCACAGCCAGAGAACAGCACTCCCTCAATTTCACTGAGGCAGAGAATAAAACTTCACATCTGGGTTTAATAATGCTCCTGGGCCCATGGGTGTGGGTGGAGGTCTCAGGTGAGCCTAGTCAAGATCACTAAGAATCATTGATGCACCTGGACTCATGATGCCATTCTCCTCTAGCTATCACCTGGGAAATGTGGTGGTCTCTCAGAGAGCTCATGTCATATCTATAGCTTAACATTAACATCTCTGGTACCCAGTGGGTCCTCAGATGTTCATGGCCACCTACACATAGCCAGCTGAGTTAACCCAGTCAATGGATGGGATTAATCTGCAAATTAAGATATCAAAACCCACACATCACACACATGGTGTTAAGATTTAAACTGTTGCTACATCAGCAGTCTTGTAGGAGTTGAATTATTTTCTTCATAAAAGAGATCTAGTGCAATTTGAGATGGTCTTGGGTATCCAAGGTGTCCCTAGGACATCTGTACATGATTGACAGACATGACAGAAGGAGATACATGAGACTCAAGAACTTTTGCAACAAATACTGCTGGAGGTTAGGCAGGATACTGTGGGGCACCTTAATGATGGGTCACCATTTTTAGAAAATCAAATCACAAGTTATTACTGTCAAGTAATCTAAAGACATTTTGGACCGCCAAGCATTGGGTGTTTATGGCAAGACGGTCTGAATGGTGGGTTTCATTTTTCTGACTAGACCTCCCTTGCTCATTCTACTTTAGGTGTGACATTTCATCTAAATCCTAAGAAATCTACTCTTCCTCTTGAGTTAGCCCTCAGAGACAAATTTCTCTGCAATTATATTTTACAGTACAATGTCTTGACTATCTGAGATTGCCACCCAGACTGGCTTTACTTTGCCATAGCTGAAGAGAGAAGCACTGTTTTTCCCAGAACTAATTTTTAAATATTTCCCCATTTAGGAGGCAGATAAACACAAAATTCTTGTAGAAGATCAATGCTGTGAGGAGTAATAGCTGGTTTGGCACACCCCTCTGCACTTTGCACAGGTGCACCACCTTGGAATCGTACAGGTTCAAAGCTTGCTAAACCTTCTGAAAGCTCATTTTTGAAGCCATTGCAAGTCAGAACCCAAAAACTGCTGTGCAAAAATAGCATTAGGCCAATATTCCTTTAAAGAATGTACCTAAACCATCCTAGAATCTCTTCAGTTTCAAAAATACTTGGATATTTCAACCACTGAAACACAATTTTTACAATAATTATGATATTGTCAATGCTATGTTAATTCTCATCTTCCCTGGAACACTCTAATTATCTTTGGTTTTTATTTAACAATATGTGATCCCAGGACATACCCTTGATTTACTTTTTATCAATTAAATTTTCTCTTTTCAATTTCCAAAACTCTATGTAAGTATTTCATAATTAGTTTTAATTTCATTTTAAACTCCGCCAATTGTCTCCAAGCACTTAATTAAATTTCATTCTCAGGAGACAGTTATTCCATCTAGATTTTGTAATAGTTTATCATACAGTTTATAATAGACTTGATAATAGTTATTCAAATGCTCAGGACTGTGCAATTTCCTTAGCAATATGACTCACATACTTTTATATCCCATAGCTCTAAAAATGAGTTGTTTCTAGTTGCCACAAAAATAGATTAACTAGATTCAAAATATATGTGGGGAGTACCAAAACCAGACTTTCACTCAATTTTTGATCAAAACCCACAAAGAAGAGAACCCTTGCCAAGAAGAGGCAAGCAGTGACGAACTGCATGTTGCTGATGGTCTGTGCTCACACAAGATAGTTTGCTGAGAGTTTCTTTCATCCTGGGGGGATTCACTAAGCACCAGCCAAAGCCTGCACAGGGCTGGGCTCTCTCCTCTCCCCAGGGCTGGAAGCCCCTGCTTCTAGGGCTGTCATTTTAGCAGGATGGAGTTTATTTCTTACCTGGCACTCCAAGGAACAGGTGAGTGTGTTTACATCTTAGAAGCACTTTGATGACAGTGACGAGAAAGACCTCTTCTTTCCTACCTTGTGACTTACAGATTAGGCTACATCTCTTACAGGTACCAGTTGTTTTAGGGAAAGAATGGGGTTCTGCCCAAGTGTCTAAAAAACACTGATTACCCTAATGGTTTTCCTACTGTCCAAAGGAGACTTCTCTTTCAGATTAAGTACTGCGGAGATGTAAACTACACATGGGGTAGTCAGTAGATCTTAACATTAGCTCTGCAACTCACAGAACAGATCTCTCTACCTGAAACTGGAACACAGAAACAGCATTAGTAACACTGGTCTTACCCTCTCAAAATTCCACTTAGATATTTTTATTTTAAAAAAAAATCAACTAGATACAAATTGTGAAGTAGCTTTCAGAAAACATTTAAACATGCTATCTCTCCTGTCTGTATACTATTTACATCAGACTTTTCTGAGCACAGTGAGCCTCTTGTCTCACCTGGAGTTTCTAAACAGAATTTAATTTCCCAAACTATAAGGGTAAGGTTTGATTTCAGCCAGCTTTTTCTAGGGGTAAAAAGGGATCCAAATACTCAGTTCAGGACCCTCTGGAAGTCAGCATCCACTACCCCTTCTCCTTACTGAAGAAAATGGAGAGCCATATTAAAATGGATTAAATTCCATTTATGCCCAGAGACCATTGTTTCTCCTTCATTAAGGCTTTCTGAAAGCACTCAGATAGAATTTAGGCTGTACAATTATGAGTTTTCCCATGAAATTTATTTTGAGAAAAAGAAATGTCAAGTCCAAATTTGGGGAGACAAAGCAACAGTAACCACACAGGTGATGCAGTTTAGTAATTTAAACAGTAGTTTTTCAAATAGCTTTTTTAATTACATTTTTCCTGTTCCAGAATCTTCCAAATCACCCTCCCAGGCTGTGTGAAGGGATAGCATAATCTAAAAATAATGCAGTTTCTGAAACCAAATAAATCTCCAATCCCTAGAAAACTTTGTGTAGTCCTACAATAAATTAAATTCCCTTAATTTGTCTGTAGTGACTTCAACCATTTGAAGTGGAAAGTAGTGAAACTATTATAGGAACGTAATCAGTCCTCCTTCAGGTCCCTACAGTTCCTAAAATAATTTTTAGTCATCTGCTCCAGTTCAGACACAGTGGAGAAAGATTTAAGAAACAGCAAGATTTTTCCACCTCTGCCTCACCAGTTTCTAATGTTCTATGGCAACTCCCAACAGCCACCAGATGAATCCTGGGCAAAAGTGCTATTTCTCCTGTTTACAATAGATGAGGGAAAAGCCCTTAATCTCCAGCACCTCTGGATACAGTATTACAGACATTTTCACATTGTTTAACATTTTCAGTGTTAATTAAAAAAAAAAAAAACCAAAAAAAAACTGAAGAAACCTGACGGAGAATTTCACACAATAAAACGAAATATTAAGTTTAATTAAACATCACACAATACATGGTCTAATTCCCCTTGGTGCACAAGTTAAAACTCCCATCACCTGTAGCTATGCAGATTTTGTCAGGTGTGGAGCATCTTTGATGCCTACAACCACTAGTGAGGCTCAGAGTCAGAGAGGTCTGGCTTCCTAACATTTTTATCTTTTTTTAGGAGGGAGCGTCTTACTTCTTGACCACTCTCTGGACTAAGCCTGTTCTCTCCTTTGTTACCTACAGTCCTTTTGGGTATTTGCTTGGTGGCACAGCTTTATCTGCAATGTACACAGGTCAGGTTGTGATACTGCTCTTCTCTCTTCCAAGTCTGAATTATAACAAAAGTATTTTCCTCCAATTCTCACACCGAAACTGTACAAAATATAGATGTTTTATTGCACAGTTGCTCATAAGTAGATCTAGAAAAACATTATTAAGCTGACTAATTGGCAACACAGATTTCTTATTCAAGAGCACAGGAAGATAACTACTAAACTGATAAAATGTTAGTTTGCTGTCCACAGGGAATTTTCAAGAGTAAGCCTGAGTCAATTCTAGTTTGAGCTGTTCTGAAATCACGATGCCTTTTGTGTACAATGACATTCAGAAGACTGTCAGCCAGGATATACATTCCTCAATGGAGGAATGTATGTCCATGACTAATTCGATCATTAGTGGTAAAGTTATATTAAAAGTATCACATCAAGATTCAAAGAGACCTTTAAGATCATCTAGTCCCACCATCAGACCAGCACCACCATAATCACCCATAAACCAATCCCAAGTGCTACATCCAAATGCCTCTTGAACACTTCCAGAGATGTTGGCTCCACCACCTCCCTAAGAAGTTATTACCACTTATTAAACACCCCATAATGGAAGGCTGGTACTCAGGAGTTAGTCCCAACTCCATCTAAATCAGTAGAAGTTTGCATTAGTAATGAGAGTGGAGGCAGAGCTACACCCTTTCTTAAGTTACAGGAATTAGTGATTTTAATCGCCTTGTCCTCTGCATCTCCAAGTTCAGTCACAGACTTGCTAGGAGGAGGAACAGTGCTACTCTCCCTGCAGTTTCCACTCTTCCCTTCTCCAGGTATAGTCTGAAAGAAACAAGTAGGACCAGACTGCATCAGGGCACAGGACAGGGAACAAATAGCAGATCCCATCTTCTGCAGGTCCTTGTAACTGTGATGCCTCATCTAGTCCTTCTGTCCCTAAGCCTGTCCTTCTGCAAGCCCAAATTTACCATGATGACCCTGTTGCCTCATTTTTCGGGCTAGCAGGAGACAAAAACTTAAGACATGCTTAAAGTGGGGAAAGGGGGAAGAAGGTACCTTTTATTCCACGAATACGAATGGCCGCGGGGGTGGGCTGACCCTTTTATGGCTTCCAAGTGTCCCGATGTTCCCAGAGGCACGGTAAGATCCAATTCATATGGCCAAAAAGCCCCAATGCCCCAAGAGCACCCACATTTATAGGAAACATTACAATTCTACTCAGTTGACATTAATTCTCCAATTAGCGGGCGGACTTGGGTGGGGTGTTCCATTGTCGTCAAAGAAGATACAGTGTCCTTTCTTTGGGGGCCACCGGGGATAATATGGGGTAGAACATTTCCCTGTTATGGCCATGGAATAGGAACATCCTGGGACCGAGGTCCCCTTTATCGGATATTAATTGTATAAACACTAGAATGGAAAGTTACAGAGCTTCCAGCATGGGGGATACATAGGCAATAATAGAAAGCAAAAATCCACCTGGCATCAACCCTCAGCCCTGCAGAGTGCAAGATGGTAATCCCTCACTATGGATCTCGGGGTGTATGTGTAGGGCAGGGCATCCTCCAGACTTCTCCCAGGTAACTATGACATGGAATAGGGGATGTGGTCAGGTTGGACACAGGGCCCAGGCAGCCTGTGACTGGCTGTTTGTGAGCTGCAAGCCATTTGCTATTCAAAATTAACACTGAGAACCAACCTTCTTCTGTGGTTTTGAAAACTGAACTGAATGGAAACGTTATTTGAACAAAATTTCAAACTGCAGTTGGACAGGGTGCTAGGTAATCTCATTGAGGCTCCCTTTCCCACAAAAGGTTGGACCAGATAATCCTTGAACTTCTCTTCTAACCTGAACTGTTCTATGACTGTATGAAGCTTCAACTTCATACATAGCATAGAATATTTGAACTCAAGGGATTAATTCAAAATATTTTAAATATCCTTTTCCCTTCATATAGTATAACTTGTTCTATTAAAAAAAAAAAAAACCTAATTTTCACAGCACAAAAAATAACCAGGAAGAGTCTGGTCACCTACCAAGATAGACTTTCAATTTCTGATCATCCAGAAAATTCAGTCACTAGAGGAAACACGTGGAACTGCAGGATGCAAGCAGGATGTCTCTATGTGTTGTCCATGGTCTTTTAGAAATACGGCCGCTTTCAAGATTGCATTCTGAGAAGCACTTAGCCCTAGTTTGAAGCCACCAGCACCAACTAGTCCACTGAGGGACAGTGTTGTTTCTCTTCCTTCATCAGTGGTGAAGATTAAGGACAAAGTCTAGAGAATTATTTCCCTATTCATGTTGTTTGAGAAGAAAAAGTATAAAGTAGTCATGTGGCATCACTGTATCTGTCATGGATATACTGGCATCTGCACTGATTAAATAACAACATAAATGCTGTTGTTATATGTTATATGTTACAGCTTCACTAACTTTCAGTCCATTTGTGATAGCCAACCTCACCGAAAGAAATGACAGACCACAAGGGTAAACCTGGGCCATAAACAGTTGCTTATTCAAATAGTACTCTAATCCATTACCATATTCCATATGTTCTGTAAGAAGTGCTCAACAATAATCTTACCCTTGTATTTGTCTGGTATTATTTTTTTAAATGAATCATAAAACTTGTAAAGACTTTCCATTTAGGTAACATTACAGTCATTGAGACAAATCAAGTTCAAATGCATATTTTGAAATGAAAAATTAAGAAATTAAATTTTACCACATAGTAACAAAACAATTTTTGAATGTTTATGTTATTTGAATTGTAAATACTGACTAATGCAATTAAAAGATGCAGCAGTGTATAATGCAATTTTTGCTTGGCAATATGTTAATTGCCGTATTCTTCTGCTCAGGTACAGCTGACAGCTGTTCAGGAGTCTCAGGAGCATTAAAGAGAAAAAAATAAATCATCCTTAACACAGAAGGCCTTTCATATGCAAAACACAAAAGTTATTAATTTCCTTATAGTTAATACGGGGATATGAACGGTGATAAATTTACCTTTATTATAGAATACCGTAGAATACCAGCTTGGAAAGATCCTCAGGAATCATCTGCTCCAACCTTTAAACTATTAGCATGCATTTTCACATCTTTCTAAAACCACAGTTACACATTCAGCTTACTCTGGCCACACACAATAGTCACACCACCAGGTTTTCAGCAGGGTCAGGTGACATAATTCCACTGAAATGAGCACTGTTCTCCAGCTGGCATCAGGTAAGGACAGACAAAGAGTAGTTTTTCCTTAGTGCACGGTTACAGAGGCAATGGTAATTCACACTCCAGTATTCATGCAAAAACATTCCAGTGAGGTAGTTAGTAAATGATAAAAGGTTGGTATCTGTTTGAGATGATCCCATATGGGTGCAAAGTAGTCAGTAGTGCTTGCTCTGCAAGACAGACCCAAGGGAAGGCAGATGTGAAGATTTACATTAAAATCCTTAAAGGCTGCCAAAGAATACCCTGCTTCTGCGTGTGGGAACTCTCTGCTGTAACAGCAGCATCTCTGTCTTAGGGTGGTCTGAACAAGTAAAGAGCCTGTAACAGACTGGCAACAAGCTCTGATTGCCTGGTGCCCTTTTCCATTCTCCTAAACCTTAGCTTGCACTTAGCTTCAGTAACTTCCCTTAGACACCAGGCCGGTGCTGGATAAAATGTATTTTATTCAATACAGGAAGCATTCCATGTTATGACAAGGACACTGATAAACATCCTCTGTCCTGCACCCCAGGAGTATGAGAAGGACCTGAGTTTAGGGCCCCCAAAAACAGAGAAAACGGAACAGCCCTGTGGGGTCTGTGGAGGCAAGGGAAGCATGGCTAGGAAGACTATTTGGAGCCCCGTGCAGGGAACACCAATGATAAAGCAGTGGAGCCAGATGCAGTGGTCAAGTACACGGCTCAAGATAAAGACTGTTTCAGCAGCAGGAGACAGAGTTGGCTGTCTGCAGGCTCCTGGGGGATCTCTGCTATGATGGATTTTTGCTGGCAGCAGCCTTTTCCTGTGCATATACAAGGATGACCTGGCCCCAGCAAGGGCTCATCACAGCTGCATCTGCGTGCTTTGAAAGCTGCTTTGAAAGAGAGTCCTCCTCATTCATGAAAACATATGCAGCTACTGTTATTATTAATAACAGAGGGGGACAATTCTGGCAATGTTTATGGAAGAAAGTCCATTGACTCTAGCAGTTTTGCAGTCTGGCTGAAAACTCCTTTCCAACAAGTGCAAATATGTGAAAGAGGAGAGTGTTCAGATCAATCCCAAGGGAACAGGGGACTTTGTGGATTCCCATATTAATCATCATAAGCAATTAGTCCTTTTTACAGTGGAATGAACTTGGCAGCGAACATGAGATCAGGGATGAGGTGTCTGTATGAAAATATGGCCCCCGTTTTCAAAATTGCTGAAAACTTCAGCTTTATTAATGTTTGCTTGTATTTCAAATTATAGTTGCATATGAAAGGTGTTTCAGTCCAATAGGCAAACCCTGTTTCTGATTTTCTCAACAAATCTAATAGAATATTAATATATTTTATCTATGTATTAGCATCAAACTGGTTATTCATATTAATTCAATAGGGCATGTATCTTTAACGTCTTTATCATACCTTGAGGGAATGACAGTGAGTGAGCCTGATGGATCTAGTTTGTGATTCATCTGTCTTCCCTTATAAATGACCTCACTCACTGATTAAAATGACAGTTCGTCATACTTGCCTTACCTATAGATATATTTGGCTTTCAATCATAGTGAAAGAAGTAAAACTCAGCATGAATACCTTTCTCAGCACACCACCTGGCTTTTATTTTCAGGCATTTTTTAACAAAATGGAAACATCTGTTTTGTGGGTGGTTTTTGGTTTTGTTTTTGTTTTGGTGAAATAGTATTTTCTATTAAAACATTTAGTAGCTAAAAGCCTTTAACCATTCTTTCTTTGTTGTTAGTTCTTTTTTGTGTTGACAGTCTTTAAATACTTTCTTAAAACCAAGCTGGGCAACATTAAAAAAGTACTCAGGTACATAAAATAGATCCCAATAGGAAAACTGTGATAAAAAAAAATAGACACTAAATACATGCTAGTCTCTGTTTAAGACCAGTACTGTTTAACATCAGTAGTCTTTTCAGGCTCTAAATCATAGGAAGAGAAACATCATCCTGAAACAGTGATTAGTGCTCAACTTCTGTTTTCAGATGTTCCCCACAGTCAGCATTTCCAACCAGCTGCTCTCTGCTCAGCACACAGGCTGCTCTAGGGCTCTTCTGTCCCCAGGCAGTCGGGTCCCAACCGGGGAAGCAAAATCACTGTTTTCAGCCAGATCCTTCTGCCAGGCCTGGCAGCTGTGCTGACAGAAATCAGGAAGCAGCATGGGAAAAGGGAAGATGTTAGAGTGAGGGCTAACAAAAATCTCTTGAAACCCCAGAAAATTTTGTGTATGTGTATCTATACTTTTGTATAGATTTCCATATTGTATAGATACCTAAACTTTAGTTGTCTGATAGAATCTTTACACCACTCTGGCCACATAAAAGCATTGCAAAGTGGGTAAAAATAATTTTCATTATACTTTTGTTTTCAATATAAGGACTTTGTTTATGAAACAACTTCATGTACATCACTATAACAAAAAGAATGCCAAAGATTGCTGGAGGAGGTTTCACTACAACTCTCCTTCCACAGGAGTACCTAGAGCTATAAAGCATTTTGAAGCAGCAAGAGTTTTCAGTTCACTGGAAGCCAGGGGACAGTAAATCAGTATGAAAGCCAAGCAAAAAGATAGATGGTGGCAAATCACAGAAATCTCTCCTCAATAAAATGCATGAAAATCCGATATACTTAAGGGAGAAATGTGGTGTTTCCTGCCAGTCCTTATGCTGAATTATTAGAAACATTCAAATCAAAAGTAAAATTCAGGGCACCTAACCTGGTCAGACCAAGAGGAAACAATAAGCTTCACACAGTCCCTTATGGGAAAAGAAACTGACACACTCAAAATCTATGTGTAAAATCAAGCCACTTTTTCTAAGTCATCGGGTTTTTATCTCAAGGCTATGCTGCCTGGGTGAAATTGCATGAGTTTCAGGTCTAAAGCAATAAGCTTTAGGTCAAGCTACATTAATATTTCAGGTCACCTGGCAACATTCACTAGGCTATTCCTTACACCTTATTTTAATTTAATTCTGAACCTTATGGTGGACCAATTTGGTAACATGGCTGAAGATCTGGAATAGCTGATATATAATTTCTGCCAGCTAGAAGCAATATCAAAGCCTTTCCATTTTTAATAACTGTGATACATTTAATAAATAATCACCCAGTATAAGAACAAGAATATTATAAAAGGTAGAGATGTATGTATTGGCTATCCATTTAGACAATAATTTGCCTATTGCATTAGATTTAGGATTTCATTGTACATTTTAAAAGAACAGTAAGATGGGTTTTATCCAAGTACAAGAACGTTTTATTGGAGTTGCCAAACAACCTTGACTGTGCCTTGTAGTGACATCTTGAAGAAACAAAGATGAACAAAACAAATTTTCTCCTTAAAAATCAGTGTCAGAAGAGAACCATTTTTTCAGGTCCTTGCCCTGGAGACTGCTATTGGAATTGTATGAAACAGTCAGAATATAAAAGAAAAAAAACATAGCAGAAAGTGGAATTCTAGACATCCCCATTCTTCTTCCAAAGGGAAAATATATATTACCAGCTCCAGAACTAGGTTTCTTCCCAACAACTTCCAAAGGCTAAATATGGACAATATCCAGCTCCATGTCTCCCCATATCTGCTTTGTCTGGGTGATGAAGTTTTTACCTTGGACAGGAAAATCCCTTTGAAGCTGAGAGGAGTCCAAGTTCTGAACTTCGTAAGGACACTCCTACTTTCGGAGAAAAGATAAAGATAGATAACACCACAACAGTATTTGTCTTCTTTTTTTTTTTTTTTTTTTTGGGCTTCTGTTATTGGCTTTGGAAACCAGAACTGGTTTAGAGTTTGCCGAAGTGTTTGTCACTTTTGTGTTTTGAAAGGCTGAGAAAGACCTCAAGGGCTGGAAGGGAGATGTCCTGGAGCAGAGACAGAGCAGGAGGGAAGGATGTGCCACGGCCAAAAGCAGAGACAGAGCAGGAGGGAAGGATGTGCCATGGCCAAAGGTATTCTCTGGACCGTCACTTATGTCTGTTCCTCTGCACTGGTTGTCATTACAGGTTAAACTGACGGTGTGCAACATAGCACAGACGAGAGACAGTCACATGGCCATTCCCAAATGGTGACTTTTCTTTTCCTTCCCCCACACCCCTCAGCCTAGAAAGTGGCCTTGGGCCATGAGTTCCTCTGTCTTCATCCACAGCAATGAGAACTGCAGATGATGCCCGTGTCCTCTCCCTCCCAGACTCTGGGGGCGATGCACTTTAGTTGTTCAATCCCCTACATTCATTGAATGAAAGTGCCTAAATTGTCTTTCTGAATCACTGTTCTCAAGATGACTTACCAAATCAGGCAGGCTCAGTCTTTCAAGGTGAGAGAAGACTGAAGTTTGGGGGAAGAGATTGATTCTTCTAAAGATGGTCAAAAGTCTTCATTTCCCATTTCTTGAAAATTCTAGAAAAAGGCTGTTCTGGCTTTAATGAAAAAATACCCTGTAATTAATAAGTGCTCATGAAGGAAAAATGCCCTTCCAGTCAGACTCAGATTTGCATCTCTCATCCTGAGGAACATGTAAAACAAAATATAGATCCTACATCCATCAACTGCAGTTGTTCTTTTTTTTCTTTTTTTCTTTTTTTTTCTTTCTCTTTTGTTCTTCCGAAAATAATACATCACTGGACTAGAGATGGGTACAAGACACAGAAGTTGTAACCCAGTTGTAATAATGATTCCTCATGATGGTAAGTAAAGCAATTAAAAGCTGTGGACTGTAAAGACAGCAGGAAAAAGTTGCAGATCTTTTTTCCTGTAACCTATTTGGCTTCCTTCCATTTTGCTTGAAATTTTGACTGAAGAAAACTGTGTAGCAAGGC
>VZRZ01008347.1:32524-54549 GCA_013398175.1 Climacteris rufus | reverse complement strand
CCCCTCCCCTCCCCTCCCCTTCTCTCTCCACAGAGTTCCCCAAACCACTCACTGCCTTCTTGAAGAAACAGAAAGTTACAGATATCAGCATACAAGGGCCTGAAGCACCAATATTAGCTGAGACTTGTGAATCTGTGACCCATCCAAAGAAGCCTCCAGAATCATAGATGTAAAGAGGGATTCTTGTTAAATCCTTTTCCAATAGAATTTCAAGAATTCTGTATTGCCCTGTACATGCTCGGTCCTACCTGTTGCTTTACATGGTTGCTTTAAAGGAAAACCAGCTGCTCTTTCCCATTAGCTTACCCTGCTGTAGCTTAAAGCCAGCTTTGCACATTCGAAAGACGTAATAATCCCTTTATTCTCCCATATTTAATCTCTCTGATGTTAAAAAGCGTATTGTGTACTGGTGTGCCATGTCATATCTTAGAACTGAAAAGTAATCAAATGTTACTAAAAGCAATCAATCAAATTCTTTTCAGGCTGTGGTATGTATGTTATCTCAAATAGCAATATTCTGAAAACTCCTGCTTCACGCTGCTGAAAATTGAAATTCAGGTCAGAAAAGTGCTGATTTATGAGATTTTAGATTAGACTCCAAAAGGAGAGTGTTGGGAAGGTGCTTCTTTCAGAACTGGTATTTCAGGGCTTCACAACCTCATACCAGAGCAGGTCATATCTAGCAATTTATTATTAAAGCCTCCACACTTTTTACAAAATGCTCTCTATTTTATGCTGCTTTTGACCTTCAGTGTTTTGCTAAAAGCATAACAGGAATGGTATTAGAAGACACATTTTCTGCAACGGGGCCAGACTCTTCATATCAAAGAAGGATTTGGAGTTCTGTCTAAACGATTCTCTAGCTGATGACAATTCTGAAGGGTTTTGCTCGTAAAGTGCCATACCAGCTATAGTCATAAAGCAATGGATGTCCCTAAATTATGTTTTAATGATCAAAAGTGTTAATAAACACAAAAATAAGTAAAAAACCCCACCTCTTTTCTCTTTCCTTTTTCCTTCAGAGATAAGGGAAGGAACTTATGGGTATGCAATATTATGTATGCAATAATACCTAATCTGCTGTTAAAGAGCCAAACCTAATTTTGTGATTGAGGGGTACAGAGCAGCACGCTGGAAGCATATAGGAGTATTCCTGTAATAGGATTATATCCATCTATTTCTTTGTGTGACAGTAAAGGGATGGTCAATTTTTAAATCACCAGATTTCCTTGGTTGAATCAGTGCATGACGAAAACCTCAGGAATTTATATTGCTTCACCATGGACAGACCTTTTCTCATCTTCAGGTCTGAACACAAGATTGGTTCACACTCCTAAAGTTATTAGATAACTGAGTTGTAAGTGGATTAAATTGGAACCCTACTTTCACAGAAATACCAGTGGGCTCTCTACGTATGGAAATGCAATGAATGAACATGGGGGTCTATGATAAAGCAACAGGAATTCACATGAAACATGAATGTGCAGGTGACCACTGGAACATACCGGCAAGGAAAGCAGCAAGCCTCTGAGTTAGCTCTAGAAGCCCTCCTAGAGGTTACAGTTAAGTAGAAGACAATGTTCAGGTGACTGCCCTGAGTCACCTGCAGTTCTGTGTCCTGAGATATGCAGCAGTCAGGCTATGCAACCTGAGTATTTTCTTTTTGAGAAGCTGCTAGTCCCACCCCACAACAGCCTCTGGGAAGAAGCAGCACCTGTGAAGGGTGTCTGCTGAAGGAATTAATGTGCTGAGATGGTCTCTGGACACCTGCTTTGGGCAACATGCCAGTGCCCTTCATGCCATTTCCTGGAGGTTATTCTTCGCTAAAACAGAATACATAGCCTGGCATCTCTAGGCCATGCCATTTTGCAGCTGACTTCAGTTAGACACAAGGGATCAACTAATCTCAAAGTTTTGTCTCTCTCTCAAATGTCTCTTTCAATATTAATCAAAGCTCCTATTTATTATTTCACAAGCATGAAAGTTTGGGTCCAATTCAAATTTCAGTAACTTTCATCTTTAATCAACTTTCAACTTTAATCAACTTTTCAACTTTAATCTTTGGTCTAAAACAGGCTTAAAACTAAAAGTTAACTTCAACCATAAACATAAGTCTTTCCACAATCACAACTGTTTAAATTATGTGTTGCAGTAGTATTTCATAGTTAGTATGCACTCCTTTGAATATTCATTTGGCTGTTTCATTTAGAACATTTATTTTAAAAACCATATTTACAAACCTCATTCAGAAGAAAAAAATTATTTCTGTACCTTCAAAATGTAAATTAATGCATTCTAGTTGCCCATTAAGTTATGAGAATTATTAGCTGTTGCAACAAAATCAGCTTTCAGTAACTTACATCTCAAATTAACTTCTGAAGAAGTTCATAGTTTAATAAATGTACATATCCTGCTGCTGAGAAGAATACATTATTTTTTCATCAAGCATTTATTAGCATAGGGTTCATAGAATCATAAAATGACTTGGGTTGGAAAGAATCTTAAAGATCATCAAGTTCCAACTCCCCACCATGGGCAAAGACACCTTCCACTACAACAGGTTGTTCAAAGCCCCATCCAGCCCAGCCTTGAACAATTCCTGGGATGGGGACACATCCACAACTTCTCTGGTCAAGTAATTCTTTGCCAGAAGATTTCTGGTTAACAACACAAACTGCTATCTGAAAACAATCTAGTCTGAAATTTTGTCTTGTATTCATACATATTACCTACTGTGTTGTGTGTATACAGATGTGTACATGTGTGTTTGTATACATACTTGTGTATATGAAATCCTCCATCAGTGACAATAATTTTATCGTCTCTTTTATGCTACAGGATATTTATATCTGGGGATATTTATGAGAGTATAACTATGTGAAGCACATAGAAACTTCATATCCATCTGTCTTGCTATCCATCTGTCTTGCAAAAAAAAAAAAAAAACCCTGATTTATACCCACAGAGTGATTACAAATGCAGAAGAAATTGCCTTATGTGATTCAATTCTTTATCAACAACTCCCTGGTTATTTTTCCAAAGACCTAAGAGTGGAACTGTGACTGTTCAAAAATATTCCTCTCAATTTTTTATAGTCTCTGAAGGGGATTAAGATAACCTCGTGAACTTTTTAGTATGCCAAGTTTCACAGCTTTCTTTGAGGTTAAGTGAGTAAGGATATTTGATGCAGACATGTTTTAGGGACTAGTATGATCAGTGTTCCAGGTCTTGGGTGATGCTTCTGGACTCAAGACTCTGCTCTTATGTGTGGTGTCAGGCTCTGGTCCCAAACCTTTAGGCTTGATGCCAGGGGCTAAAAGTGAAGGCACTAACACTTTGCAAGAGGTCTGATGTCAGACATGCTGAGGACATCTCACTCTGTGTTGCTTGTTTCGTGAGCCTGTCTTTGAAAACAGAGCCTTTATGGTCCAATTATTGACAAGTATAATTTCAGGTTGCAAACTTGCAGCCCCAAGTCCTCTCCTTAAAACCTTCTGTCAGTTATATGAGAAATTGGCAAGAAAGATAAGACTAGAATCCTACTACTATGTGGCTGCTTGCAAAGGGTTGCAGCTTTCAAAGTATCCAAAGTGCAAAGGCCTCAGGGGTTTGGGCACTTGGACTGGGATTACAAAGGAGGAAGTGCTCTCATCTATACATATAAAAGTCTCTACAGTAAGCACAGAAGACTTAACAGGATGCATTTTGGTTCGGGTAGCATTTATAAAGAAGCATAACATTTCTAGAACTTTGCCATATCAGCTCAGCATAAAAATAGTTCTGCCATGTACGGCAAGACACCAACCCTTCACCATTTGTGCCATATTTAAAGGCTTGACTGGAACACATGAAATGCACAGATCTTGCAGTGATGCTGTATTCACCAGCAAAAGGTCAAGTTTTTCAGTTTTGTGAATACTTTCTGATACATCTCTGGACAGACTGCAGGTAGTGACTTCATCACTTAACTTTTAGGACACTTGCCATAGAAGAGTCTGAAAGGGGAACTGATCTATTAACATTAAAAATAAAGAAATTAAAGAAAATAATGGATGATTCTGCCAGTAGCAGGCTGTATCCCTCTAGTTTTCAGTGTCTCCATTAAGGGGAAAAGGACATGCAAGCTGAAAAGCTACAAGACAGGGAATGTTCACTTTTGCACAGCTCATGCCTCTAGCTAAACATGTCTGTTTCTTTTTATTCTTTCTTTTGACATGCAAATCTGTATTAATGTCTTTGTTTTCTTCTGATTTGATGATGAATTATGACCCTCTGCAAGCACTTTAGATTTTATACTCCAGCTGGCTTTCCATGCCCTAGCTGTAGTTTTCCTATTAGCAGATGTCAGTAGTTCAGCTGATTAACCTCACTGATGTCCAGTCACAGGCACATTTTCAGCCACTTTTCAGAAGATGGACAGATAGTTTGTGCTACTCTAAAATTGTGTCTACACAGTCCATCATTTAGCCAGATGAAGAACATTTTCATCCGAGTACAGTAAAGTTCTTATAAAAGACTGAATTTTATGTCCTGTGCTCAGCCATTAATACTCATTTGGGAATAGTCTTGCATTCGATTTTTTCTGAGGACTCGAGCAGGCAGAAGTCTAGAATGCTATCACCTGGATGAAGGTCTCAGACATAAACTAGAGATACCATTCTGTTTTTTTCCAGGCAACAAATGCCATCTCAAAAAAGGCTGTCTGGCTATTTTACAATGGAAAGGTTTTCTGATAAGCAACAGCTGATTTGCATAAAGTATAATGTCCTGTGGAAATATATGTTAAAAGAATGTATGTTGGAAACCTTTCTTCCTCCCCTGCACTGGAGACTCAGGTAGCTTGAAGAGCCAGCCGGCCCAGGAACTGGACAACTCCAACTCAGCCAGAGATGAACAGTTTCCAGGTCCACAGACCCATGTCACAGAACTTTTGAGTCAAAACTAGTTTATTCCAACTATTTTGAGTATTATTTGTTGCTCTGGCCGCTAACCGCCCGGTAGTCTCGGCCAGCGATGAGGTCAGGTGTCCACGCGGCGTGGCTACCAAAGACCAGTCGGGCTGCCTGAGAAGGCACGAAAGGCAGGCTGCACCACGGCTGTTGCCCAGCAACTCAGAGAGGGTGAAAGACAAGAGAGGGCCAAGACAAGACAAGAGGGTCTTTTGTTCCGGCTTTTATTTCCCCCCCGAAGGGGCAGGGGAGGGAAGTTCGGAGGGAAGACGGTCAGTTGGAGGCGTTAGGGAAAGGGAGACAGCACTTTTTAAAGGGGGTTGGAGAGAGAGGGGAGCAAGGGAGCAAGCCAGTAAGGGAAGGACATGAGGTAACAGGGAACAAATCATAACATATCAGGGGAGGAACAGATACAAACCAACCAATAGAGAACCGAACTGAGCAGAACCTTCCAGCACTTCATACATAAAGAATAGGCTACATTATTAAACATGAGGGGTTTGAGCCAATGGGGAGAAAGGAACAGCGAAGCTTCTGGACGGGAGGGAGGAGATGCTGCGGGAGTGACACACAGTGGGTGTCAGCCCTAGACTCGGGCTTCGCCCTCGGATCCGCCCTCTGGGTTGGAGTCCTGGGTGGGGAATTCCACCCACTGTGTGACACTCAGCCCCAAGGTGGGCTGGGCCACCACAACAATTATTTTTCTTGTTTCCTGTCCTATCAGGTTGTTTCTAATCTGGGTTTTTTAAATGTAAGACTTTACCACAAATTGAAAGCAAACAACATCTTAAAATCTTGGGCTGGTTTCTGAAGTTGAGTTGCTCAAAAGTGACCCCTATAGCCATTCTACTCCAGTGACTCTGGAAAACATTTTACTGGCTTTAATTATCTGGAATAAGGTTCTTAATTTGCAATAAGTCACCATCACTGACTTCAGCCAAGAGCATGTTGGTTTTTTTCACTGAGGCATCATTGTACATTTTCCCGATGAAATATGAGCCATAGAATCCTAAAGTACAGATAAAATTACCTACTTATTCCCCACAGGCCCTGCGAGATGTCTTTCCATTACTTATTTGAGCTTTTAGACTTCCTTTGGAGTCACTGGCTGAAAAGTCAAGTGCTCAGCTTTTCTTCTACTGCACTAGGGGTCCAAGCAATTGAGATGAATTGACGTCAGACACATATGTGGTTAATTGAGCAGAGGGATCTTAGAAGACCTGAGAAAAAATAGGAGCTGAGGATTCAGAGAATCAAAATATTGACCAGAAAACTCAAGAGAAATCAACAAGTTGAAACGTAAGGGCAAGATGTCTGATTTGATCACACAGATGTGAATGATGAGAGTGTCAGTGTGCTAGGCTGGGGCAAATGTGTGGTGCTAAGGTTGCACTCTAGGTGTGGGACTATGGAAGGAAATGTCATCAAACACTGGCAAGTTTCATATGAGTCTTTTAAAAATTTTTGAAGCTGAATAACACATATACAGACAGCTGGATTTTATTTTCCTTTTAAAATTACTGCATTTTGTTTAACTAATGATTTATATTGTGCGTTCTTAGAGAAACTGCACAAAATGTGGGATGTGTACCACAGGTTGGCCATGTCTACGATCTTCACAACAGGATGACTAAGGGGTTTTTGATAAAGAATGTCTCTCCACTTGCCTGATGCTAGAGTTTTATTCTTTGTCTTAGTTTTGGCTAGGATGGAGTTAATTTTCCTGCAGTTGCCATGAGAACCCAGAGCCTGGAGCCATGTGGGCATGTGTAGGTTGTTTATTCTACACCACCCTTTCCTCAGTGGTGGGTGTGGCTTTGGGTGGAAGAAAAGTGGAACATGACCTTGAACCAACCCCAATTTCTTCCTTTTTTTCTGGGGGAGCAGGGTGGTGGGGCTGGCACGGCACAGATGGTCCAGCTTGGAAGGTTTTGCCATTAAGGTTTTGCCATTAAGGTTTTGCCATTGCTGGTTTTCATTGTCTTGGGCTTGGGGGAAAAGCACTGTCTGTGGTAACATCCACCATTTTCTCCTTTGTCTTGGGAAGTCACCTGTCGCCAGCTGTGGTAACACCGTATCCATCTTCTGTAAGCAATTTTTGCATGTAATCGCCAGCTTTTATGCACTATTGTTATTAGTATTGTTGCTGTTTACTGTTTGTGTTTTCATTGCTGTTTTTCTAGCAAATTGTTATCTCCATCCATAATCTCTGCCTTTTTTGTCCCTCTCTCACCAGAGGGGACAGGAGGAAGGGAAAGACATTACTTGGAGTTTAATTTCCAGCTGGTTTTAAAACACAACATTCTCAAAAAATCAATTCTGTTTCCTGCTAGTTCAGCTATTGGAATAGATTAGTGAATTCCAACTGAACACTGTTGATTTCTTGTTTCTCTCATTAGTTAATCCCCAAGGTGATTTTGTGGCAAACACTAAAAAACATTAGGATATACACTTTTCCCAGTTATATATCAGACTCATATATGGCCATTCAAGGCAAGAGAAACAATTCTCTCCTTAATTGTTTGTATAGGATCTATTAAAAAACAAAACAAAACAAAACAAAACACTTAAAGAACTTCTGCTTGTAAGTTTTGCAGAATTAATTTTATATTTGCAGAAATACCAGGAATTAAAATGTTCTAAATTAATAACTTTTATTAGAATATTTCATTGTAAAAGTAATTTAGGAAGTATTTTCTCCCTCTGCCCTGCCATGGAAAAGACTTTTTAATATGTTTAGCAAAACCAATCTAAATACGAGAATGTGATTTTTGACAACTTCAGTCTCCCTAATCATCATTTGTCATAAATTGTGCTCAAAGAGATCACAATAATCTACTCCTCAATTTCAAAACTAGATGCTAAACAATTCCAACAAATTGCCACCAGCTTGAGCAGTTTCTTAAAATTGTATTTTCTATTAGATTTTTACCAGCTTTATTGTGACATACAAGTGGGATTTAGTCCAAATGCAGGTCATCAAGGCTGAGGCCTAAGGAGCATTTCTCAGATCATAGTGCTGCTGGGATGGCAGGAATGCACCACCACAATCCATCCCACAGCTGAAGTCAGCTTCTTTGGGCCTCTACCTACAGTATTTTTGCTTAGATGTGTTATCAACAATTCACACCCCAGTCTTATGGCAGAAACAATTTGGGTTTGTTGTTTTTTTTTTTTTTTCATTCAGAATGGTCTGGAAAAGCAATTGTCACATTTCTTTTCAGTCTCAATTGGAAATGTCTATTTATTATTACAGCAACAGCACCTGCAGGGAAACCTTTTGCTTTGAAATTTATTTATGGACATTCCTTGGTTTCCTGAAAGGAGAATTGTCAGATTCCTTTTTTTCAAGAGCAACTTAGTGTCAGGGAACCAGATTGATAGTTTTTGATCTACTGACATTTTTGATCTACTGACATTTTTTATATACTGACATTTTTCCAGCCAGAACTCAGTGCTTGGGAGTTTGCATAGCCATGCAATCCTACAGTGGTTAAATACCACATGTTCAAAATACACAAGAGCTCAAGCTTGCAGCACATGATGAAACACCTTCAAGTGTCAAGATGCAAATGCAGAGCTGCAGAGCAGATGCACAAGCTCTGAGAGGTACGTAATGGCTCCCACATGTCTGCACCGTGCCTCTGGAACAGGGAGCACAGTGGAATACAGCTGCAGAGGTGAGACTCAGACAAAGAGAGAGCTGTGCCAGCCTGATCAG
Organism: Climacteris rufus; assembly: GCA_013398175.1. Classification (NCBI taxonomy): domain Eukaryota; kingdom Metazoa; phylum Chordata; class Aves; order Passeriformes; family Climacteridae; genus Climacteris; species Climacteris rufus. The sequence continues at coordinate 45,879 of VZRZ01008347.1, read as the reverse complement.
CCCCAAACCAGAACCATGGCTAAGGTGGGTGTGGGAAGGAGAAAGGTCCAGGACATCATGCAGCTCTGCCAGCGTCCGCAGCAAGGTGGTCTGCACCCAGGGGAGCACTGCTGAACAGTGTCAGGGTCAAATGCCAGCCAGAACTGTGGCAAGGGAAGCAGGCAGAATTAAAGGAGTAGCTTTACACTGTGGAGAGGATAAAACATAGAGCTCTTTTCCATGTTTTTGTTTTTAAAGTTACAGTCAAATTCCAGTGCTCTAATGATATCAATCTCTTCAACCTGCAGATTTTTTAAGTCTCAAAACTTTGCAGTGAGATTCCCCAGTGAATACTCTACCTACAGAATTAAAAGAGAAGCTTTTTGGGTTTCCAAGAAAAGAGAAAGATACCCCTGTCTCTGTACCACTGTGTCAGAGTGTACAATGCGTCAGGCTGTCAAAGCAGCATTACATTTTTATTTAAGCCAAAAAAAAGGTGCTGATTTCTCATGGCAAAACTGTTATTTAATGAAATCATGGTTGGCAAAAGGAGTAATATTTTACCTCTGAAACAGTACTAAGAGCAGGTGCATATGTCCCTGTTTTCTTGCTTCCATCATCAGTGTTCCTTGTTATTTTGTTGCCATATGGCAAGGACAGCAAGATCTACTAAAAAATACCGCTATTAGTTTATCTTTCATAAAACTTGGTTACCCAGTTACCATTGGCCCACAACCAAACAAGAAATGCATGAAGTGTGGTTTTTGGACAGGTTTTTCTTAGTTATTAATTCTGCATTCTGTCAGTTTTCTCCTCTGGTAAACCTTTTCTCTAAGAAAACTTGTTGATCGATTGGAAAAAAGAAGATAAAAAAGGTGGATGAGGAATAATCCCTTGGCTGCCGTTACCTTAGCCTATGTGAGTCTCAACCCTTCATCTTATAAAGCATGCTCACCTAGGGAATACTATTTCTCCTTTGTGCAAATAAGGTTTTAAATACATCAAAAGATTTAGTCAAGATAAAAATTGTAACACTGGTGATAGCACAAGACAAAGCCAATACAGTGGGCTATTGACAACAGGCAGCCTGGTTTGCCTGAATGTTTACATGAGTGCTGCTCCATTGTCTTAAATAGCATAAATTAATGCTGCTGACTATGTCAGACACTGGCCTAAGGTGTGAACCTATCTCAATTAAAATACTCAACATAGTAACCAGCAAAACAGTGAATTCCTGTATGTCCCGTGATTGTACACATATTCCAATAGCAAAACAACTCCCACAGACTGCTTATAGAGGTGGGAGAGAATGGAATTTCACTTTGTGTGCCAGTCCAAATCATGGATTATTTTAAGACCATGCAGCACCAGCTTTGTAGCATTCCATGTTATCTATTAAGAAAAACATGTATGTTCTTGTTTAGAAAAAAAAAATCTTAATAGAGTTAAAACTGCAATACATCACTGAGGTTTTGGAAACAAAGCAGGCTGACTTCACCCTGAATTATTTCTCCTTGTTGAACCATAACTACAATAGAATTGTAGAGCCATAGAATGGTTTGGGTTGGAAGGGACTCTAAAGATCATCCAGTTTCAACCCCTCTGCCATGAACGCCTCTGCTATGGACACCTTCCACTAAGACCAGGTTACTCAAAGCCACATCCAACCTGGCCTTGAACATATTCTTGGATGGGGCATCCAGAACTTCTCTGGACAACCTGGTCCAGTGTCTTACCACCGTCACAGTAAAGAATTTCTCCCCAATATCTAATCTATTATAATCTAATCAACCGTCTTTCAGTTTAAATACCCCTTGTGCTATCACTACATATGCTTGGGAAAAGTACCTCTTCAGCTTTCTTGTAGGCCTCCTTTATGTACTGGAAGGCTGATTTAAGGTCTCCTCAGATAATTTGCTTCTCCAGGCTGAACCCCACCTCTCCTGTAGGCCTCCTTTAGGTACTGGAAGGCTGATTTAAGGTCTCCTCAGATAATTTGCTTCTCCAGGCTGAACCCCACCTCTCCCAGTCTGTTTTCATAGGAGAAGTGCTCCAGACCTCTGATCATCTTCATGGTGCTTCTCTGAACTTATTGTGACCAAGCCATGTCATTCCTGTGCTGGGGACTCCAGAGCTGGTCACAGAACTCCAGGCAGGGTCTCAGCAGAGCAGAGTAGAAGAGGAGAATCCCCTCCTTCACCCTGCTGGCCACACTGCCTTTGATGCAGCCCAGGATACATTTGGCTTTCTGGGCTTCTGTAGGACACTGACGGCTCATGTCAAGACTTTTGTCCACTAACACACCCACACCCTTCTCCTCAGACCTCCTGTTGATTCTTTCTCCACCCAACCTGTATTTTTGCTTGGGATTGCCCCAATCCAGTTGCAGGACCTTGAACTTGGCCTTGTTGAACTTCATGAGGTTCACACGGTCCCGCCTTTCAAGCCAGTCCAGGTCCCTTTGTGTGGCACCCCTTCCCTCCAACCTGCCAACTGCACCACACAGCTTGGTGTCATCAGCAAACTTTCTGAGGATGTACTCATTCCCACTGTCCATGTCACCAAAACAGATGTTAAACAGTGTTGGTGCCAGTGCCAATCCCTGAGAAATGCCACTTGTCACTGGTCTCCACTTGGACATCAAGCCATTGACTGCAACTCTGACCAATCAACCAATTCCTTATCCACTGAGTGGTCATCCATCAAATCCATATCTCTCCAGTTTAGTGTCAAGGATGTCAAGTGGGACAGTGCCAAATGCTTTGCAGAAGTTCAAGTAGATGATGTCAGTCAATCTTCCCTCAACCATCAACACTGCAATCACATCACAGAAGTCCATCAAATTTGTCAGGCATGATTTGCTCTCAGTTAAAGCCATGTTGACTGTCACCAAGTGTAAGGAGTTAAAGAGCACAGCTGCTTGTCTCCAACACTGTCAAGGCCACAGAAGGAACTTGTATAAGTCACCACAGTGGGCTTCAAGTAAGCACAGAAGGAGGAATTTTCAACAGGAAGGTGCTGATTCCATGCCTGGCAGAGGTGAGATCTGGTTAGCACATCCTGGTTAATGCGTCCAGACAAAACTTCTCCCTGTGGCAAACTGTGTGTCTTGGGGTGACTGTATAATTTCCCCACAATATTGTATTCCTATCATCAGCTGTCATTGTAGCTGAGCTTTCAGTACAGGGTTATGTTTCTACACGGAAGGAAGTGGATTTCCTCCCAACAGACTGTTTATAAATAAGGTGACTCCCCCAGAATCTTCCCTTCTTCCTAGCTGTGGTGGACAAGGTCGGCACAGCAGAGAGAAGGAGAGGTGTTTTTTTTTTCTTCTGTTTTTATTCCCTTGCCTTTTTGGCCAGTTTTTTCCCTTGTTTTTGCCTTTTTCTTCGTTTCTTTGAACCTGTGACATCTCCTGGGACTGGGGGCTGATTTTTCCCGGAGACGACCAGTGCACGGACCCCCCAGCTGTGGAGGCTTGGTGGTGGAGCCTGTGCCAAGACCTCAGCCTCAGGGACCATCCAACGGAAGGGACTCTGGGACTCTCTGCTGAGGTTTTCTCCCTTTTCGGGGGTTTATAATCTGACATTATTCATTCTCGGGGTTTTCCTGGTTTCTATTTTTGTTTTCTATCTGTGTTATGTATACATGCATATTGTGTGAATAAATAGGGTTTTTTTCTCACTTTCTCCTGAGAGATTTCTTCCCGAACCTGGTAGGGGAGGGGCTGGTGAAGGCTGCCTTCTATTTGGAAGGGGGTTTCTCCTAAATTTGTCTCAAACAAGGACACTGTGGAAAAGGAAGGAACTCTTCATACACATATCATCAGTCAAACAAAGATAACCCTAAATTATAGAACATATGGCATCTGCAACCACCAATGACCACTGAAGGCCCCCAAAATCTTAGAGGAAGCATACGTAGAAGGAAGACATGCCCATCCTTGCTTTGCATGCAATTGAAGGCATGTCCATCCTCATTTCACATGTAAATTAGGAATATACCTTCAGGCACACCCAGAACCTGAACTGTATAAAGGTGGTACCCTCAGAATAACGACTCCAGTACCTCCACTACCAAGAAGCCCAGGATGAAGAAACACTAACTGGATCCATGGATGGGAACAATTTTCTGCTTGATCCCTCTTTCTCTCTCCCTCTCTCTCCCTGTTCTTTTCTATTTCTTTCTATGTCTCTACCTCACATTCATTGTTAAATAAAATCTGTATTGCTGACTTCAGCATATGGTCTTGTTTGTACCCTAGTTCATCAGAGGCATCTCTCACTTCTCTGATTGTAACGACAATCCCCTCTTTATTTTTCATATATCTTAGTATAATCTTCAGGAAGATCTGCTCCATGGTCTTACCAGGAACAGAGGTGAGACTGATGGGCCTGTAGTTGTCCAGGTCTTCCTTTTTTCCCTTTTCAAAAATGGGGATTACATTTCCCCTTTTCCAGTCAGCGGGAACTTCACCTAATTGCTACAGCTTGTCAAATATGATGAATAATGGCTTAGCAATTTCACCTGTCAGATTCCTCGGAACCTCGGAACTCAGCAGATCCTGTGGACTTGGGAACCTTCAGGTGTTCTCAAATTTGATCTCCTACAGCATGTGGTTCTCCATTGTCCCAGTTCCCATCTTTGCCTTCTGCAACTTGGATCGTGAGGCTGGAGCACTTGGTGAAAACTGAGGGAAAAAATCATTGATTATGTCAGCCTTCTCCATGTCCCAGGTAACCAGGCCTCCCATTTCCTTCCAGAGAGGATGCAGAATTTCCCTAGTCTTCCTTTTATCACCAAGGTATGTATAGAAGCTTCTCTTACTGCCCTTGTTGTGCCTAGCCAGGTTTTATTTTATCAGGGCTTTAGCTTTCCTGCTTCATCTAGTCCTCAACTTTCTCACAATAAATATGTATCTGCTAGCTCTTGAAAGAAGTTTCTCTATATAAAATACCAGGCATCAGTATTATTCACAAATATCTACAACCATGAAAATCATTTGGCTTTAATTATTACAATTTTAGAGACATTGCAGTTCAAACTGATTGAAGTCACATGAGTGAGGCTAAGGAAACAAAAAAAGAACACCTAAGTCCTCCAATTTGTTCACAGTATAAATGCTTCTTTCCCTAAGTCTTTGATTCAGTATAATCAATAAGATCCAACTGACAGGAAATGATAAGTAAGAGATGCAAACAGGGTTTGACCTTTTAATTTCCTCTTCGGTGTATTTAATTATAATTTTAAGGTAAAATCCCCAAACACTTGCACACTTAATGAATTGTGCATGTGAAAAACAGCAGATTTGGTTGAGAATGTCTCAATACAGCCACTCCAGTATGAAAAGATGAGAGGTCTTCTAAACACTTCTCAGAAATATTTTCTACAGACTTTTACCAAATACTGTGCCAGCTCAGTTGGAGGGGTAAATGTCTTACAGAATACATTACACCAAGGACACCGCAATACCTGCTGTATCATGATATGGATCCTGGGTCCCTGTTGCAAAGGCAGGTGGAAAGTATGACATATATGAACATGCACTTGGAGCTGGGCCTCCAGGACACTTGGAATCTCCCTGCCTCATCAGAGTACTTCACAGTTTGTCCCTACTCCAGGAAAACTGGAGTACTGGAGGAAGTTTACTTACCCTCCCACTATTGTCTGCCTTAGAAGTCAAACTGATTTGTTTTGTTTTTTTTAGTAAAACTAGGAAAAAATTACTACCCTGCCACAGGAATTGTACAAATTGCAATCACTTTCTCCAAATGACAACAAAATCTTTCAGCAGACATTACAGAATGGAAATCGCCAGAATAGCCACCTCTAAAATGTAGTATTGCTATTCAGGGCAGGAATAGCAATGCCTATAAGAGCATGTTGATCTTGCCTTAGGTCTAGATCCTCCCTAAGAAAGGACAGTGGGCAGTGTTTGATGTTGCTCCATGTGGATGCTCCTTTGTTGTCTTCTCCCTGGTCAAGGTGACCACAGGCATCTCTATATCCCATCAGTTATCCAATGAGATTTTGCTATCCTCCCAGCATTATATTTTTGCTACTGGCTTTAGTGTCTTTTAGTGTGTTTGACTTCCCCAGAAAGTCCCTTTTCCTCTCAAACTCACCAGAGGTCCCCCAATTTCCACAGCCATACTAGAACAGAAATTTCCATAAAAGGTTTAAGCCCGGAAATCCTTATCATTGCTTTTGGTCCACTTGATCTCCATTACTGCCACTTGTGGCATGTGAAATAAAAACAGGCATCAAAATGTGGGAAAGAGTCCCCATCAGACTGGGAGGAAGAGAAAGTTCCTTCCTGTGCATGCAAATACCTCCTCCATGGCAATGTCTCTTTTCATTTAGGCATCTAGGCTCAGGTAGCTACCCAGAGAGCATGTAAAGCCCTGAAAAAATGACAGAAACCTCTAGGTTGTATTCAGGAGGATGTTGCCATCTCCTAAAAAAGATAGGTAAACAAGACTCAGGTTAAATTTACACTGCTCAGAGGTTAGATGATACTGCTGTATTGCACAGGATATACTTGCCTGAGAGCTGAGAAGTGAAATTAAACTATCATATAAAACAGGAAAGAGCAATTTATAGATTCTTGAAATACACAAAGTATTATAAGGTCTAAAAGTTAGTTTTGAGAGTAACATATAATACTATTTTTAAAAAAGCACTCAAATCAGAATGACATTTTTTGATACACATAGATTGATTGTCCTAAACCAAACGAACACACAGAACACTAAATAATATATTGTGGTTTAAATAATGTAAATAGGGCAGGAATTTATGTGGCTTTCTAAAATACATTTGATTCAGATGACTCAATAAAATATGGTTGCATAAAGACTGTCTTGAAAGTTACTCTAGTAAGAAAAAAGAAAGTGAGTTTGAGCAGCACAGCACAACAGACTTGCACGTGGGAGTACAATAGATTATGTCCTTGGCACCAGCCCTCATTTTACAGTACCACTGCCCCCCCTTCTCTTGTCTCCTGATCTTCTTTCTAGTTTTTTACATTTTTAACCTTTTCCTTTACTATTTACCTGTTACTGAATGGTTTTCATATCACCAGTAGATCTTTCACCTTCTTCAATAATTGTGTTACAGAGGGGAATCTATAATTTAATTTCTGCTTGGACTAGCATTGATCTTTTCTTTCCGCACACACATCTTCTTTCACAGATGGCAAGAGCCATAGGAACTAAGCTTTTGACTCTTGGTGTTTCTCGATAAGGAATTTTTACCAAACACTAATTCAGATTAGATATACAGGAAAAAGTTTCCTAATAAGTGATAAATGCAGAGGTTTAAATAAGATAATTATTTTATCTTGAAGTGACTGGAATTTTAGCTAGTGTTTACAGAAATATTAGAAGCTAAGAAATGAATTTGTTGGTTGTTATTTTATCCTGATTGTCTTAATTTACAAGGCCTGGAAATGGCTTGCTTAGAAATATACTACTTCAGTATTCCTAAGAGTTTTCTGACAAAATAAGATGGTTTTGAGTAGCATGCCAACATTTTTGTGCCTGCACCAACAAAATCTACTAAGAAAATATCTATGTACACTGCATGAAAGTTTTTCCCGGTGTAAAGTGGTTTTATTCTGGAAAGCATACTCTGTGGCATAGTAAATTTCTGTTGAAGAATCTTGTTTTGTCCTACAAAACTTTGGATTTAAATAGGATATGGACAAGAAAAAGACCACACAGGTCACTGGATCCAGACCCCATAATTATCTGTTGCCATACTACCACGTAGGTTTTCTCTCACCTCCCTTGTAATTCCAGAAGTCTTCTTTGGTCCAACTTCCATATTTCAGTACTGTCTTGTCACTGGCTATTTCTGAACTGCTGCTTTAATTTGTGCAAGGAGCACTTCTAGGTGCTCAAACTCAATCCTCTACATTACTAATTTGCTAAAAAATATCCTTGGCACCTGTTTAATGCAACCCACATAGTGCTCTCCATAAAGTTCTTTCACGTGTCCAGGGATTAATGACCATCATCAGATTTTTATAACTTTGCAGCATTTTATAATGAAAATATATTCAGTTGTAAAATACCAGCCACATTACAGCAGCTGAACTTAGTGCCAGAGAGCATCGCTGGTACATTCAATGTGCTGATTCTAAGAAATCCTTGTGCTGGACTGAAATTTTAGCTGATGCTAGTGCCTGACTAGCACTGAACTAGTTACTTAGGGCCCCACTGTAGCTAAAGAACATGAGATAGGAATCTGTAAAAGCTAACTCACCCCATCTTTCCTACACAATCACCTTAGGAAATGACAAATTTAACTTTAGAAGTACCTAATCTCTTTTCATTAACAACTGCGTAGATGACTAATTGTGTATATCTAATGAACTAATGCAAGTAGAGCTTTTCAGGTGCTCTTCTCTCTTCTGAAGCTGGTGGGCAAAAGGAAAAAAACCCCACCATATTGGATTTTTGATAAAGTTATTTGAAAACCAACACGGATCTCTAGAAATGTATAATGAAGACATGTATAATTAGAGACATGTAATGGTAAAAGGTATAGCTTTTGCATTATTCCAAAGATTGCTATTGTAGTACCACAGATATGTAAGATAAATACATAAAAACAGGTTTAGATACAATAATGGGTCTCTCAAGTGAAGCTTGTACTCACTCCATGTACCACGTGTGCTGTTTTGTTACTCTGCTTTATTTAGTCTGGCAATAAATCTTGGCATCCCCTTTGGCTGGAATAATCTAAGTCTTACATATCAATATTGCCTGTCCACCTGTAATTATTGGTATAACAGTACAAATTTGAAAAAATTCTTATTGCTACGAATAAGTCATCCATCTATTTTTATTTCCAAACATTAAATCTTGCTTTCCCTATTTCCCAGGAATACAATGAAGTTATTTAAATCAATAAAACAAGTAGGACACACACCGAGAGCCTAAAATAATTTAATCTGTGTTTTGAAAATATTTTGGACTGAGAGTAAGGAACAAGATATTCTACTTTTTGCTAAAAGCTGCATTTCATTTGGCATTGTGAGAAAGCTGGGGGAAAAAAAAACATGAAAAATATTCAGGTTGTTAAAATATAATTCTTATTTTCAAATCAGGTTTGGAAGAGGTTAGTTCATGTAGTTCCAAGAAAAAATAGAAAGGTTACCCTGAACATGTACCTAAAAGAGTACAAATAGTCTGAAAATCACATCTATACTGGTTTGTACAGTGCTGCCATCCACTGAACTGCAAGAAACTCACATTTGTCAATTTTCAACAGTTATGACATCTTTTTCTCCTGAAAAAGTTAAAAACCTTAAATTTCTTGAAGGGTCTTATCAATTTTATTTTCAGCACATAAACTTGCTATATCAAAGTGCTATATCAAAGAGACCGTTTGGTGGCATGAATGTTTGATTAGAAGCCTTTGGATGTTACCCTTGGAGATGCAAACTCTCAACAGCAGTCATGAAATATACATCGAGTAACCTAGAAGGCTTGAAAGATACAAAATGTGCTTTTAGTACTTGGGACCAAATGAAAAATATCACAGCTTTGCATTCTATCCAGTCACCAGTAAGTGGCACAGAGAGGTAGCCTCTGGGTGTATGGGTGAAGACAAAGAAGGATGAGGAAAAGTATAAGGAAAGGAAGAGCAGAGAAGAGGATGTGGTTGAGAAATGGCAAAATCTTCCTTAGGGAATATTTTCCTAAATCCTACTTTTTTTCTCTCCACCCTTACAGAAAAAAAAAGACATTGAGCCCACTGCTTCCCCTGAACCTACATTTCTGCCCTTTTTGTAAACATTGTTGTAGTCAGGTACTATTTGTAGAAGCAATGGCTCTACATTGCCCTAAGAAAGCAAGTGTGGGCAATGCAGTGCACACTTCCACCACGCTCAAGTCGCTGTGTTCCCATGGGAAATTCAGCTGTGCAAATGGATAGTGCTTTACCTATGCCAAAAGTCAATGGAGATTTAAATTTTCAGAGACTACATTCTGCATTGCTCGTAAATCATCATATCTATTCCAGTGAGTCGAAATGAACTCTTCAGGAATGCTAATGATGGAATTTTTAAACAGCACAGCCAGCAGCCTAACCTCCTTTCATGTGGACTTAGAAAAAGTCTCAGCATGAAAGACACAGAAAAAATCATTAAAGCCAGTTGACCAAATATTCCAAGTTGTCCCGGTGACATTTGCTTTCTGAATTGTGTTGATGATCTTTTAATGAAGTATTATTTATAATTTAATTGCTATTGATTTATCTCTCTGTTCAATTATTTTCATTACCTCCGATGTGTTTAAAATACAAAAAAGTAGTGTTACAGAAAACAGTGCAGAGTAAGATGCTACTTGCTCGTCAGTAAATACACACCTACCAGTTCTGTAAATGTTAAGGATCATGCTTGAGAAAACAAAAACAATTTGCCCTTTTCAAACCCAAAGTGTGTGTATGACCTCTGAGAATCTTCAGGTGCAATGGATGAAATTCATCTGCTTTCAGATATCTGAGGGTTAAAAACAGTCTGATTAATTGCTTACAGTTTTTCAATAACCAAAAAACGAGAGAAAATCTTAGGCCAGGATGAACCATCCTCTGCAGTCTGAGAAGCATTTCCCTAAAAATTATACAGAAGACCAAGGTGAAGAAAATTGATAGACAGCTCTATTAACTTCAGTAGGCATTTTTAAAATATCTGATACAGGGAAGAAAAGGGTTAAAAGGATGCTTAGTGGGAATTAGTTATTAAAACAATGTATATGGCTTGCTCAATACTTACCTTGCTTGCCAAGCAGAAAAGGAGGATGCAGGACCATTGATGAAGGGAAGCAACCATGACCAAAGGTCCTGCTTTCGGACCCTGAAACCAGCCCAAACCAGCCTTGAGACTCGGACTCAAGCCAGAGACTCAGGGAGCTTGCGCAAAGAAGCAAGGTAAAAAGTTCAACCTAGAGGAAGACTTCTTTCTTCATCTGAAGACCCTTGCCCACGACCACCAGGAGGCTGTGGGCATGCGCAGATTGATGCAAATGACTTTTGAAGTCATTATAATATGAAGCGAAGATAGGTTATGACTATGCATAGGCAGACTGTGTAACCTGTTGAATATGTAACCTGTAACCTGATAAATAGCTAGCCAAGTGCGGCAAACAGTGCGCATGCTTTGGAGGGTTACCCCCACGCGATCCAGCGCTTGGAATAAAACATACCTACTTTACAACTTACAGAGTTGTGGAGTTCTATCCGTGTATCATATCCACTTGTTAAATATGAGTCTTTCACAACCCTTGTTATAGTTTAAACTCTTGAGTTCAGAATAAATACTTAAAGCCTCAAAGCTTAATTATAGTATTGTTTAAATAGTGGAACTATAAACAAATGGATTTAGGTTCTTCTGTGCAAGTGTGTGCTTGCTCTTCATCCTGGATAACAAGAATAAGATTGAAGTAACAAATTCTGAAATAAACAGCACTTTTTGTACTGATTGGAAGCCTCAGACTCACGGTGCACTATCTGCACATTTGAGAAGAGCTGAAATACTAATATTCTTTATTATTAATTTGATTCAGTCCTATCTGAAGCTGCCTAAGTCAGGTAATTTTCTTCCATGAAGACAATTTTTTAAATTTTTATCTGTAGATTTGATCTGAAACAGAAATAACCACTTACCTTGAGAATAAAGGAAAAATAATTTCACACTCCAGATTCCCACTGTAATACCACCAATTAAAAGGAAGAAATTCTGAAAATAGATAATCAGGTACCAGATGCAGTATATGCTTTTCAGGCATTTTTGATAAAGGAATTGTTCACCTTGATATCACAGAAGACTGCTGAAAAAGTGTAAGTGTGATGGGACAAGTCATTGACTACCTGATCGATACCAGTTATTTTTAGACAGCATCTGACACTTATCGAGGCTTTTAGAGGGCATTATCACTCATTACTGTGGAGTTGTAGTGCTGTAACAAGAACCAACTTAGCCATAGTGACATTAGCTTACTAAAACACTTTAACAAATGCAAAAATCATGCCATAAAGATGTGTGGGGACAGAATCCATCTTATTTCTGGATGGGGATCCCAACAGCTGACTGTATTTGAAACTGAAGTGAACCTGACTGGGAATGAGTAGCAAAAAACTCATTGTGACAGGTCTAGAGGCCCCATTCATCCTTGGCATAGATTACTTAGGAAGAGGGTATTTCAAGGACCCAAACGAGCATCATTGGGCTTTTGGAACAGCTTCTGTGGAGAGAGAGGAAATTAGATATCTGAATACTTTGCCTGCTCTCACAGAGGACCCTGCTGCTGTGGGACTGTTGAGGGTCGAACAACAACTGATCTCTACCACAACAGTGCACCATCAACAGTAACATACCAACCAGGACTCCATGACCCCCATCCATGAAACGATTTGTGAACTGGAGAGCCAGGGAGTGGTCATCAAGACTCACTCACCTGGTAGTAGTCCCATATGGCCAGTGGGGAGTAGAGACTGACAGTGGACTGTCATGGCCTGAATGAAGTCACGCCACCACTGAGTGCTGCTGTGCTGGACATGCTGGAACTTCAGTATGAACTGGAGTCCAAGGCAGTAGAATGGTGCCACTATTGACATTGTCAATTCATTTTTCTCCATCCGTTTAGCAGCAGAGTACAGGCTACAGTTCACATTTACCTGGAGGGACATGCAGTACACCTGGAACTGACTGCCCCAGAGGTGGAAACACAACCCCACCCTGCCATGGACTGATTCAGGCTGCAGTGGAAACGGGTGAGGCTCAGAGGTGGTTGGCACTGAAGCACAGCTCCTCCTGGCACCCTGACTTCCAGTGGTGGGCTGTTCAAAGGGAAAGTCCCCTCTACACATCATGCCACTGACGCCACATGGAGCAACCGGACTGTTCTGATCACACAGTGAGCTCAAACAGGAAATCCTGATTGCTCAAGGATCTTGGAAGTCATCACAACTGGTCTGAAGGTGGAAATTTTGGATTATCATCAGAAGAGTAGGAGGGCCCACCATATAACCAGCTACCAGAAAATGAAAAATGATACACTCTCTTCACTGATGGCTCCTGCCATATCATAGGGATATATTGAAAACGGAAAGCTGCCTTATCAAGTCCTACATGGCAAATCATAGGAGCTATAGAGGCACAAGAAGGATAAGTCAGGTTGCCGACCTAAAAGCTATCCAGCTGGCTTTAGGTATCACTGAACAAGAGAACTGGCCAGCACTCTACATTGACTCCTGGATGATAGCAAACGCTTTGTGGGGGTGGCTAGATGGTTCAGAAAAGACTAATTTGTAGTACAGAGGAAAATCCATCTAGGATGCTGAATTGTGGCAAGACATCACTGCCTGGG
>VZRZ01008347.1:1281-27832 GCA_013398175.1 Climacteris rufus | reverse complement strand
AATTGTTCAGTTGGAAGGGATGTACAACAATCATCTAGTTCAACTGTCTGACCACTTCTTCACAGCTGACCAAAGTTTGAAGCATAAGCCCATAAACATAGGCTTGGGGCATCAACCACCTCTCTAGGAAAAGTTTCCAACATTTGACCACCCTTTCAGTAAAGAAATGCTTCCTAACATTTTGTCTGAACCTCCCCTGATGCAGGTTTGAACTGTTCTCACATGTCTTGTCACCACCCTCTCCATTTCCCTTCTTCAGGAGGCTGCAGAGAGCAAGTCCTCAGCCACTCCACATTGGACATGCCTTCAAGCCCTTTCACCAGCTGCATTGTCCTCCTCTGGACACATTCAAGGACCTTTACATCCGTCTTAAATGGAAGGGCCCAGAATTATGCACAGTGCTCCAGGTGAAGTCCCAGCAATGCTGAATACATTGGGATAATCCTCTTTTGCCCATCTGGTCCTACTGTGTTTGATGCATCAGAAGTTGTTGTGTGTATGTTCGAGATGGCCATGAAGACAGTTTCCCTCCAACAAAGTTTTTTTCTGTTGTTTCAAACTTCAAGTGTAATTTACAGTTTTCTGGTTGAACTTTTGATCTTAAAAGGATGAGAACTATTCCCCATATAACGGCTTCAGCAAATAAAAATAAAAGAGACTGTTGATTTCAGCTTTCAGTTAAATAGCAAATTAGACAAAAATTCTCTATCAAGGGGTAATATCCCAAATTTATACAGGCAGCAGATGCAGCATTTACATCAATAATATTCCTCAAACTGACAACAATGAAATAAAACCATAGGAGAAATACTCCAGCCCTGGAGACATTGAAAAGGACATTATCTGACAAAGCATTAGAAACAAACTGAACATATGTGATTTTAACACCTTCACCATTAGAACCAAATAAACTGTTACAGGCTGCATACTTTGCTTTTGATTTTACCCTTTCATTTTTAAGGGAATTAAATGCTAGGAACTTCAGAGCTGTGACAATAAGTCACATGTAGAGCTTTGTTGACCATTAGAGTACTTCCTGCTGTAATTGGCTCATTATGTCTTTGGCAGGAGTACTACAGTGATTTCAGGAAGAAAAAATGTCAGTCATTTGCAATAATTCTTCACACATTTACAGAAAAAAACATCAAATACAATTATTTACAAAATGTTGTGATATGAGGAACTGTGATGCAAGGATAGAACCGGCCAACTCTTTTCTGATGGAAAACAGAACGTCTATTCAGGCTACCTTAAGCTCTTTTTCAATTTACCATATTTTCTTTTCCCAGTACAAAACTGGAAGAAAAAAATGTGACAATAATATTGTATCAGTTTTTTTTCTTAATGATACTTAATTAAAACAAAGCCAACCTTCTTATCTAAATAAGAAAAAAATCAGGGTTTTGTTGAGCAAAATGTGTTCAATTGAGAGGTCTCTCCTTTTGGTTTCTTTTTATCAAGGGGAATTAAACTCTAAATAACTAATGCAAAAATATTTCTGAATGCACACCTAGACCTGTACAATTACACACTCATTTGTGCCTAGAATACCTCAGGAATATGCTTAATGGGACATTTGATCTTACCAAAGACTTGCAGATTTTAAATGGCAGTGTTCATTCAGTTGCAACTGAATTATGTTTAAAGGAAAGACATGAAACAAGATTTTACTCACTGAGAAGATAGCAAGGAACTTCCCAGTGCAATAACTTGATTTTTCTGGGTTTTTGCTGCTCTGATCCACTTCATAGCTGAATTAAACAGCAATAGTTGATTTGATTTGATTTGATTTGAGGAGATATGAGGAGATGCTATGTACCCCTTGAAGGTTAACAACATTTAGGGCTACTAGAAAGGTAGCTCACCTACCTTCACAGAGATTTTTTTGCATGCTCCTTAGAAACAGCCTTTAGCTCCTTAGAAACAAACTGTTCTCAGTAGCCTATTTCTGAAGTCAGTCAAGTAACAAACAGTAATCTTTACTATCTGATCAGTGTTATTGCATGCCTATTTTTCTTTTTGTTTTAATTATCAACTTAGAGTTTTTAAGGTTAGTCTACAACAAGTTTGCTCATGTGATGGGTTACAGTCCAGGTCTGAAAAAGGAGTATATGATGAATTTTGCTAAACTTTAAGATTGTCCTCAATTTTAGCTTCTCCATTTTGGCACAATACTCTGTATCTGCTCCTTCGGAGAGCAGCTGCTGCATGCTGCATTTTTTCAATTCAGAAGGGATGTTCAGCATCTGGCTGTCCCAGAAGAAGATGAGTTGGCCTTCTGCTTCCTACTGAACAGACCTCAACAATATTACCCAGCAGATCTGGACGAAAATTAACCACTGAGCTCCAAGCTAAAGTTTATGGAAAGAATCCCAGAAAGTGCTGATGAGGTTGCACTGAGGCATAACATCATGGCACTCTCTACAGAACATTAAGGTTTATTATCTCCTAAGTGCATGTTGAACTCTACTTGCTTACTTCAGAAGTTCCATTTAAGCAGACACAAGTTTATTCTTAAATTCTAAGCTAAAGATATTTCTTAAACTTGACTTTGGGAGAAATTGCCTTATTCACAAAATCCATAGAAGTCTCATCATCAAAGCAATACAAGCAATAATGTCATTAATTAATAATGGGAATCATGTGAAGAAAAATGTTTGAAATGCCCAGCCTAAGACTTTGCAAATCTTAATTGCACCATACCTGAGAAAGAGTGAAAAGACCATAGGTAAAATGGGGTCAGAAGTACGTGAATTTTGCCCCACAAATTTTTGTAGTGACTTTCACCACTTTCACATTCTAGCAGGCCTTCATTTCACACTACCCAGCATAGAGTGGAAGTATTTTGTGAGTGCCACCAGAACAACTGTCTGAAGTTAATGTGTAGAAACACAAAAGAACAGTAAGGAAGTTATTTTCTCTGTTCCAAAGGTCCCCTGAGCTTAGCTTCCTGCTCCTTCCTTCTCGTGTGTACATCCCTACAGACATCATCCAAGTAAAGCCAACAGAATGTTTCTTCTGGAAGTAAGAGAAACAGTGTTTTACCTCTGTGTCTTAGCTGGAGAAAATCCCAAAATAAGAGGTAATTCAAAAGAGGAAATAATAGTATTCATCAGACAGAATAATCTGTCTCTGGTTTAATACAAAGTTGCCATTGATGTGACTATTAGGTGTTGAAAAGATGTCCCACAAAGAACCACAGACCTGTACTACCATTCAAATATTTAGACCTAGAAATATTCACATATTCTTATCAGTTTTCAGTAGAAAAGTCCTGATAAACCCTTGTGTTGTGATGTCTATAGTTTACCTCTTCCCTACAGAAATATAAAGAGCAATAAACATATGGGAATCCATAGTGTAACTATAAGAGGTGGTTTTTTTACTCCCAGGTGTTAAATTATTCAACATAAATCTCACTAAAATTTCTCACGATAATACCTTTCCAATCCAGCTTTGTCTGTTTCCTGAATCCCATATTTTTGAAACAATCTTTCAATAGTTAATCTTTAGAACACTTTGAGGACCTGAAATATTTTTAGAATGCAAATTAATTACACATTTACAATAGAAATGTTCTGGAGCTCTGATACATGTAATTAGGGATAGCCTTTGCACAATACTTTTATCCAGGATGTGGCTTTATCTTTGAGTTTCTGCAAGGCTGATTATTAAAAAAATATTGTACATTTATTAATGAGTCTCATATTGGGCTGAATTCAAACACGTACTAAGAATGGCATTAATGTTTTGAACTTTATCCTCCTGAATCCTTCATTCCTGAAAAATACCTGCTGGCAGCAAATACACTCCACTTAAAGAAACTAGATTTGACCTTGCAGTACCCTGCAAATGTACCAGAGGTGCTTTCTTTCTCTTCCTCAATTAAACAAAGCTCCAAGCACTTGCTGTCACCTCTGTTTGTTACTGGTTAAAGTGTTCTTGCTGCATGAAGATTCACATCTGTGACAGCAGCTGAAAAAATGTTTTATTTTTATCTCCCTGTGCCCATAAGTCCTTCAATTAATACTATGAATTAAACAGGTCCCTAAACTACCTTTTCCATAACAGTTTTTTCCCCTCAGAGCACAGGTGCCTTATCTCTTGTAGAGGGGATTTTTCCTGACTCCAGGGTCACATCAAACATTTTGCAGTTTTTAAATAAACTTCTCTTGTTCTTTGTGTGAAACCTAGCAAATGGTGTTAACATATTAACCAGATTTTTCTCCTACAGGTCAAAGTATGAAAGTCTATCTGTCTAGTTTCATTGCCTGCTTATTTGTAATAAATGAAATACATAAAACCTTTTACTTACATTAGCCCCTATGTTTTGTGTGGGCATCTTGCAGCAATAGGCACTCTCTGTTCTGTACAAAGTCCAGACTGTCTAGACAAAATGATGGTAGAAATCCTTCTCGTCAGTAAACTTTGCAGATATTTATGGATGCACTTTAAGCCCACATTTAATGGCACTGTCCTTGTCACATATTTAACATACACAATGTAATGCCAGTCTATGAGATGACCAAATGCATTTCAGCTTTGTGGCATTATTAAGACATAATTCTATTTTGCAATCCTCTTGCAGATAGCTGGCCTAGGCCTTTCTCAGGACCAAAGAACAGAAGTTCATGCACTTGCCAGGTCAGAAATGCCCTGTTCGTCATGTGATCCAGGAGCTGCACACGTGTGCTCATCCTGTGACCTGTTATACACCTGTCAGGCAACAAAGATGCCATGTTGAAATGTGCTCTGGAAAGATGGTGGGTATTGGACTACAGATTTGATTGCTCTGTGTTTCAGGCTGAAGGTAGCTGATCTTTAAGTTGAGTGCCTAGCTGAACTACTAAACTTAAATAGTTCAAAGTCTCACTGAAACGTTCCAATGTGACTGTATTCCTTAACCATTAACATGTGCCCAGTATACTTTTGGTTTATTTCACCTTACAACACTACCAGAAAGGACTATCTGAGCATGTTTCAGGGGATAGCTTGAAACACAAACCCTCCCCAGTAAGCTGAATAAACCAGGTGATCCTGTTATCAGGGGATATAATTTAGATGAAGAGATATGTGATACACAATGCTGCTTGCCCTCACAACCAAAGAATAAAGTTCGGCCTGCATGATCTGCTAGTATAGAAGAAGCCTGTGATACTAAACACTTAAATGGGAATGAGCTGCTATTGCATAAATCAGATTAAAGATTTGTCTTTCTTTTTTTCTAAGTACATATTGTAGCTTTTAATAGAAGCAATTGTCCTAATAAATATTTATAAATCTTAATCTTACTTTAAATGAGAACTGGGACAGTTGTGGCACCACTGCAACAAACTCTTCACAGACAACTAGCTAGACCTCCACTGACCATGAACAGTTTCCAATATAATAGCCTTTAGTAATATTATATGGAATTTCTGCTAACAATCCTTCCTACATAGACTAGTGCTTGTCAGCTCTAAGCTTTTTAACCCCCCAAAATTTTACCTATGTCTGACCCTGGCCATTTTATATCAGCAAAAAGTAGCATCTGACAGAAGATAGTGAGAAAAAAACAAACCTGCAAGGACACTTTCATTGTAAATTATTAACTTCAGTATCTCAGTGTAATTGATTATGCAACATCAATTAAGGTAGTTTAGATTATGCTAAATGCTGTGAAAAGGTGACGAAAGTCAGGAGTTTTTCTAAAGGCACTGTTGTATGACTTCAGAATCCAAGAGCATCTAGCAAACTGAACCTGCAAAAAAATGCAAAAATAGCACAAAAGATACTGTCACTTACAGTGACTAACTGTAGTAAGTGGAATGACAGCCTGTCTCATGTTTGGCTAAACACCCTCCCTGAGTGTTATCTAAGGCTAAAGCTGGATCTCTGTCCACCTGATGCTGCAAAGGGCACTGATGGGGCTGGTGAGTGATGAAACAAATCTTTGAGTTAATCACATATGGAAAAAGTGTGCCTTAAATATTTATAGTTACTGAAGCCTATCTTCCTACAGGTGATTTTTTAAAATTTAAAATCTGAAATTTATGTACATTTCCCCCACATCTGTACTCTCACAATTCTCCTCTTCCTCCTAAATCCCAGTTGATTCCAGCTATGCCCATGGTGACTGACTTGCCACATGAATATGCTGAATGACTAACCTGCAAACCACTAAAGAAATATCAGTTGTGTTCAGACTTAAGCCTTTTTCTCATCAGAGACACTAATTTTATCTCTCTCATTTCCCTGCTATCATTTTTCATCAAAGTTTTTGGGACTAGAATAACTCATTAAATATGACTGAAATTAAACTTTAGATTTAAAATCTACTGCAGTGAGGGAAGTAACAGACAGAGAAGTCCCATAATAATCTTTCTTTTGGAAAACAACCTAGAATATTCTTTTTCCTGCATGCCCAGGAGGGATAAATTCCATTTTCTTTTCTTGGCAGGAAATCTGAAGTGCTGGAACAGATTGCTGTTGAAAAGCCATGAAATTGATTCTCAATCAGCTCTACTGCTGGATCATTTTAGCTATAGTTCTGGTATTTAAAAAGTCATCAGGAGGATATGTTTTGGCACTAAGTCATGTGGACATGATGACCTGAAATGGCATTGCATGGTCTTTTCAGGATTGGTACAATTGCACTACGTTTCACAGAAGAAATGCCTCATTGCACATCATATTTATTTAAATTTCGGTAGAATGTAACCACTATCAGCAGGAGTCTATACAAATTATTTCCAAAATCCTGTTTACAGTACAGTGCTTGGGATGATTACTATCATTGACATTTCAATATTCAGTATCTGGTATGAAAGTTATGTGGGTTCTCAGAAATCAGGATCTCTTCCTCAGTATTGTCTCTCTCTCATAGATGGCCTAAAAGAAAGAGACTAAGAGAAGTGTGCTTTAATTCTTGACATCAGTCTCTAGGCAACAAAAAGCTGAATTATGGCTATTGAAAAGCATATTATCATAAAAGGCTTAAATTTTACAAACCACATAAATACCATGTGTATACATACAGGTGTATCATCTATACTCAGTATACACAGATGTATGTATATATATGAGTATGTACACATGTATAAATTGTGTGTATGTATAGATAGATACGTACATAAAGGTACACATGGTAGTGTGATTCTCATATAAAAATGTATCTATATACATATAGGTACAATATGTATATTATATGCATAAGGTGCATATACCGGAACAGATATTATTTCATGTGGCTCCCATTATATGTGTGCATACATAGAGAGATATGTGTGCATGTGTGTGTGTGTGTATATATATGTATATGTATGCAGGTATGTACCTATATTTGCATGAAAACATACCTATAGATGATTGTTAAGTCTACCATGCTTGGAGTACATACATTCAGACCTCAAAGAAGAAAGATCATATAGTCCTGAAGTTTTTTTAGCCAAGCCATTGCAGACTGATATCTAATCTGTTTCAGTTTCTTGCAATGTCTCTATCACACCACCTCTAAACTACCAAAGAGTGTTTTGAGTCATATTTTCCCTGCTGTATATGAGCATGGCTGTAAATAAGAGCAAAGGCAGCAATCCTGGCACTGGTAGGTGGTAATATCCTGGCTTGAAGTCAGAGCACATCCAGCATGGCCTAAAGTTTGTTCTTTGTTTGGGGATACAAAGGGATTAACTGGGAGATGCCATCCATCTCATTTAAGAACTCTGAGGGTTCTCTGACTTCTCCTCCACTTGAAAAGGCAAACATTTCTCCTGCCTGACTGTTATCACCCAATTCAACTAAAATAAATTTTCCTTCACAAGAGGGTAAGTGGGAGAGTTGGTGGTTTGCACGAACTGACTCACTGCTCCTGTGGAGAAATCCCACATGAAATATTCAGGGAAATAAGAAACACGAAAGAGAACAGTCAGAAAAGTGAGGTCTTTAGGGATATCTGTAGATGGAGGAAAGCAACACTTTTTGCTGCTCCCCAGTATTTAGTATCTTTACTATTTTAGTATCTCTATCTTTAACAAACTGCTTTATTTCCTAATAAAACAATAACAGATTTATTCTCAGTTTCCACAAAAACATCTATCCCTCCATATTCTTGCCCTTTCACTACAGCACAGGAAGATAAGGCAATAAAGCCTGTATGGAGGACTAATAAATTACAGCTGTTTCAATCTAAATATTAAGGTCCAAGGCAGCCTAATAGATAAGGAATGATCCTACCATCACTCTCAAACTCTTAATGTAAAGGGCATTTCGTCTAAACATCCTTAAGATATTTTTAACTCATTTACAGAAAGGTGGACAGTCTTTCATTACTTCCATCAAAACTTCAGTGTTCCTTCAGAATGTATCCAGTTTCATGAGGAGCATCTCTGCATGGGCTTCTTAGATAAGTTCAGATTTCAGCTGAGAGGCCAAGCTGAAAGAACCAGTGCAGTGCCCTCTTAAAATTATCAGAGAGATGCCTCTGCCCAAATTAAGGTTCAAATGAGACCATATGCTGAAGTCAATAGTATGGATTTTTATTTAACAGTAAATGTGACGTAGAGAGGGAGAGAGAGAAAAAAATAGGAAAAGAGAGTGGGAGGAGAGAATGAGAGTGACAGAGAGACAGATCAAGTAGAAAAAATATCACCATGCCATGGATCCTGATGGCATCTGTAGGTCTTCTTCTTCTGGTCTTCTTGGTGGTGGGGGTCCCAATCCTGTCAAAGTAATGGTCATGATCCGTTGGGAGTGGGAGAAGTCCATGAAACACAGAGTCCACTGTATTTATATTTGTTCAAGTTCAAGTGGGAACACCCAGGTACCCAGTAATACTTTGGATCATGGAACACTGTGGGAGTCTGATGGTTTATGACACCTTCTAAGACAGCTGCCTTTTACATCAGCAAAGCTGGGTCAGTTATGGACCATTTTGGCCCATCAGCAGAGATGAATACCTTCAGGCTACATGTGAGTATGCCGGTATTTTCCCAGAGGTGAGTTGTCACAGCTGAGCCACTTGTATAAGGACCTTGGCATGATAAAAAGCACTATCCAGCCTCAAAGGATTAGCCTCTTATCAGCCTCTTCCTTTATCTTGTTCAACATCCAACAATAGCCTCTGGTGTTTGAGCAATTAACCAGTCACAGTCCAGTCTCTTACCCAGTGAAGATGCAGAATGGGGAATAAGAAAGTGCTACAGAGCCCAGAGGTCTAATGAATATGTAATTATTTACTGAGAGCAGATCAGCCCAATTAGGCAAAACAAAGAGAGCTCTCCAGCCTGGACCTTTGATCACTCTACTGAGACATAAAAGATTGCTCTAGCTTCCACTCTGCCTGGTTGGAAACAAGAGTCAAGCCTCCATGTGTGAAGGTGGGATCCATTTTTCCAGCCAGACTACATGGGCCAGCACTGGTCATACCTCAAACTGTCAACTTGACTATTTACAGCTTACCAGGTAAAATCAAAAGTTTAAATGCTACCTGAATGCCAAGAGGCACCAATCCCAGACAGGAAATAATAGACTAAATTAGCAATAGGAATATCAGGTTTTGTTACAGTGGCAAGGGCAGGAAGGCCGACTTCAGGACTCAGGGCCGGCTAAGAGCCTGAGCAGCTGAGGCAGCCCTCATCCCACTGGGAATGCTGGGCCATGACTCAACCTGGCCCATGGCAGCTGCTTTTCAATGCAGGCTCTAATGGCTGAGTTACAGCCCCCACAGCATCACAGCCCTTCCCCAGCCAGCCACAGGGTCCACCTGCGAGCCCATGGCCTGGCCTCAGCCCTGTTGTCCCAGATATGGTTTTGTCTGGTGTGCAAGAAGCCAATTCACACATGGAGTCAAGATGTTTTTTATGTCTGCACACCTCCTCAGCATATTAACTACCTGCTTTTACACACTTCAAAAGTGAAAGATCAACATTTCCCATATAGGCAACAATCTAAAGATAGAGCAATGGGTTATACATTCCTTCAGCTCCATTTTACCATGCATAGTCTGTGGAAAAGGGGCTTATATGAGTAAGGGGTGATTGTAGCAGGGTGGGTATTTCACTGTGTCAAAGACTAAGGGTCAGCACAAAGTTCAAGTAAAACTCTTCTCTGGCTTCAGCTGTAGCTCGTTATGATGTCCTCTCCTTGCTGGATTGGATTTATAGTGTCATCTTGCTCTTGCTCCTCATGTCGTAGCTCCTGGTTTTGACTGGGTATCCAGAGATCAACTAAATTATTTGTACAAAAACCCCAGGGAGGGGCCAGGGCCCCTAGGACTGGGGATGCCCCCAGTGCCCCCCTCACTGCCCTGCTCTGGAGAGCAGTAACACCTTTCAGGGAAGATGTGATGGTCTTCAGACAGCTGAGCACCTGCAGGTTATCATGGCCCCTTGCACCCACGCCCCCACTTCTGCACACTGCTGTTGCCTAGGGCAGGGGAGGACACAAAGACAGGGGCCCTCTCACAAGGCCACTTCAGACGGTGGGCAATGGCTAAAAGCTGATCTATTTGATTTTCACTTGTAAGTCAGTGGGCCTGTGCCCTGAAGGGTTGTCAGGCTGGTGCTGCTTAGCCCTTTGCTAAGGCACAGTGTGTTTGCGTCGTTTGTACACGGCTTATGTCACACGTAATCTGGGAAAAATCTGCACAGAGCCACTGCCCCCTCTCAAATAAGCACTCAAGGAAGCACTTGTAAGGCATAAGGCCAGATCCATTGGCTGGCAAACCGCTTCCAAGACTGCTAGCAAGAGTCACAACCACTCAGCAGAGCAGTGGCCCTGGCACCTTGTGGCTCCCGGCGAGGGCTGCGTGTGGCAACGTGCAGGGCAGGGACCTCAGCAGCCACACTCAGGGGTGTGTTCTCAGGGTGCCCAGGGCTGCCAGAGCAGCAAAGCCCCAGCTTTGGTGGGAAGATTATCTGCCTCTAACAGGACAGGGTCCAGGAGCAGGGAAAGATTTCTCAGGCTTTTGGCCACCTAAGGAGACATGGTTATTTGCATTGAAATATGGAAAAGGGAATAGCCTGTGATAATCCACATACTGCATCAGAACAGGGATTGCATCCTGATGTGTGCATTTAGTTGAGATAATAATGAAATAAAGTGAAAAGTACAAAATCAGGGAAAAAAGCGATTGTTTATTATAATCATGCTTTTATTTGAGAGTCATTTGAAATTCATAGCTATGAAATATATTTCTTTTAAAGATCATCGTAAAATGCTACTTGACCCTTGACCTCTTAGTCTCTGAGTTGTTATTATGCTGGCTTTTTAGTGTCAACTGTCTCCCAGGTGTCACCTGCTTCCCTTCAAAAGCAACAAAGAAATTTACGTGTTTCTTGTAAAATCCCATTGTGTCCCAGAAGGTAAATGAATCATTGTTCATAACCATTATTTGGCTCAAAGGTGAGGAAAACCCACAGATCTCTAAATCCTCTCCCTGCAGTCTTGCCTTGTTCCTGTCTGCCATCTTGTGGCCCTAAAAGTTTAATTCCTCTCTAGCTAAAGCCATCACCCCAGTCCTACATGCAGCAAAGCACTAAGTCATTGCCCATCCTGCGTTTATGAGCTTAATCCCTCCCTATGTTCAGAGTCACAAGGATGTCCACAGTCATCTTGTGTTGCTGCCCAGGAAAGTGGTGGAATAACTGTGGCTGTACAGGGCCTCTCTTGAGAAATTCTTCTTTCTCATGCAAACTATGAAAACAATAAGACAATGGTGGAAACACCAACTGTTTTTCCTGATCTGTTTTGATTCAAGACAGAGTGTGTTTGGAATTGGGTGTTGTAAGACTTCAGCCAATCACCCCGGGGGGGGTGGATGACCACTGTCCTATCACCTAATGGGTTCTTACCATATATAAAGGGAAAATACAACAATAAACCTTCTGCTGCTGCTTCTCACTGCACTAGGTCGTGTGCTCCGTTCCAGGTAAAACAGTGACAGAATCACCATCTCTGAAAGTATTTAAAAGATGTGTAGATGTAGCACTTAGGGACATGGCTTAGAGGTGAACTTGGCAGTGTTAAGTTAATGGTTGAACTGGGTGCTCATATAGGTCTTTTCTAGTCTAAATGATTCTATGATTATGTGTTAAGTACACATACCCTGGTAACAGGGACTCCATCCATTTCCAGAATTTGGTGACAAGTCAGAAATAAAATGTTCCTGTCAACAAGTTGGAAGATGTTCAGACTGAGAACACGAGACTAGACTGGATTAGAAATATGTTTCATGGACAATGCACAAAACCAGAAACTAAATCTTGTCTGAAATAACTGAATGTTTTGTTCCTTCTGTAATTATTTCTAAAGGGAATGATAAAGCAATATAGAGGTGGGAGGGATAACATCTAGTGAGGAGGAACCAGAAGTCACAAGCAGACTTGGAAACACTGAATGAGGGTCAGCAGTAATGGGAAAGAGCTCTGGTAGAAGACATGAGTAGACCCTACCCAAGGCTTCACAGCAAGTAAAACAAAACTGAACTTGCTGCTTCAGAAATGAGGGCACGCCACAGCTATCATGGAGAACAAAAAGACACATGAAAAGGGCTGGAGCAGCAACAAAGAGCTCTGTCCCACTTTCAGAGGAGAGTCTTTAAAGTCACACCAGACATCACTGTAGTGGTTGGGACTGTACAATAATGTGCTCAGCCATGCATAGAGGCTGCCTGTCCTCAAACACACCACAGCTACGATGCCACAGGCTGGCACTGGCTCAGCCACAGGAGGTATTGGACATCAGCAGAAGATATGGCTCTACAAACAGTTTACTGCATCCAGCAGCATGCAATCCTACACACTAGTCTGTTTTATCCCGCCTAGAGACATTTGAGATCCCTGGAGAGCTTTCGGTATCAGATCCACAGGTCTTGCTTTCTTGTTAGCAACGGGAGCTTGCACCATCCACACAGGCCAGTGTCAGCAAAAGTTATTGAAGCAATCCTTTTCCTTGGCAGGGCAGGCAAAGACTGAGCACAACTTGTGTCTATAGGGACTGGATTCATGCAGACAGTGCACTGAAACCAGAAAAATACAAGTTGAATGCTTTAAAGATTAACATTCTGTTGAAAAAAGGCAAGGAAGAGAAAATCGCTTAAAGACTTTGAAGTGAATTTAATAGCTCCAACATTTACACTCATCCTACATGATAGAATGTCTATCAGAACAAAATATTACTAATATTATAAAATAAGGCACTTGGAAGTTAGGAAAGGCCAGCATTAAAACATAATGAAATAATTACTAATTATATGATGGCCTACTTACTTCTGAGGGATATCCATGACACTCATCATTCAGGCCCTTTATTAACGGGAGGAAAAGTTTTTCCTTAGATCAGTCTTCCCTTGCTTTTCTGTAAGGCAAAGACTGTTCAATATTTTAAAAATATTTCTGCAGACTAACAAGCTCACAGCAGCTTTAATTTATAAAAGCAATGAATGATCATTATGTAGTATATTTTTAGCCTTGTTTCTGTGGACAGATGTATTTTTTTAATTAAATATCTTCATGGACTGTGGTTCAATATTTTCTCATATTTTGTGGCCTTCCAGACTGAATTAATTTCATGCTAAAAGGTAGTTTTGTATATTATTCTTGCCTTATACTACAGAATGAGATAAAATGATGTGATGATGTAAGTAGATATGTCTTCTTTATCTCTATCCCAGAGTGGTGCTCAGCTAATTACTTAAATGAAGCTTTCTGCAAGTAGTCCCTACTCCCATGCTCTTCTTAACATGTAATTTTGTGTGAATTCACTCACAGCACTGCAGAACAATTCCGACTGGAAGGTACCTCATGAAGTTTCTAGTCTGACCTCCTGCTCAAAACTGTGTTATGCTAATATTAACCAGTATTAAAGCTGTAAATACGTAAATAGGTTCCTTAGAAGCCATTCCTGAAGCTCCTTTTGACATGTATTCAATGTTCACATTTGCATGAGCCACTGGAAAGTGTTACACTATCCTGCCTCTGGATGTCAGCATTTGCCCTCATTTGGAGACATTTACAAACTGTCCTTAAAATCACTTGTCTCTTAGGAACCGTAAAGCCAGACAGATTCCAGTTCTCATTCTGAATTCATCTGGACAGTTTGATCTGTTTTATGAACATTTACAAGAAAGCTGGAATAATCATCCTGAGTCAGAAAATTATATTCTCTGTGTCAGTGATGAGGGATTTCTTTTTCCAGCTTTCACTTCTAAGATGTAAAGGAAAGGGAGATTCAATCCTGAATTCACCTTTTTTTCCCCTGACATTCAGATTGCAAGCCTTGAGCAAGAAACAAGAAATGAGAATAGAACAGGTTCAATCACCTCCCATGGTACCCATTTACAGATGATACACTATCAGATGAGCAAAAGTTATACACAGCTTCTTATTCCAAGCTAAAGCTTACCTCTTAGATAAGATCTGCATGAGGCTGCATTATTCATTGATTCTTTATTGATATGAGGCCAGGTAGAGGGGACAAAAACTATAGAAAAGCCAGTTTGCTCTTCACCAATGTTGTCAGAGTTACGGCCATCTTGTGGAGGAAGAGCAGGAGAGTAAAGAGGAAAGAGAACAGTGATTATTTAAACAGAAGGACCATGATGCCTATCCAATGCAGCAAACTTTCAGTCTCTCTCCTGGTGCACACCAGTAAGCTCTCAAACCCTGTAGCTTCTCTAGTCTCAGTCATAGAAGGCTGTCCATAACACTCAACTCTCAGAGACACCCAAAAGATTTGACAGAACTCAACACCTCATGGGACCAATTGTCTGCTTTTCTGTAGCTCCTAACATGTGAGCTCAGAGGCATTATCAGTAAAATTTATCTAGATCTCAGTAATTGGGTATAAGCATGTCTAGTGGAAGTCTGTTTACCTAGAAGATTTTGCTTGTTATTTTGACACAGACACATAGAATCATAGAATATTGGAAGGGACCCATAAGGACCACCAATTCCCTACTCCTTGCAGGGCTAGCTAAAACTAAAAATATGACTAAGAGCATCCTCCAAACAGTCCTTGAACTCTGGCAGGCTTGGTGCCATAGCCCCTGGGTAGGCTGTTCCAGTGATCCATCACTTTCTTAGTGGAGAATCTTTTCCTAATGTCCAATCTGAACCTGCTTGGACACAGCTTCATTCCATTTCCTTGTGTCCTATTGCTGGTCACCAGAGAGAGATCAGCACCTCCCGCTCCACTACCCTCCTTGAGGAAATTGCAGACTGTCATAAGGTCACCCCTCAGCCTTCCTTTCATCAAGCTGCACCGAGTGACCTCAGCTGCTGCTTGTAAATCTTGCCTTTGAGGACTTTCACTGCCTTGGTGACCCTGCTCCGGACACACTCTAAAGCTTTGTACCATGGAGCCCCAAACCACACACAGCACTCAAGGTGAGGACACACCAGGGAGACAATCACCTTCCTTGACCAGCTGGCAATGCTGTGCTTGAATCCAACAGTATAATATATAATCCAATAATCTGCAATGTAAAAAAAACCCAACCAAAAAGAAAAAAAACTCTGTAAGGAAGTTGTTAAAATTGAATTTTCTCACAAAATAGAAGTGATAATTCATGCATGCAAACCAGAATGTCATGTCCCATGTGGATTTATATTCATGCCATCATACATTAACAAATCCAATCTGACAAACATAGAATATTGTTAGAATGCTGACCTCTGAAGCATGACATACAGTTTTATGCTGGAGTTAAAGACATTTATTTCACATTTTATTCATTGCATTGGGATGTGAGCTAAGACAATAAATGCCTTAGAAAGAGTGAACATTCAAAAGCCCCTGTTATCTTGTGTATTGAAAGACACTTGTTTTCAGATCAGATTTAATGCATGACCCTTACTGAATAACTCAGTCAGACATAGTTGTTTAGTCTACATAAATCTGCCAGAAGCAAGATTCAAATTTAAAAAAATAAAAAAAACAACACCAGAACCCTGAAATTTATATAAGAGGAAATCCCTACCAGGCTAAATGTAGTCTGATTTAACCTAAGGATTGTGGAGGAATATTATTATAGCCCAATTTGCCCCCTGTCAATCACTCATTAAGCTGGTTTGGATTTACAGATGCTTTTATAACTCCCAAGTGTAAGGAAATGGTGCAAATGTTCCCATATTAAGATCAACTGTGAAGATACTTTCCCACTGCGCAGTTTTCGCTGACTTTTTGAACAAAATTAGAGATCACTCAAGAAAAATGGGTGTAAAGAAGCCCATAGAACAAGATTAGGTACTAAAAGAGCTGCCATTTGCTATTGTCAGGCCACTCTAGGTCACAGAAATTACGTGAAATCCCCAGTCACTGTAAAAAGAAGGCAAATGTAGCACCCATCTTCAAAGGGCAAGAAAAGGGTAGCTTGTACACTTAGTATCTGTTCATAGGAAAACTAGGAGGTAAACTTTCCTGGAGGACATTTCCAGGCACAAGAATTTGGCTGGGAGTAGCCAGCATAGATATATCAAGGATACATCACACCTGACAAGCCTGGTGGTTTTGTATGATGAGATGAATGGGTCATAGAAAAGCTGGAAACTTGTATAAGTGGCTTTAGCAAGGTGTAAGTAGTCCATAATAACCTCACAGCCAAACCAAACAGACTGGAAGGTCAGGGTTGCTTTGAACAGCTCTCAGAATCTGCCTGTATTCATTAATTTATTCTCATTTTCCTCAGCAGCAAAGGAGCATAAATGCTTACTTTGAATGAGAAAATTAAAGTGAATTGCTATTATCACTTGATCAGTTCTGATGAACCTTAGTGCATCACAGTGCATGGAAATACAGTCTCTACTGAAAAACAGCCCCCATGACAAGCTTGAGGAAAGCCAGACAGCCTGAAAGATGGAAGGTCATTTAGTGACTGTGATCTTTTCTTACCTCACTGTCAGCTACTTCTGTCTTCCATCAAGACTTTTTAGATTACAGGGTTGGGGGTGGGGTGGGACTTTATAGATGTATTTGTGGTCTGATAATTGCTAGCCTACTTGTCTCCTAATAACTGTGAAGGTAAGAGCAGAAGTACTCAGCACTGAATTTAGAACAAGCCTATATCAAGGATGGCCACCACATAATAATTTAAAAGAAAATACAAATTAGTCTAAATGAAAAATATCTGGGACATATAATTCTGCAATTAATAAAATTGCAGATAATATACAGAACTGATGTGCTTAAGATTAAAGTGCTGCTGAAACAAGCTGGCTGTAGACAAAACCAGCTCGGAAGAACCAGTAAGAAGATTCTCTGAGTGAAGTTATCTTCAGA
Organism: Climacteris rufus; assembly: GCA_013398175.1. Lineage (NCBI taxonomy): Eukaryota > Metazoa > Chordata > Aves > Passeriformes > Climacteridae > Climacteris > Climacteris rufus. The sequence continues at coordinate 10,579 of VZRZ01008347.1, read as the reverse complement.
TCACCTCATACAGTAGAACCCACATCAGGAACTATCAGGTACAGAGGTCTCTGTGTTTCACAGCACCTGAACAAAAGGCTTTAATGAGGAGAAAGAGAGAGACACCATCCACACAGCTAAGATTTCGTGATTTTCCAGTAGTGAATACAATGGAGATTGCATGAGGGTGGACACAGAGATTTTCATCACAGAACATAGACATTTTGTAGGATAATGAGAAGATAAAAAGAAAACATTTGAAGGGCTCCTGTTTCCTCTGAGTGGAGAAGGGATGATGAAATCTTATGGAAACCTTGGAAAAGCCAGCAGGCAATTCTATGGGCTTTGTTTTCACTGTGGTGTTAGAAATGGTTTTGATTACTGAGATGGACTACAGTTTTTGCACATAAATAACACCTTTGATCTAAAATGCAATTGCTGACAGGTAGGAAGTCTAATCAGTGCTCAACTTTTCTCACTCCCTTTTCTCTCTTTGTCTGGTTTCTTTGAAGTTCAGTAAAATATTCCTAGCATGCCATCACCATCACTTCATATAAAAATCACAGGAATCCAGACCTGTCATGACAAATTCTAGATAAGTTAAGCAATAGTTTCTTTCAAATAGACTGCAACTTGGGGGTGAGGTGTATCCATCCACCTGAATGGCAAAAAGGTACATTTCCCTCTGTATTTTTTCAATGTATTCCTCCTATAACATAGGAGGGGAAATTTACTTCCTGACAATATTCATAAAGTCTCTCCAGGACTTCACAGCAGTATTTGGCATCAGAGGAAAACATATACCCCATTTCCCTTCTAAAGGGACTGGAAAATAGAAGGTAAAGTAAACTTAGTATTTCCTTGAAGAAAGGAGGATTTTTTTTTCTCACCATTTTGCTTCTTTATTTTTACAGTAAATACCTGTCTTCTTTATATACATGCATCTTCATTAAATTCATACTATTGTCTCATGTTGTTTTACCATTGTGCTTTATGGTTATTTTGAACATTTTATCTCTCCTTTATCTTATTTAAAATGTCTGGTTACAGTAGCACCAAAGTGCACTTTGACTGATTCATAGAAGTACACAAGTTCTAAATTTGATAATAACAAGATTCCCAGCTTTCTTAAAAGCAAGTCTTTGAAGTCTCCAGAAAATCAGGTTTTCTTTTTTCCTTTAGTGTGTAAACAATCTATTAAATCTACTAAACAATCTACTCTAATGCTGAGACTGACAGCTGGAAGCTGATAGGAGCAGCTGAGGAAGCAGGGGTTGTTTAGTCTGGAGAAAAGGAGGCTCAGAGCAATCTCTACAACTGCCTGAAAGGAGGTCGCAGTGAAGTGGGGATCAGTCTCTTTTATGAAGTAACAAGTGATAGGACAAGAGGAAATTACCTCAAATTGTGTCAGGGGAAGTTTAGGTTTGATATTAGGAAACATTTCTTCCCTGAAAGGGTTGTCAAGCATTGGAACAGGCTGCCCAAGGAAGTGGTTAAGTCACCATCCCTGGAAGTAATTAAAAGCCAGGTGAATGTGGCACTTAGGGACATGGTTTAGTGGTGTACTTGGCAGTGCTGGGTTGCCAGTTGGACTTGATGATCTTAAAGATCTTTTCCAACCTAAATGATTTTATGGTTCCGTTTCAAATGAAATGAGCTCACAGAGCAGAAGATAATATTCTAAAGACCTCATTCCATGTCAGTAACATCAGCTGGGATCTGAGTCAAATTGGAACATGAAAGCTTTGCAGGGCTACTGTAGTCAAGCAGGTTTCAGATGCAGCTCAGTGCATATGAGACATTGAAACACATATCAGACTGACAGCTTTGGAAACTGAAATCCTTGCTCTACAACTGAAATATAAAGTATCCAGGACTGAGGAAACTTCTCACAGGCATGGTTCACTTATCCAAGCAAGTGATCTGCTTTGGTGACAAAAGGTGGTTGTTTATATCACCTCCACTGAGATTATCAGCAAGTGTGTCTGTGTTTTATCCTTTTCCCTCTGTCATACTACAAGTTCTTCTGGTACTGTATTAAGCATAGCTCGTTAACTTGTTTCACTTGCTTGTTCCTTTATCTTCAGTCATTTTGTTCAACCTAGAAAGCTAAATTACTTTTTAGACTCTTTGAACCCAAGTCTTTTAGTAGTTTAAAAACAAGAGACAAATGTTTTAAATTTGATCTAATTTTCTGTGGGAAGTCAGCACTGAGCTGAAACTTGGATGTGTTTTTAACAGCCATTGCCACTAATTCCATGGTGGTATGTACCAGCTGGGGCTTCTCAAGCTTTGGGGGCTTCAGGGCCATGGAAAGGATCATGGAACTACATCAGAGCTGTAGAACCAGTAGAAAAAATGTGAAAATCCGAAGTCAGCTGGAAATCGTTGAGACAATGTCAGTGAAGAGTCCAGCAGTGATCTTCATTAGGGGACTGAACTAGGCAGTCACAGGTACACTGCTTCTAACAAAAACGACTGCCCTGAGACTGTACAGAATCTCTTAGTTTCTGCCCCTTCTTCAGTCATTGGCAGGTTGTATACTAGCACAATTTATCTAGCAGTCCTGTTGCTATACATGGTAAAGCTCAGATAACCCTATATCACCTATTACTACATATCATCCTAATCTATCTGCAGGTAGGTGTTAAATTGGTTTATAAAGAAACAGCTATTTCTTGTACTATTCTGTAAGAAAAACTTCCAGTCATTATCTGGTTTGTTGTTATCTCTTGGGAGTACTCATACAAATTTACCGAACTATTCTGAATTTCTACTAACTCCTTTAAACAAGGCTGTAATATCACATGATATCCAGGGGTAAAGCAGGAACTGGCCTCTGATCTTCAGGCTTCTGGTCTGAAGCCAGCACTTAAGCTACCAGTGAATGGGTTTGTATTTACCTTTGATTAGTTTTTCCATGAGCCTGTTCCAGAAGGAGGGACCTTGGGCAACAGCTGAATGTATAATAGAATCACAGGATGGTTTGGGCTGGAAGGAACCTCGAAGATCATCTATTTCCAACTCCCCTGCCATCTCTTAGAGGTTTCTCAGACAAAACTAAAATTTGTGGTACACCCCTTGAGAATGTGAACCCCCTTCCAATGGGGCATGAAAAGACCTGCAGATGGTGAGAGCTAGACCAAAGGTATTCCAAAGAACAGAAAGCCTCTGTAACTTACAAATGCCTTTTACTTTTTTACAGCTCATTAAAAATGTTTCCCAACAAAAAAAATATAAAAGGAGCTTTCCAGTGTGAAATGTGTTCGTTCAAATTGAAGCACACTGTGATGGGTTGACTTTGGCTTGTCACCAGATGCCCAGCAAGCCACTCCATCACTCCCTCTCCTCTGCAGGATGAGGGGAAAAAAACAATGAAAAGCTCACAAATTGAGACAAGGACAGGGAGATCATTCACCAATTACCATCACGGGCAAAACTTCAGCTAAGTCATGTCAGTCAGACATGACTTCAGCTAAATTATTTTTATTTATTTTCAGTTATTTTTCTTTATTTTCAGTTAATAACAGAAGGAAAGTGAGAAATAAAAAGAAAATTAAAACCACTTTGCCCTCCACCATCCCTTCTACCCAAGGTTAGTTTCACTCCTCACTTTTCTACTATCTCTGGCCCAAGTAGATCAGGGGGATGGTGCATGCAGGTTGGAGTCAGTTCACAACTAGCAACAGCCTCTGCTGGTCCTTTCTCCTCATGCTTTTCCACTGCTCCAGCATGGGGTACCTCCTACAGGATACAGTCCTTTACAAACTTCTCCAGTGTTGATCCTTCCCACAGAGAACAGTCCTTTGGGAACAAACTGCTCCAGGGTGGGTTCTCCACAGATCCTGCCAGAAAACCTTCTCCTGCATGAGTCCTCTCCCACAGGCCACAGCTCCTGACAGGAGTCTGCTCCAGTGTAGGGTTTTCGTGGGTCACAGCTTTCCTCAGGGCACATCCCCCTTCTCTGGTGTTGGGTCTTCCATAGGCTGCAGAGGGACAATGTGCATCACCACAGTCTTTTCCATGGTTTGCAAGGGGATCAGTGCTTCAGTGCCTGGGGCACCTCCTCCCCCTACTTCTTCACTGACTTTAGTGTCTGCAGGACTGTTTCTTTCACATTTTCTCACTTGTTTCTCACAGCTGCTGTGCAGCACTTTTTAACCTTTCTTAAACATGTCACACAGAGGTGCTACTGACAAAGCTTAAAGGACTCAGCTTTGGCCAGTGGCAGCTCTGTTTTGGAGCTGTCTGGGACTGGGTCTGTCTGACTGGGGAAAGCTTCTGGTGTCTTCTCACAGAATCCACCCCTGCAGCCCCCCTGCTCTCAAAACCTTGGCACATAAACATACATACCACTGTTAATAACATCTGGCTTAGAGATTCATTCTCAATTGCCTTACTCATTGAATTCTCAGGCAAAATTGCTGCCTATCTGTCCTGGTTATAATCCAGCACAGTGCTTTGAATAGTAGTAGTTTTTCTCTTACAACAAAAAACAACCTTTATTATTATTCCTTTGAAGTCATCATAAGATGTGTTTGCTTCAGTGAGCACTGTGATCTGTGTACATTTTGTATTTTATAAAAATAGCCTACCCTCTTTTCCATTGCTGCATGGAGGCTGCTTGAAGATGAGACTGGCATAATAAGGTCAGCACTGCTGGGTAGCGTAACAAACTTGTCAGGAAATGTTAGTATCAAAAACAGCATCTCAGAAACCTTTTCTTTATTCTTCTCACTTCTTAAGACATGCAGTTTCATGTGTCACCACTTGCTATTTTCTGTAAAAAAAAAAATACAAAGATTTAAAAAAATTTAATTAAAACATTTCATTTAAAGCCAGGAAAAGATTCAGAATCTAGTCATTAGAAGGAACGAGTATAGGCAGCTCTAAATGCTTAATTTCTTGTGCACACTAGCAATAACATCTTTTGGGGTGAATTTCTGACATATTTCTCACCATCATATCTAGGAATCATGGCTTAAATGCTTGACCATGTATAAATCCCCTTTTCAATGCTTCAGTGGAAGATTCACCATTACAGAAAAATGCTATGCAAATCAGATTACATTTTCCTGCCTTAGGGATTCCAATCCTTCTGCCCATTGACCATGCCAACACTCTATATAGAAACAGTAGAGAATCTGAGAAAAAGAAGCAATAAAAATAATAAAATAATGAAAACTTTACAGTACACAGAAAGATAAAAGAGATTAATTTGCTGGGAAAATAAATGAGAAAAATGCCAATAGAAGGACAAAATCTGAAACAAAAATATGGAAATGAACCAGTCACACTTCCATATTTTCTAAAATACAAGCATTATATTCAACAAGCAGAGAGAAAGGCCATGGTTCCATTTGTGGGTTTTTGAATCATGTTCAGCCCTCAATGTGAGTAAACTTGAATCTCAGGTATATGTTATGTGAAACGTGGTGCTTGCATACAAATTTACTGCTCTAACCAAGGAATAGAATATGTTAAAGTCTTTGTGGTTTATCAGCACAGCTGTCAGTGGTGACACTGCGCTCACATTGTCTGCATCCCAGAAGTTGTGGTGAGCATGACAGTGAGTCTGTGGTATTAAACACTGATAAGAGATGCACCATAGTATATATTCGCACTAATACAGTTATCTGAGTACCACTTGCCTTGGAGAAAAGTGGAGAAATCTGGTGTGTGGATAGAGCAGTCTCTAGTCTGCTGACACAGATGTACCTGCCAATAAACAGATTCCAAACCACTGGAGGCTTTTTAAATATTGTTTAGAAAATACCTTTTCCCTTTTGCTATTTTCAGGTAATTTAATTTGAACCCATTTATGCTTTCCTCTTTGATGAAAAAACAACAGATTTTTCCAAGTGATTCACTGAGGTGGTTGTGGGTAACATGCTGTCTAATCCACCTCCTTTCACTGAGCAACTGAAAGATTTACAGCTGAGCTTCCTGAGTAGGGAGGGAACAGAGGGAATCTAAAAGATGTAATGTCACCTAACTCTTTATTCAATAAGTGTAGGATTTATTCCACAGACTCTTCAGCAAATAGATTTATGGCTTTTACATTTTTGGTGGCTTAGCATTCTAACATAAAATTTCCCTTTGTTTATTCAGTCTTGTCTAGCAGTACAGGATTGCTCTGCAATCTCTGTATTTCCAGATGGTTTAGGGCGAAAGCAAGGTTCTGTCTGGAGACAGCACTGAAAAATTCCTGAGGCAAGAGGTTGCATAGCAATAGGAACAGCGCATGCTCAATACTGAGTCGTCATCCTTGCCTTTCTGTTTCTATGGAGATGGCATGGCTGCTCCAGAGCTTACTCTGCTATCTCCACAGCTGCAACAGGAGTTTTGGTAGGGTGCATGTGCACTGCTCCTCATACCTTCTCTGTCCTTCACAAACACTACAAAGCAAACTGATTATTTTTCAGTTTGTGCTTAGATCATGGCTTGTTGAAGTTACCACGTTACTGCTGTGTATAAGAATGTCTGTGTCAGTGCATCCTAAGACTTGAGTGTGAAACTCAAGGAAAAAAAAAAGACATTATTTAAACATATTTACCTCTAAAACTACTACTGTGAATTAACTCTTTCCTGCCTAAAAGCCTACAGACAGGATATCCACCATTTTGGAGAACTTCAATATATTCAATTTAACATTAGGGTGTGAAAACCCTTATAATTAATGTACAAGCAAATGCATATTTATCACGTATTTTTTATTCTAGGACTCTAGTGAGGAAGACAGGGAGGGGAGTTAAGCAGCTGATGGCTCCAGGTATGAAAAAGAGGCATATGGCATGGAGCCATCTCTCTTGTTGTGCCAAAAACATTTTAGCTAACACATTGAACAGAAAAGCAGGTCACAGGATGATTTCTTTTTATGCACAGCACTTGACAGGCTGCACTTATTCAGAAGTATGTCTGCTTTTTTGAAAGGCATTTCGTATTTCAAGACTGAAAAAGTAGCTACAACCCTCTGTATAAAAAGCCCATTTAATGTGCATGTGAAAACTTCAATAATAATCTCAAGTACTGCTTTAAACACACGTAGTCAAGACCCTTTATTCTTAACCAGGGGTACCATATATTCAGTTTTTTGCACAAAAAAAAACCAAAACAGTTTTTCTTTCCACTGAATTATCTTGCCTGCATGGATTTTGAAGAAGAAGAAGAATTGCCTTGTAGTGTGAAGTTCTGCCTGCATAATACTTGGTTTCAGATGACAGGACTCAAACTACTCTGCATGTGCTATATGACAGCAATGAGTTCCAATCTTTCATCAAAAGCCAAAATCTAGCAAGCAGGAAAATCAGGAGATTTTCTCATGGATGTGCTTCACAGCCAGAGGTACATATGCAATAAAGGCAGAGTTTTTAAGGAAACATTAGTCCTTCTACCTGTGTACTATGCAACAGAGAAGCACTGGAATCACCCAGGAAGCTTCAGAAAGACTATCTGATCAGCCCGCACGTCATTTTGTTGACTCTGTTGAATTGTGTTTCTTGCCATCACAACTGTTGTCTTTTAGTTTATGGACTCAACCCTTTAAACAACGCAAGATGTAAATAATATTTTGCTTATACCTCTTCATTTTTGCAATTCACACCATCTACCTTGGAGCACACGTTTTATGAAGCATGCATGCTCTCTGACTCACCTAAGTGAAATACTCAGGGTATGCCATAGATAAAGCTTATCTGATCTAACACTGAGTGGACCTCAGTATATATATAATACACTTCACTATGTTATCCATCTTCTGCCGTTTCAAAGCCCTCCCGACACGACATTCAGAGGTGCAAACCACTCATCTCTTCTATTCAGTATGTCCGGGGTGAGTCCATTTCCCATTAGCATCAATCACGCTCCTCGCATAAGCGCGGTTCCCGTACGACTGGAGTCTGGTTTGCATCCCATTAAGACTACTGCCAGTGGAATGCATACATCATGCGCGTCTCAGGGACGGTTTAAGCACGGCAGTGCCCGGCTGTNGGGAGTGGGCGATGTGGGATCATGAGCGGTCCTCGGTGCCGGGCGCTGTCCGCGGTGCTGCAGACGGAGCACGGCCGCGCCGCCTTCCCGCAAGGATCGGGGCCAAAGGGAAACGGTTTTGACGGTCTCTCCTGATTAAAATAAATAAATAAATAAAAATTACTGTGGCAGAACATTAATTCTTATATAAACACCTTTATATTGTTGCCTCATATGCTATAGATATGTTGCCTCATACGGCGTGGCCTAGATGATCTTCCCAGGTCCTTTCCAAAACAAACCATTCTATGATTCTATGAATATTAAAGCAGATTAAAACAGTGCTAATCCCTTTCCAAAACAGGCCCATTTTGATATCAATGTCACTAGAATAAACCAGTTTTCTCCAAGTGCAGTTACCTACTGCCATGATTTTTCCCTGTGATTTTTCAGAATCTGTTGTAGGTTTAAACTAGATAATCCCATTTAAATTGAGGAAGGGTTCTTGCGATCAAGTGTCAGCTGCTACCTTACTTTAACAGTGCCTTTCGAGAGATTCCATGCTCTTTCTTGAAAACAGGACAACACCTAAGCTGAATTGAAGAAGAAACCTGCATTTCAGGTGATATTCTTTTCCCTCTGGAATTAGTAAAGTACTTCAAAGAGATCAGAGAAAGACAAGATCAAACATCTGAGTCAAGGAAGCACTTAAGACAGCAGCCACTTCCACAGGGAGATTGTGAGTCATTTGTATGGGGACCCTAGGAATTTCAAGAAGAGACTTACTAGGAAGATAAATGGGACATGGGAAGCCGTTCTCCGGCTGGCAAGTGCCCAGAAAAGAAGGACATGAATGAGATACACATAAACAAAGGTAATAAAGCACTCACAGACACAAGCAGTGCAGGAAACCACTTCTGAGACAAAGAAAACATGACGGAAATCGCACAAAACATGAAGGGCTACCTGCATTGTAGACCTGGAAAATCCCCAGAGAACTGGGGTAAAATAAGAGTGTCTCTAGAGAGTAGGATAGCAATCAACTCCACTGCTATCGTGTAATTTGGTTAACTGTTACTTTTCATACCTTTTTTTTCCCCCCCTTACTTAGGAGTTTGTGAATATTTACTGAAGAGTGAAAAAACGTGAATGTCCATGTAACCAATTTTCTTTCTACTTACAGTTTTCAAAGCATGTGAGTAGATTCATTAAAAATACAGATATCTTTTCCCAAACCCAGCTGTGACACTTGCCATAGGACAGATGGCACTGTCCAAACCAGAGTCCACTGATTTATACCACATAGAATTAAATTACTCAAATATGATGATCATAGACTTCATGGCGGGGG